>CM062820.1:76486034-77018534 GCA_031772625.1 Pinus tabuliformis | reverse complement strand
TTAACCCTATAACACTCACTAATTTCCCTTTCATAACAAAAATATTAATACCTATAGTTCTTTAAGTCAAAGAGGCTCAGAGCATTTCTTTAACTTTTGGTGGGACCGGACCATCGGCTCGATGACTTAATAAGGAAAGGTGTTAAATTCCCTTGCAATTCATTCATCCCCCTCACAAAATCCCTTTTCCTAAGGTTAAATTCCTTTTTTGCCTAGGAAAACCCCATGATAAACATATTTTATGCAAAAAACCCATCAAACGCATTTATCCTAAGTAATAAGTGTATGGAAATCACATAATGTTCATATACCTAAGTACAATACCCCTTCCGCTCATTTCACCTCATATTAACTTTTGATTAGATATATAAAAAATCCTGAAAAGCCCATTAACCCATATATATTTAATTCCTTTATATAAAATAACCCCTCCCCTTAGTTTAGTTATAAGCTATATGACTACCCCATATCCCACAAAATATATTAAAGTCTCGTCCTCAGTCCTTAATCCTTGTATTAAGGAAACCCCAATGAGATTAAGTGTTAATCTAATCCTATACCGCTGGTGATTAGACCCATGGGCCCCCCGAAAACCTTTTGTGTAAATCACTAGGCAGCTCCATCGCCCGACCACCATTCATCATCCCTCCCCCTCATCCAACGGCCCATTATCATATTGGCCGTGCCCAATGTCTGTCCTTTACCCACCCGATAAGGCGGTTTTCCCCCTAACCCTCCACGCTACGTGTCACACAATGTATGGAATCAGGCGACCTCTCCCGAAAACCACTTCCCTCTCAAAGGCGGTGTGATGGCCCTCCTAAACTGCTTCCCCCATTTTAACCGAAGAACCACCACTATTCATCAAACAATGAACCCACCAAAAATTAGTGTTTTATATAAAAGCCCCATTATCCCTCTTTTCGCTCTTTTTGCACATTTGCTATTCAAAGGCCAAAAAGCCATTGCAACCCTTGCAAATTAAGAATTCACTCGCAGACCTCCGCCATTGCTCCACAGGTGCTGCAGATAGCCCAGCTCGTTCACCAGTCTGTACTAGAACCGTATGGACCTCTGCAGCCCCCATCAACCACCATTTACAATCAATTTTGCCCAATTCTAGGTATTTAACTGTGGAAAATGAACTCCATTGTCAAATTCCAAGTAAATTCACCCTCATAACACTGTTAATTAAGGAAAAAATATCAAATTTAGTTTGATTTTACACTCTTAGCCATAACCATCTGCAAAGACCAGTGTTGCCCTAAAAACTTTGAATTACCCCCCACACTCAAATCCATAAGAACTGAGTATGGTTGCACCCATCACCATGGATGTGAGACCCATTATCACCCCCCCTTTGGACCTAGACCACCTTCCTTTAACTGATAAGGATTTCCAAATATAAGATACCACTGCCATGGAGTCCCTGCTCAAAGTACATTGCCAAAGTAGGGACAGATACCTCAACCATGCTGATGAGATTGGCCTTGGGAGTCAAATTTTCCTAAATACCAGTTCTCCCAAGTCCACATTTTCCCAGAGATTGTCCACTACTGTCATGCTAATTATATTCCTAGTCAGAGAGCAGTCATGTCCCCAAACCGAACCATACTTCTCACCATCACTGCTGAGTCCATTAATGAAATGTTGCAGCTCCAACCAGGGCCAAACCTAACTCCCCTCTCAATTGGAGACTTGTTGGACTAGTATCCCAAGCTTAGTTCTGCAAAATTGGCCCAATTGTTCCAAACCTTCATCAGAGAAGAAAAACACATCCCTAAGGATTCCCCTCCATATGTCGCTACTAATTTTTCCCCATCGGGCCAGAACATTGTAGCCATGATATCCTGTGTTTTGGGGTACACCACTAGTGAATACATTAATGAGTTAATCTTTTCCTTCATGTCCATCTACACTCCACGATAGCCTCCTACTGTCATTTATGACTATGCCTAATTTATAGCTGATAGGATGCATGAACAATTCCTTAGAATGATCAATGAAATAGTTTTCAAGTATTTCTCAGTCTTATATCATATGTTGTTGTATTATCAACCTGATAAGTTCCCATTCACCCTTTAGAAGCTGGACACCAAGGGTCAGCCCAGCTCAGTCATTCTTTGGACCCCATAGGTCCACCAATCTCAGTCTCCATACTCTTATTCTCATTTATTGATTTATTTGTACACCCAGTCATGGTAATGTTGGTTGGAAGTCCTCCACCAAGGATAAGCCCTGAAATAAAGAGAGTCCTCCAGCTTTCCAAGCAGTCGAAAGTGGGGTGACTGGTACCTTTATCAGAAGCACACAGAAATCAAAATATATGGTTGCATGCTTGCACCATACAAGCTACCAAGATACATCCCAATGAGGTTGTTTGCATTAGAATACTATAGAAAAATCATCAATGCATATGAACTAAACTTTTTCAATGCCAAGAAGATGGCCAATCTCAAAATAAAAGATCAATTATGTCCCTTCATATGTAATTCCAGAGAGGTAGGCAAAGAGGCAGACCTAATTCTGTAGAGAATGGAGTTCCAAAAAAGTTTTGTTTGGAGATATGACCCATTGGAATTCGTTACCAAGAAGAGACAAACGGTCAAGCTAGTACCTTTCATTCACCATCCCATACCTGAAATAGACACCTATGCCAACCAAACAGAATGGGTAGAAGGTACCCTAGTGGACCAAGAGAGCACTAGAGTAGACATGGAGAATGCTCTCATTGATCTAGAAAGACAAGTTGATGAGGGTTCTTTCCTGCAGGTATCAGAGCAATCAGACCAACCAGAGAAAATCATGAGTACCCCTCCAGTTATGTAGACTCCTCAAAATGAGGAGAAGAGCCTAAAGAGAAGCAAGGAGGAGGCCACTACATCAGCAAGATAAACCTCATATGCTCAGCTAGAAACAAGCCAAGCAAAAAGGCAGAAAATGAATCCTGTCTTTGAACATCAAGATACAAAGTGCTCTGCTGAGGTCAAAAACACAGAAGGGAACAGAAGCAGGCCTACCACTCCATCTGAAGGCATGCAAGAGCCTTCCACATCACAAACTCAGATTTTGGAAAGGAAGCTTATTGTGGAAGTCTCTTCATTTAGCAGGCCTGTTGACAGGGACCAGGACATCAAGGAAAGATACAAAGAAATCAAAGCAAGAAATTAGAGGCTTAAGGCCCAAAATTATGCTCAGTATCTAACGCTGACTCCTACCAATCAAATAAGGCTAATGTCAGCCTTTGACAGTAAAGAGGGGAAGTTACAGATGTCATTCACCAAACCTACAGCTCAACAGCCAAAGACATCCTCTGATTTCAAACAGGTAGACTTCGAAGTGTTGGCAAGGGATATTCATCCCATAGACTAGATTGAACTACACAAATAGGCTAGAGAAATGATATACTCCACCCTGATAGGTAAACCCATAGCTACTCACCAGCTCCAAAACTCTCTAAACAACATTTCAGCACAATTTCAGTTAGAGAAGACCTCCTCATAGGCCAAAGATACCAAGATCAAGTCCTTAGAGGACTTAGTGATTGAATTGGGACACGATCCAAAGGATATAAAATCCACAGAGAAGCTCATTAAAAAGAAGAACGATGATATAGCTGCATTGAAGAAACAGCTAAAAATACCTCAGCTGTAGTATCCACAAACATTGGAAGTCCTGGAAGCCGAACAGGGGCATGGAGAAATAATGGACTTAGTCTTAAAGCTAAATGCTCAATAAAAGAGACAAAAAAGGAATTGGATGCTTTAATCCAATTAAAACAAGAATATGTGGCCACTTCTTCAACAAATGTTATCCCTACAGTCTCCACTGCAATGCCATCCACACTAGCAACATCTTTGGCACTTACAGCTGCACTTGAAACAGCCTTGCCAGCAACAACAGAATCTACATCAGCGGCAGGTGCATCAGGAGAGAAAGCAGCAAAACTGATTAAAGTCATGGAAGAGATGTCTATCCAGGCTACTGAGATGAACATTTTAAGGAAAAAGGTTGCTAGTTTTGAAACTGACTGCAAACTTGCCCAACTCAAACAAAAGGAAGAAGCACAAAAGGCCCAAAGGATGAGTGAAAGGATTGAAATCCTAGAGAAAGACTTGACACTAGAGAAACCCCTAGGGAAAATAAGGAAATGTTGTGGGCCAATATCATTGACTCCGGGTGGCAGTGCTATTAGTGGGTCAGCGGTTGTTGATCTGCGCGGTGGCTCTGATGAGCTGATAGGCGCGGAGAGATCAGGCCGTTCTAATGCGCGTGGCTTGCGGAGTGATACGGCCGTCTATGAGCTGGAGTCGGTGTTTCCAGGTGCGTCTTTCCAGCAGAGCGGTTTGGTGGGTAATGAAACCGTGAGTATCTCTTTGAGTAATGAGCGGAGTGATACAGCCGTCGATGAGCAGGAGTCGGTGTTACCAGGTTCGTCTTTCCAGCGGAGCGGTTTGGTGGGTAATGAATCCGTGAGTTTCTCTTTAAGTAATGAAAAACCAATTTCGGGCAAGGTTTGTAGTGTTAATAGTAATATGAATAGCGATAAGCATAATAGTAGTATAAACAATTGTGATTATAGTAATGAAGCTGTAATATATAAAAGTAACAATGATAAAGTCGATATTCCTATTTATGATTTTATTAAAGTATATAATAATAATAGTAGTCGTGGTAATAAAGTATTGGATGGGATTGATAGCCGTTATTGTAAGACCGATATTAAGGGTATGTCGGTGGGTAATTCGAGTTCCCTACCTCAGGACAATAAAGTGGTGAATCTATCGAGTTTTTCCTTCCCGCCTGCGGTTTTTAATCTCTTAGGGAAAGGTCTTAATTTTGCCTTAGCACCTAGAAAAATCCCGATTGAAGACATCATTTGCGATGTGGAATATGGCATTAAGAACCTTCCTGATAAGATTAAAGACACGATTAGGCAGGATTGTGCCATTACCCTGAGGAGGGCTAAGCCTCCCCGTAGCAATATCAGCAAGGCTGAGTTTGAGGCTCTGAAGAGCTTGAACGGAAATCGTGACGTCATGGTCTTAAAAGCTGATAAAGGTGGGGTTGTTGTTATCATGGATAGAAAGGATTACAGAAATAAGATGCTTGACCATCTTTGTAACAATGGGAGTTATAAGAAGCTTTCGAAGAATCCCCTCAAAAAGGTTTCCAGAGCGGTCGCTCTTGCGATCAAGTCGTGCAATTCCACGATTCCTCTAGCCCAGAAACTTATTGAGGGTAACCCCATCACTCCTAGGATTTATGGTCTTCCTAAAATCCATAAGGATGGGGTCCCCCTGAGACCCATTGTCAATACCATCAGTGGTCCGACTTACCTCCTGGCCAAGTTCCTCGCTGCAAAGTTGAGACCCTTGGTCGGGCAGACTGAGTCCTTTGTCAAAGACTCGGCTTCTTTTATTGAGGATCTTAAGAAAATTAATCTTGAGCCCGAGGACATTTTGGTAAGTTTCGACGTGGTCTCTCTTTATACTTGCATTCCTATCAATGAGGCCTTGAAGGTAATTAATAAGCTAACTGACCTTGATACGGCTAAGTTAGTTGAGCTTTGCCTTACCTCTACCTTTTTCAGCTTCGAGGGAGAATTCTATGAGCAAACTTGCGGAGTTGCCATGGGCTCCCCCTTGTCCCCTGTCGTCGCCAATCTCTTCATGGAGGAGTTTGAGTCTAAGGCTTTGGCCTCCTCTCGTCTCTTACCTAAGCTTTGGAGAAGATTCGTTGATGACACTGGTGTTGTCTGGTCTCATGGTCCTGACGAGCTGGATCGTTTCTTCAGTCACCTCAATAACCAATCCGCCGCCATTAAATTCACGATGGAAAAAGAAGATAATGGTTGTCTTCTGTTCTTGGATGTTCTCATCTCTAAAAAGGTGGATGGTTCCTTTTCTCATCAGGTGTATAGAAAGAAGACGCATACTGAGCAATACTTGCATGCTTCTTCTCATCATTTCCCCGCTCAGAAGTTAGGGGTTCTTAGCACGCTTGCCACCCGTGCTGTTAGAATTTCGGATGAGGAGAGCCCGGAGAAGGAGAAGGCTCACCTCCTTGAAGTCTTTGAGAAGAATGGTTACAATAGGCACCTCGGTCAAATAGCCTTCCTCAGGGCCAAGAAGGAGCCTTCTATCAGAAGGAGCCTTCTATCCGAAGGATTCCTAATGATCATATCATGGGTGTGAACCTTCCTTACATCCAAGGAACTGTTAGCGCTTGGAATTCACCTAGGCTGAGATAGACAAACTCTCAAGGCTACATCAAACCATTTCACCTCGTAGCTAGCCCTACGAGGTATGAGAAGGCTCTCTCGGGTCAGATTTGATAGATCTTATAATATAATTAGGCTGACCAATTAGGATCAAAGATATTAGGCTAGTAAATTGATAAAGGGGGGTTGATTTAAAGATTTTTGGTTTTTGGTGGCAATTGGAGGGAGTGCAATTTAGGGTGCGGGGATTGAGCACAGTTTTTGCAGGGAATCTTTGGGGCAAGGTAGGAACTTGTGCTGATGCCTTTGGCTTGGATGAGTGATCAGGGAAGAAAGAGAGGAGGTTAAAGAGGGCAAACAAGGACTTTGAATCCTCTTTAAACAGTGGAAAACATAGATATTGAACAGAATTAAAAGCTGAGCATGGCATGCATGAATTCAAACTTTATCACTTCATCTTGTTCAATTAGCAGCAAAGAAAGAGAGATGTAACACATAAACAAACTTACAGTAACAATTAGAAGACACACCATCAACACAATGATCCACAAGAATCCACAATGAAGTCTGCAAAACCCTGGCCTTCCTTTCCTTAAATTGCAGAAGTAGATGTACAATACACAATAATGCTTTCTCCCACAAGAGTCCAACCATGAAAATGAGAAGGAGAGAGCATAATATAGACCATCTAGACCATCTAACTCCTTTCCCCACCTCTAGGGGTCGAGCTCAGCTTCCTAGGAGCAGTTTGAACAAATTCTAAACTAAGAACTAGAAAATAGGCAGCGAAACAACTTGCCTCTATTACTTAGCTAACTCATCCATGCATTAATTTTTCACTTTTTACATCATGGAAGCTTCTAGAAGAGTAAAGAAAGATAAAATCTACCAAAGTGCCATGAACATATTACATTTATCCATCATCTACAAGTAAAAATAGTCAACCATAGTCAAAACAGTGTTTTTTTGACCAAAAATGTGAATTCTGGCAAATCTGGAAGTTTTGGTCGCGCCCCTGGAAGTTCTGGTCGCGCCCCTTCACAGCTGTTTTTGAGTGGGTTCCACTGGTCCAAATCAGGTGCAAGATGGCTCATTGGAAAGCTTGACCTGTCTACTTTCCATCCCAAGTGGAAT
This sequence comes from Pinus tabuliformis, assembly GCA_031772625.1. Classification (NCBI taxonomy): domain Eukaryota; kingdom Viridiplantae; phylum Streptophyta; class Pinopsida; order Pinales; family Pinaceae; genus Pinus; species Pinus tabuliformis. The sequence continues at coordinate 77,011,177 of CM062820.1, read as the reverse complement.
TTCTGAATTTGGAGTTGTTTTGCCTCCTCAAAAACCATTTCTCCCAAGGTCACTTTCTGCAACTCAAAAAGTGGGCAGAAAGTCATTTTTTTGATGTATTTTGAGCTTTTGGAGGCTCAAATCTCAAAATTAGGCTTCTCCCAAGTATTGGTAATTTTTCTCTTTGCATGCCCTTTCCAAAAATGCCAAGTTTTCAAAATTCCGAGCAATCCTCCAGAATGGTCTCACCCGGGGTGAGACCATTCCACGGCCAAAACCTGTAAATTACACAAAAAATTCGCAAATGACAAAATTTTCTTCAAATTTCTTGAAATTTGGGCTGGGAGTCCCCAATCAAGTACTATGCTCAGTCAAAGAGGCTTTGGCCAAAGTTTGGAGTGGATTGGGCGTTTTCCTTCGTTTTTGTGCTTTAGCCAACCGTCCTTGGAGCACCTTCGTTTCTCGCCGGTATTTTTGATATTTCTCTCAAACCATGACACCTGTGTAAAAAGTGAAAGAGGTTTTTCTTCCTTGGAATGTTGTGGACAAAAACCTCTCTCAGTTTTGCAAAATTCATCTTTGATTGCTCAGAAACAGCTTTTGAGTGAAACTTGTCCCGATGTGTGAAACAAGGGATTTTGTCGAAATGAAGCGAAATGAAGGGGATAGGGGGCTTCTAAATTCTTGGGGAAATTTTTGGGAGTAGGGAGGGATGTTAGGAAGCAGGGGAAAGTGGAATCTCAGAGATTGAGTGAGGGGAAGGGGTCGAAAAGGACAAAACACAGGCCAAACCTAGAAAATTGCCAGGTTGTAGCTAGAAACTAGGGTTTGTGCAAAAATGAGGAATTTGGGGGATCTGAGTGTTGGGAAGTGTTTGATAAGGTAGGTGAAGGGTAGGGGAAGGTGTATGAACATCTGGAAACAAATTTTGCCAGTGATTTGACCATCCAAGAGAAATTGCCTTCAAAACCCTAGGAGAGGGAAATGACCTTGCCTGGGTGGCAACTGAAGCATGAACAAAGTGTAAAATGACTCATTTGACACTGACATGATAATGACAACCCTATGAATGATGATAAACTCAGCTGAATGATGACATGGACTGACATTTGGGCAACCTTGAACAGAGTGAAAGCAAACCCTAGACCTAATGCTTAGTGACCAAATTTTGCTTGAAAACTCTTTGAAATGACAAAATTTGACCTTGACACTTCAAAATCACTTTGTAAGAGCATATTTGATCACTGTAGGAAGGCTGGAAAGACTGACACTAACAGGAACCACGGACAGGATTGCGAGGATTCTGAGGAAGTATGATGTGCCCACAACTTTTAGACCTCTCAATACTATCCGTGGATCCCTCAGGTCTGTGAAAGACCCGATTGACCCTAAGGACATGAAGGGCGTCTATGTCATTTCTTGTTCCTGTGGGACCCCTTATATTGGTGAGACTGGTCGCTCTATCAATCAGTGGATTAGCGAGCATTCGGCTGACTTAAGACATGGGAGGACCAAGTCCTCGGCCCTAGCTGAGCATGCGGGAAAGACTATGCATCATGTATGTATAGAGGAGGCTCAAGTCATTGCCAAAATTGCGCAGTTTCACCATCGCAAATTTAGAGAGGCCCTGGAGATTGAGAAAAGGCCGAACAATCTTAATAGGGATGATGGCTGGAAGATTAGCAGTTGCTGGGTCCCAGCCTTGTCTTCCTAGCCTCCTTTCCTTTTCTAGGTCTTAGGGTTTCTGTCTTCCCCCTCCTTTATTTTCTCCTTTGGCAGATTTGTCCTGTTATTATGGAGTGTTTGGGTCATTAATAAGTTTTGAATTAGTTTCGGGCTAATTATTGTATTAACCTTACCTGTTTATGATACTATATTTGATTTTTTCCATAATTTCATTTTTATACATTTATAATTTTTTCCCTTTAACTAATGATTAAAAAAGACCCGCTTTAAACCTTACAAATAATAATGACATAGTTAACTTTAATATTTTTGGAATAAATAAATATTGAATAAATATTGATTATTATTAGAATTTTGACCATTAAGTTTAAAGGATAAATTATGATATATCAACCCTAAATTATGATATTCATCTTGTAAGTAATAATATATTTACCTAAAGTCTTAGTTACCTTTAATATTTTATTGGAATAAATAAATATAGATCTAATATTGATTATTTGACCATTAGGTTTAAAGGATTAGTTATGATATTAGTTATACTATTATTAATAGACCTAGTTTTAACAACCCTAGATTATGGATTTACCTAATGTAACTAAATTCTAGGAATAATAATGGTTTAATAATTTGTTTGGTATTATTAATTATTAGTAGATATAGATTATTTAATAAACATATATTATTTTATATAACTTATCATTTTAATGGACCATTACATTTAAATAAAAAATATTATATATTCTAAAGAACAAGATCTAATTTACCTAGGACCATTAAATAATTATGACACAATTACCTAGTATAACTAAATTCTAAAAATAATAGTAATGGATTACCTTTACTTGTATTTTATATTGGTATAATAATTAAATATAGATTAATTAATATATATTATGAGATATAATTTATTAATGACCATTATAATTAAAATATTAATATTATACTATGATTTCTCTTAATATTTGGGATAATAATAATAATATACCTATTTATTTTTAAATTGACAAATGAATTCCTTTATTTACCTAATTTAGCTTTTTCGAGAAATATTAATTAACTAATTTAGTGGTTTGACCAGGATCATTAGGTCAAAATTAGCCGTTAGCATTATAGCTGTTGGAGTCTCTGCACACTCTATTTAATCTCGCTAAACCGGATTGGTTCTTCAACTTGTCCTGACGATGAACCACACTGGTTGGTTCGAAACGCGTCGACAAAAGATTGGTTATGTGATTTTGCCGAAGATTATCTAAACAATGTTATGGATCACAGAAGTCTAAATTCCTTAATCATTGACTCCGTCAAGGATGTTTGGCCCACAATTCAATTTATCTTTGAACAAACATAGTTAGTAAATATAGCTACAAAAGCTATACAGAAAGTGAAGGAGGAGTTGGGAGATAAGCCATAGGATGCCAATAGACTCATCCACTTCCTTAACAACAAGAATAGATATGAGCTCCATGAGCTAAATATAGAAGATAGGATTGTGACCATTTTAGAAATAAGGAAGGTCATCTCCAAAAGGAACCTTATGCTTAACTTAGAAGAAAAGTGTCACAATATGTACGTAGCCATTGATAGGTTCATGGCTAAATTCCACATTTTGAAGGAGAAAGGTCTGCCCAGTCTTATGGTTATCAATGACAAACTCATGACATAGTTACACTATGATACCAGACTCATACAGTTGGCAAAGGAGCAAGCCAACTCTTCATCCATAAAATCATTTCCAATAGGCAAAGTTTTGTACAATACATTCAAAAACTTGTTTTTTCTGGAGCATGAGATCAAACATTTATTCCTCACCAAGCCCAATTTTTCCAAGTATATTGAAGCTGGTGAAATCTATAAAAGGATGATGAATATAAAGTTACCTGATGCAGAATGGTGGGAGACAATGACTGGTTTACTGTGAAAAAGTTACTACACAGTAAAAACAGAACAGCCAGGTAAAATAGGTAAAAATAGCACATCAGGGTCAAAGAGTATGAGGGTTAAAGAGTATCAGATGAAAGGTAAAATTTGAAGAAGATTCCAGCGTGAAACACCACAACTGCAAGCAAGCATAAAGGGCTACACTTCAACAATAAAGGCCAGAACAACCATAATAAAAGGGACAGCATGAAGCAGTTCAATTGATGTCTCTATCTTCTTGCAAGAAGAAATTTGTATTTCCTAGATTAAATCTCAAGTTGTTTTTAGATATTTTGTAATAATTTTTTGTATAAATACTTCATAAATCAAAGTATTTAGGGTGGATTCCAAAACATTTCTATAGACTTCTTGTTCTTAAGTCTGAAATTCTATTGTATCAACGACTGGATCAGCTAGCTGGATCAAGGAATAAAGATCAGATATTTCACTGGATTCTTATGTAAAGAAAGGTTCAAATAAGTATTCTCTCACATTCAATGTTATTTTTCTTTAAGTTTTTCCATAGTCTTACTTGTATCTCTAAAAATCTGAATGCTATAACATGGAATGATATCTCATAAATTTCTTAGCTGCACTATGTTTTGACTTTTATGCATACTAAATGTTTTATTCACTAATCTAAGTTAAGGAATTCTTGATTGCTCCTTAGTTTAGGTAGTTCCTTGTGGTCTATAGCAAAGGATTCTTAATCACCCTTTATTCATGATTATCCTCTGTTCTTCATTCTATCCCCGGTCTGAGAATTCTTAAGTGCTCTCTCACCTTGGTTAGGATCATTTCACCCATGCGACCTAAAGATTTGCACTTTGCTTTGCTAACCTACCCTGTGAACATTCCCTTTAATGAATTGATCCAGTTCTACTATACATTTGTTGACTCCATATCCAAATGGCTTAAAGATGTTGTTCTATTCATCTGTTCCAAGAATTCCACCACCCAGCCTTCAATTCAAACCCAAAACCCCAATGAACATTAAGAACTAGCCTAAAATCCCAGTAAAACAAAGGTAAATTATATAGAGAGAGCCCTCTCAAAGTCATAGGTTGGATAGCGCCTATACTTAAAATATTGGTTTGTGGTTACCTTGGTTTATTCCTTCTTCTGATAACTTCTAAGGAAAATTCTAAGTGATAACATAGTGGCGACCATACTGGGGACTTCAAACCCTCAGTCCTAATAAATCTTTAAGAAATTTTGAATCTGCATTTTGAGCCTCTTAAATTAATCTATGAGAAGTTATTTTTGAAATATCTCACAAAAGAAAACAATTAGAAAAAATTTGAAATTTTGACTTCAAGGAGAACTCATTATACTAGGGCTAACCTAGATCCAAACCCTGCCCCAGTATTTGATAATCCCAAACTGATTTCAAGAAAATCCAAAAAAGAAGAAAGTTCAGCTAGTCACACACCATTAATTAAAGCTAATTCATGTCCTGATGAGTGGTTGTTTTTATAAGATCTTCCCTTTGGTGAGAAATTTGATTTGTCACTATTTAAATCAAAGTCTGGAAGTGAAATATACGATACTGTTCTAGACCCTGATTTCATTGCAGACCTTGAAGTCCAAAAAGCCAACCAATTTTTTAATAAATACATTCTAAATTCTCCATAATCATCCCTGAGTACTGCTAAGATTCTTGAGCTTCCTTAACAATTGTCCACCACTTTCAGTTCACCATTGTTCCCTTCAAATTCTGAAGTCCATTCTCCACCACCATTTATACCTTCACTCCCTCACCAACCTATCATATCCTAGTTACCACCTACTAGTCCTGGTTCTTCATCCATTCTTCATCCACATATGAACCCCTCCCAGCCTACAGCCATGGAAAACAAATATGATCCTCTTGTTTTACTTGCCCCACTTGGCGTTATGCCAGCAGACTACGAAAGCAAAATTGTTCAATTTGATGGCACCAGACACTACACTGCACAACACCATGTCAATAAGATGGTAGATTACTTTGAACTAAATGAAATTGATATTGTGGATGTTCAAATGAGACTATTTACTCAGACTTTAGCTGGTGATGTTAGGAAATGGTTAGAGCATTGCCCAATAATAGTATTGATAGTTTAGAAGTATTTCATCAACAATTTTTGAATAGATAGGAAAAGACGAAAAATCCCCTACAAATCCTTTCAAAATATGAAAATATTAGAAGGGCACCTAACAACACTCTTCAAGATTACTGCAATAGATTTAACAGTATATATAATGCAATCCCAGTTAATCTTAGTCCCCCACCTGACTTAGCCTTAATAAATTTCCCTGATCGATTTGACACAGATATGGCATTCCAACTTAGGGAAAGAAACCCCCCAACATTAGATAAAATGCAAAGCGTAGATGTTAGTGTTGAAGCTAATTTGTTAGCTAAAAGAGCTATAGTTAGAAATGAAAAGAGAGGAACTGCTAAAGATGAAGCTTCACCATCTGACATCAAAATAGATAGTTTAGCTAAAAGTATGGAGAGAATAATGGATAGAATAGATAACAGAGAAAGGAAACCCCAATGGGATAATCAACAAGCACCTCCAGTTAGAAACCGAACTTTAGGAAAAACCAAAACCAAAACACTGGAAAAAATGCACCTGATCAGAATATTAGGACTCCTTTTTAAGAAAATTATGTAGAAACATCCCATCTTGAAGACCCAGAGCAAGACACATAGATTAACCTGATGGGATTAGATGATGAAGATGTTGTTTTTCTGACCTAAGATGATCAGGAATTGCATATGTTGTAGCAATTGCAAATCCAGTCTGGAGAGTCATTTGATTATAAACAAGGTTATGATACTGCCATCTTTTAAGTGCAAAAACAGTATAACTTAAGGAGTAAAAAGAACTCTGATATCCCTAACCAAACTAAGAAAATAATGCCAAATCAAACCAGGAAAATCAAAGAAGCCCCAGTTTCTAAAATCCTCCAGATTCTCCCCAGATAGAACAAGAATATTTATGGCCCCACCATTGTAGATATAACCCCTAATCAACCCTATGATGATCAGCCATCCACTTCAATTCCCCCTAAAAAACCAGTTGACACACCTAAAAACACCAGATCTAAAAACCTACATAAAGAGGTCCCCAATAAAGGAAAAGAAGACCATCCTACTCAAATACCTACTGTGAAAATTCAAAACCATCAAACAAAAGAGTCCCTTTTCCATTCAATTTGGGAGCAGAGGTAGCTAAGCTAAAGATTTCAATCCCTTTAATAGAACTAATCAAGAATGGAACCTACAAATCACAGATAAACCAGACCTTAAACATTGCTGAAAATGAGGATTCATTCAACCTGTTTGATGACCAACTAGAACTTATATTTGGTCCAGATGTTAATGGCAAACCACTAGAAGGAGGAGTACCACCTTTCTACATTAGCCTTAGCATCCATGACAAAATCCTACATAACACAATGTTGGATTCTGGAGCCTCCCACAACTTAATGCCCAAATCAGTGATGGAGAAATTGAACCTAGACATTACAAGGCCTTACAAGGACTTATTCTCATTTGACTCAAGTCAAGTAAAGTGTCTAGGATTGATTAAAGACCTCTGTGTTACCTTAGTTCAATATCCTGCCAAAAGCATCCTTATGGATATTGTGGTTGTTGACATCCCACCGAAGTATGGCATGCTATTATCCAGATCATGGGGAGCCAAACTTCAGGGATCTTTACAACTTGATATGTCATATGCAACAATCTCTGTTTTTGGACAACCTAAGAAGCTGTACCGAGAAACTTTAATGAAATACATGGTAAGTAGCTAGGATCGGCCTCAAAACATTCCTATCTACTCCGTACATTTAGACATTGATTCCTTCATTCTATATAATGTTGATCAAACAAAAGAAACTCTTTTATATAGTATTGATACATAACCAAAAGAAATTGTAGTTTCTATTCAAAATGAAACTAGCCAAACTTTAGAACTTTCCAATAAACAAGGTGACCAAATTGCTCTAAATGAGGAAAAGTTTGTTGCACCAGATGATGAAAATTATGAACATGAGATATTATGGCATCTTGAATTTGATGGGTCATTCAATAAGTTCAAAGCAAGCGCAGGAGTATGGATATATAATTTGGAGAACAATCAATCAGAAGGCCATGCATATAGACTAAATTTTAAATGTACTAACAATATGGCCAAGTATGAAGCACTAATTTTAGGTCTTAAATTAGTTGGGAATCTAGGAGCTAAAAGAGTTTCTGTCATGGGGGACTCTGAAATAGTAATAGAACAAATTGATGTTGTATATATGACCAAAGACCCTAGATTAAGTTGTTATAGAGGAACCATTGTAGAAATACTAAACATTTTCTTAGAAACCAAGCTTGTTGTAATTCCTAGAAAACATAATATGCAGGCTCATAGTTTAGCAATGTTTGTCAACACCTGCAAGTTACCTTTTCAACCTAATCATTAGTATACTGCTGAATTTAGGCACAGACTTGCAATTCTAGATAATTTGAAGAATTGGCAAGTATTTTCTAATGATAAACAGATAAACAACTTTTTAATTTTAGAAAAAGAGTTTGCAAATCAGAACATAGACACTAATACATCTATAGATCCTCACTCCAAGGATGAGTTAGAAGTAAATGAGATAGAAGGTGATGAAATAGATAGATATAAACCAACTAAATTTACTAAATCAGATGTAGAAAACCTAGAGCGAGCTGAGATTGATGAAATAATTAACGAAGACACTGAAGTAATTAATCTCAAAGATAATTTCTTACCTAAGGGATTAACCCCTTTGGAAGATTTATTTGATTCCAATGATGTTCCTAGGAAACCTAAAATGGAACCAGTAAGGTCTGATATAGAAGAACGTAATATAGGCATTGATGAAAATCCAAAATTGCTCAAACTTTCGAAATCATTACCTCCCACTGAAAAAGTGAAATACATTGAATTATTAAAATAATTTCAAGATGTTTTCACTTGGAGTTATGAGGACCTCAAATCCTATGACACCAACATCATACAACACATAATCCCTATAAAAGAAAATCAAAAACCTTTAGACAAAAGCTTAGAAGGATTAATCCTATCTTATTACCTTCAATTGAAAAAGAAATTCAGAGGATGTATGATGCTAAAATAATTGCACCAATCAAATTTTCTGATTGGGTTTCAAACTTGGTGCCAACTAGGAAGAAAACTAGCAAAATCAAGCTTTGTGTGGACCTTAGGAACCTCAACAAAGTATCATTGAATGACAATTACCCTCTCCCCAAAATGGATCACATTTTACAAAGGGTAGTTGGATTAACCAGAGTCTCATTATTAGATGGGTTTTCTAGTCATAATAAGATTTTAGTTCATCCTGATGACCAAGCCAAGACTACCTTCACTACTCCTTGGGGCACATTCAGGTATGTGAAAATTCCTTTTGGACTGATGAATGCAGGAGCCACTTTCCAGAGGGCTATGGATATAGCCTTTGCCAAAGAAATTCATGATTTCCCTGTAATATATCTAGATGACATTACTGTATTTTCAAAATATGATAGTCAACATTTGGATCATCTAAGGCAAGTTTTTATTAAATGTAGGAAATATGGAATTTCTTTGAACCCCAAGAAGTCTTTGTTCAGGTTAGAAGAAGGAAAGTTATTAGGCCACATAATCTCAAAAGATGGTATCTGAATAGACCCTGCAAGAATAGAAGCCATCTTACAGATACAACATCCAAGGAACATTAGGGAATTACAAGCTTTCTTAGGGAAAATTAATTTTCTTAGAAGATTTATTTCTACTTTGTAGAATTAATTATATCACTGAACAATATGTTGAAAAAAGATTCGACCATAAAATGGATTGTTGAGGCTAAAAAATCCTTTGAAGACATTAAACTGATCTTAACTAAAACACCAGTTTTGATCAATCCAAAATTTGACAGAGATTTCATCTTATTTTCCTTTGCTTCTGAGCACACAATTTCTGTAGTTCTACTGCAGAAAAATGACCAGGGCTATGAACAACCTATTGCTTTCTTTAGCAAAGCCCTCAGAGATGCCCCTTTGAAATATAACATAATGGAAAAACAATCCTTTGCTTTGGTCAAAGCTATCAAGGATTTTTGGCTATACATTTTATATTCTCATATAGTAGCCCATGTTCCTAATTCACTAGTCAAAGACATCCTAACTCAGGATGGTCCAGATGGAAAGAGGGGAAAATGGATTGCTACTATTCTAGAATATGACATAGAAATCAAACCAACTAAGTTAATCAAGGGCCAAGGTTTAGCCAAGCTCATGGCTGAATCGAATTTTCAGGCCCTGGATATAAACTTTATTGCACAAATAGATAATGAAGAGGAGATGGAGACTCCACTAATCAGCCACGTTTTTATTGAATCACCATTATATGCTTATATCATTTATGCTTTACAGAACTTAAAAGCTCCTCCCGAGTTATCTAGAACTAAAAGCAAGTTTTTAAAGATGAAATCCTTAAAATTTTGTATATTAGACAATGCTTTGTTTTGGAGAGATCATCAAGGTATTCTTCTTAATTGCCTATTAAATGATGAATCTGACAAAGTATTGCAAGAGTTTCATGCAGGTGACTGTGGAGGACACCTTTACTAGAAAACCACTGCTGATAAAATTCTTAGAGCTGGTTTCTACTGGCCTACCTTGTTTTTTGATGTAAAGAAATATGTGACCTCCTGTCACAAATGTCAAATTTTTGAGGGAAAGAAAAAGCTTCTACATTTACCCCTCAAGCCAATCTCTGCTAAAACACCTTTTCAAAAATGGGGTCTAGACTTCATTGGTGAAATTCACCCACCCTCCTCTGCACAACACAAATGGATCTTTACAGCCACAGACTACTTCACAAAATGGATGGAGGCCATACCTTCAAGGCAAGCCACTGACACTGTTATCATAACCTTCCTAGAAACCAACATTCTATCAAGATTTGGGTGTCCAACTAAGCTCATTACTGATAATGCAGCAACCTCTAAATGCAAAAGAATTATAGATTTCTTCAACAAGTACCATATAACCCTGGGCCATTCCATAGCCTATTATCCTCAATGAAATGGACTGGCAGAATCCTCAAACAAAAGTCTAGTAAACATCATCAAAAATTTGTTACAGGACAATAAGAAAACATGGAATGAAAAGCTAGTCAATGCCTTATGGGCAGATAGACTTACCACTAAAAAATCAATTGGTACCTCTCCCTACCAACTAGTTTATGGGATGGACGTTGTTTTTCCATCCTCCTTGGGAACACCAGTGATGAGGTTGCTTCAAGAAATGTAGGTTGAACCAAACAGTATCCAAAGAAGAATCAACCAAACAATTCATCTTCAACAAACTAGAGAAGTGGTCTACATCAAATCTCAAGATGTTCAGGAAAGGATTAAAAAGGTTTTTGATAAGAGAACCAAGGCTGAAGATTTCTACCTTGGTGACAAAGTCCTAAAGTGGGATTCAAGGAGGGAAGATAAAGGTAAACATGGGAAATTTTATTTCCTATGGAAAGGCCCATATGTCATTTATGCTTTCAAAGGTAATAATGCTTTCTTCCTAAGGGAAATGGATGGTACAGAAGCAAAAGGTTTACAAGTGAAAGGTCGAACACTCAAACACTATTTTGAACCTAACTACTGATTTTTATTTTCCATTGTACATATTTCATTTTTCAAAAAGTATAGTTTGGATTGGATGGTGATTTTTGAAGTTGAAGCCTGAAGAGAAGGCCCTAAGCTTTAAGGATTTACTGTCATAAGTATCAATAATGTAGAGACATGGAGAGAAATATTGCAAGGTAACATCAACAACAATTCAAAGGCTATTGGTCTACAAAGTTCTTGACATTTCACCAGGAAATGCCATCCCCAAGTGGAGCCACTGTTAGGTTCCTATACCAATAGGAGTCATAATTTTGAATGACTAAGGTTAAGCCTTGTAATATTGTACATACCTTTGCTTTCTGCAAATGTTTTCCATATTAAAAAATTAAAAAATGTAAAGATGGTATGTCCTAAAAGAATAATCAAAGGACAAAAAGAATGAAAAAGGTCAAAAAAATGAAAATATATGAACCCCAAAAAACAAAAAGAGACCATGAAAGTGTGCAAGTAAAAATGCCACTACTATTTACCTTTTTATGCATAATAAATGATTGTGTGCAGCTTGTTACTCATGCCACAATCCATGATAGTCAAAATGTTTAAGCTTGTCTATCTCATGTTTTAAATTTTATGTTTATAGTTAGAGAATGAAATGTGACCAAATAGTATAATCTTGGCAGATCATTAGATAGGTAGAGTAAATAAAAGGAGTTCATCAGTTTAATCTGAGCCCTAGGATGATATAAGGTTAGATTTATATAGTTGCTATGTAAAGAAAAGAAAATATTGATAAGGGTTTGCTAGCCTAAATACACCCAAATAAAGTGAAGAAAAAATGGTAGGATGAGTAAGTGGGTAAGTAGTAGAAAGGTTGCAGAAATATCATGTGATTATGCAAAAACACTTATGTCATTATCTTAAATGCAATTTTCAAATACGCATAAGTGGTAAACAAAGCAAAGGCAATGGTTCACAATATGATTTATTTAACACTCCCATCATTCATTTTAACCCATATAACACTCACTAATTTCCCTTTCATAATAGAAATATTAATACCTATATTTCTTTAAGTCAAAGAAGCTCAGATCATTTCTCTGACCTCTGGTGGGACCGAACCTCAGCCTTATGACTTAAGAAGGAAAGGGGTTAAATTCCCGTGCAATTCATTCATCCCCCTCACAAAATCCCTTTTCCTAAGGTTAAATTCTTTTTTTGCCTAGGAAAACCCCATGATAAACATATTTTATGCAAGAAACCCATCAAATGCATTTATCCTAAGTACTAAGTGTATGGAAAGCACATAATGTTCAAATACCTAAGTTCAATACCCCTTCCGCTTATTTCACCTCATATTAACTTTTTATTAAATATATAAAAAAATTCCGAAAAACCCATTAACACGTATATATTTAACTACTTTACATAAAATAACCCCTCCCCTTAGTTTAGCTATAAACTATATGACTACCCCATATCCTACAAAATATATTAAAGTCCTGCCCTCAGTCCTTAATCCTTGTATTAAGGCAACCCCAATGAGATTAAGTGTTAATCTAATCCTATACCATTGGTGATTAGACCCATGGGCCCCCCGAAAACATTTTGTGTAAATCACCGTGCAGGTCCATTACCCGACCACCATTGATCATCCCTCCCCCTCATCCAATGGCCAGTGATCATATCAGCCACACCCGATGTCCATCCTTTACCCGCCTGATAAGGTGGTTTTCCCCTTGACCCCCGACGTTACGTGTCACACGATGTATGGAATTGAGTGACCTCTCTCGAAAACCACTTCCCTCTGAAAAGTGGTATGATGGCCCTCATAAACTGCTTCCCCCATTTTAACTGAAAAACTGCCATTGTTCATCAAATAATGAACCCGCCAAAAATTAACGTTTTCTATAAAATCCTCATTATCCCTCTTTTCACTCTTTTCACACATTTGTTATTCAGAGGCCAAAAGGTCATTGCAACCCTTGCAAACTGAGAATTCACTCACAGACCTCTACCACTGCTCCATAGGAACTGCAGACAGCCCAGCACGTTCACCATTTTGTACCACAACTGTACGAACCTCTGTAGCCCCCATCAACCACCATTTATAGTCAATTTTGCCAAATTCCTGGTATTTAACCATGGAAAACCAACTCCATTGTCAAATTCCAAGTAAATTCACCCACATAACACTATTAATTAAGGAAAAAATATCAAATTTACTTTGATTTTACACTCTGAGTCATAACCATCTGCAAAGACTGTCATTGCCCTAAAAACTCTGAATTACCCCCCACACTCAAATCCACAAGAACTGAGTATGGATACCCCCACCACCATGGATGTGAGACCCATTACCACCCCCCATTTGGAACTGGACCACCTTCCTTTAACTGATAAAGATTTCCAAATAAAATATACCACTGCCATGGAGTCCCTGCTCAAAGTACATTGCCAAAGTAGGGACAGATACCTCAAACATGCTGATGAGATTGGCCTTTGGCAGCCAAATTTTCCCAAATACCAGTTCCCCCAAGTGCACATTTTCCCAGAGATTGTCCACTACTGCCATGTCAATTACAATCCTAGTCAAAGGGCAGTCATGTCCCCAAACTAAACCATACTTTTCACCATCACTGTTGAGTCCATTAATGAAATGTTGCAGCTCCAACCAGGGCCAAACCTAACTCCCCTCTCAATTGGAGACCTATTGGACCAGTATCCCAAGCTTAGTTCTGCAAAATTGGTCCAATTGTTCCAAACCTTCATCAGAGAAGAAAAACAAATCCCTAAGGATTCCCCTCCATATGTAGCTATTATTTTTCTCCATGGGGCTAGAACATTGTAGCCATGATATCTTGTGTTCTGGGTTACACCACTAGTGAATACATTGATGAGTTAATCCTTGCCTTCATGTCCATCTACACTCTAGGACAACCTCCTGCTGTCATTTATGACTATGCCCAATTTATAGCTGATAGGGTGCATGAACAATTCCTTATAATGAGCAATGAAATAGTTTTCAAGTATTCCTTAGTCTTATATCATATGTTCTTGTATTATCAACCTGATAAGTTCCCATTCACCCTTCAGAAGCTGGACACCAAGGGTCAGCCTAGGTCAGTCATTTTTTGGACCCCATTGGTCCACCAATCTCAGTCTCCATACTCTTATTCTAATTTTATTGATTTATTTGTACACCTAGTCATGGCAATGTTGGCTGGAAGTCCTCCACCTAGGATAAGCCCAGAAATAAAGAGAGTCCTCTAGCTTTCCAAGTAGTCCAAATTGGGTGACTGGTACCTTTATCAGAACCACACAGAAATCATAATATATGGTTGCATGCTTGCACCATACAAGCTACCAAGGTACCTCCCAATGAGGTTGTTTGCATTAGCATAATGCAGACAAATCATCAATGCAAATGAACTAAAATTTGTCAATGCCAAGAAGAAGGCCAATTTCAAAATAAAAGATCAATTAGGTCCCTTCATATGCAATTCCAGGGAGGTAGGCAAAGAGGCAGACCTAATTCTATAGAGAATGAAGTTACAAAGAAGTTTTGTTTGGAGATATGACCCTTTGGAATTCATTACCAAGAAGAGACAAAAGGTCAAGCTAGGACCTTTCATTCACCATCCCATACTTGAAATAGAAACCTATGCCAACCAAACAGAATGGGTGGAAGGTACCCTAGTGGACCACGAGAGCACCAAAGTAGACATAGACAATGCTCTCATTGATCTATAAAGACAACTTGATGAGGGTTCTTTCCTGCAGGTATCAGAGCAATCAGACCAACCAGAGACAACCATGAGTACCCCTCCAGTTATGCAAACTCCTCAAAATGAGGAGAAGAACCTAAAGAGAAGTAGGGAGGAGGCCACTACATCAGCAAGAGAAACCTCATACACTCAGCCAGAAACAAGCCAAGCAAAAAGGCAGAAAATGAATCTTGTCTTTGAACAGTAGGATACAGACGGCTCAGCTAAGGTCACAAACATAGAAGGGAACAAAAGCAGGCCTAACACTCCATCTCAAGGCATACAAGAGCCTTCCACATCACAAACTCAGATGTTGGAAAGGCAGCTTAGTGTGGAAGTCTCTTCATTTAGCAGGCCTGCTGACAGGGACTAGGACATCAAGGAAAGATACATAGAAATCAAAGCAAGAAATGAGAGGCTTAAGGCCCAAACTTATGCTCAATATGTAAAGTTGACCCCTGCCAATCAAATAAGGCTAATTTCAACCTTTGACATTAAAGATGGGAATCTGCAGATGCTATTCATCAAACCTACAACTTAGCAGCCAAAGTGATCCTTTGATTTCAAAAAGGTAGACTTCAAAGTGTTGGCAAGGGATATTCACCCCATAGACCAGATTGAACTGCACAAACAGGCTGGAGAAATTATATACCCCACCCTTATAGGTAAAGCCATAGCTCCTCACCAGCTCCAAAACTCTCTAAACAAAATTTCAGCACAATTTCAATTAGAGAAGGCCTCCTCACAAGCCAAAGATACTAGGAACAAATCCTTAGAGGACTTAGTGATTGAATTGGGGCATGATCTGAATGATAATAAAGCCACAGAGAAGCTTATTAAAAAGAAGAACGATGATATAAATGCATTGAAGAAATAGCTAAAAATACCTCAATTGTAGCATCCACAAACATTGGAAGTCCTGGAAGCCCAACAGGGGCATGAAGAACTAATGGACTTAGTCTTAAAGCTTAATGATCAACTAAAAGAGACAAGAAAGGAATTGGATGCTTTAATCCAATTAAAACAATCAAATGTGGCCACTTCTTCAACAAATGTTATTCCAACAGTCCCCACAGCAGTCCCATCCACATTAACAGCATCTTTGGCACCTACAACTCCACTTGCAATAGCCTTGCCAACGACAATAGAATCTACATCAGCAGCAGGTGCATCAGGAGAGAAAGCAGTAGAACTGATTAAAGCCATGGAAGATGTCTATCCAGGCTACTGAGATGAACAAGTTAAGGGAAAAGGTTGCTAGTTTGAAAACTGACTACAAACTTGCCCAACTCAAACAAATGGAAGAAGCACAAAAGGCCCAAAGGATGAGTGAAAGGATTAAAATCCTAGAGAAAGACTTGACACTGGAGAAACCCATAGCAAGGAAATGTTGTGGGCCAATATCATTGACTCCATCAAGGATATTTGGCCCTTAATTCAAGTTATTTTTGAACAAACAGAATTAGTAAAGATAGCTACAGAAGCTATCCAGAAAGTGAAGGAGGAGTTGGGAGATAAGCCATAGGATGTCAATAGACTCATCCACTTCCTTAACAGCAAGAATAGATATGAGCTCCATGAGATAAATATAGAAGATAGGATTGCGACCATTTTATAAATAAGGAACGTCCTCTCCAAAAGGAATCTTATACTTAACTTAGAAGAAAAGTGTCACAATATGCAGGGAACCATTGATAGGTTCATGGCTAAATTCCAGATTTTGAGGGAGAAAGGTTTGCCCAGTCCTATGGTTATCAATGACAAACTAATGACACAATTAGACTATGATACCAGACTCATATAGTTGGCAAAGGAGCAAGCCAGCTCTTCATCAATAAAAGCATTGCCAACAGGCAAAGTTTTGTACAATACATTTGAAAACTTGTTTTTTCTGGAGCATGAGATCAAACATTTATTCCTCACCAAGCCCAATTTTGCCAAGTATACTGAGGCTGACGAAATCTATAGAAAGATCATGAATATAAAGTCACCTGATGCAGAATGGTGGGAGACAATGATTGATTTACTGCAATATGGGCACTACATGGGTACATCAATATAATAAGTGGGTTGTAATAATAAAAATAAGGGGTTACACTAGTAGTATAGGGGCCTAACATGCCCCTCTCCTTCAAAAAGCGTTGTCCTCAACGCTTGAGTAGTTCTTGATGCTTCTATATAAAATTCTTGTCCTCCCATGTGGAATCTTCAGCGGGTAAGTTCTTTCACTTGATGAGATACTCTGAAATTGATCGATTTCGTAGCTGTCGGGTTCTTGTTTCTGTGACTGCTCCAGGTTCCAATATGATTTTTCCTTCCTCTTCAATTTCTGGCAATATTGTTTGAATTGGGATCTTTTGCAACTTTTGAATAAGTGGCCATACTTCTTTGTCCTTCTTCCATTCATCCCTTGCTTTGTTTATCCAATCTGGTTGGATAATAGAAATAGCACAAAACAATGCTTCCACATCCTCATCCTTGAAGAGTCTTCCCATTCGGTAAGGTCGCCATTTTTTAAGTGCATGTAGTATTGCCAACATTTCTTTCTCATAAATAGCTTGCTTGAGATGTAGCAGTAAAAATACCCAATCACCTACATCAAAACATTTTTCACTACGATGTTGATCTACCTGTTGTTTTGTTTGATTTTGCACCAAAGTGGCATTATCCTTTAAAAGTTGGAGAGCTTTTTTTTGATGCTCGATGTGATCTTTCACTGCTTGAACCTTTTTCTTCTTGATATGTCCTTCTATCTCTAGAGTTTGAGGAGTGGTAATTTCTTCCAATCCTTTACAAGATATGGTTGGATTCATTTCTTGATGCTCGATGTGATCTTTCACTTCTTGAACATTTTTCTTCTTGATATGTCCTTCTATCTTGATAGTTTGAGTGGTAATTTCGACCAATGAATTACAAGATATGGTTGGATTAATTTCTTCTTTCTCAATGTGATCTTTCACTTCTTGCACCTTTTTCTTCTTGATATGTCCTTCTATCTTGAGAGTTTGAGGAGTGGTAATTCTTGCTAATGCTTTACAAGATATGGTCTGATTCATTTCTTCTTTCTCTAGGGTGGGGTCCTGGCATATATCTTCTTCTCTTGATGTTTCTTGATCCTTTTCTTCCTCCTCTTCATATTCTATGTAAAATAATTTCTTCTTAGCACACTTATGACCTTTAGTGCATTTGCTATCACAATTGTAACAAAGCCCTTTTTCTCTTTTTTCTTCCAATTGTTGTGGTGTAACCCTTGTAGGTTGTGGAAGGCTAGGAGAAACAACACTTCCATCTTTATAGTTGTGAGGGGTATGCTTCTTGATTTCCATAATTTTGCTTTCCACTATGTCACAAAGCCCTTTTACTCTTTCCAATTGTTGTGGTGTTGCTCTAAAGAAGGTGTTTCTCTTTGTATCCTCATAATGTGCTATCATTTCCTCCGTGAAAATTGACCACGTAACAAGTTGTTTACGAGAACAAAGCCCTTCATACCATAAAAATTGATCCAATTATAAATATGAATATGAAATACATACCTTTTGTAACATTGGTACACCATGTAGATCAAAATATTGCTCCATCTAAGTATCCAATTTACCAGATCCTTGCCATCAAATTTCCTCATCTTGTTTTTTCTTGATTTTAGGAGCTCTATCTTGAAACGACTGTAACTATGTACTTTTGGATCTTTAGGTTCTAAAATTGTGACCTGTAGTAGCCCTTTGTGTCCTCTTTCTAATGCCACCAGTCTGATTCAAATTGGATTCTCCAAGAAAGAGTTATACACAATCTCCCAAGATGACCTGATTATAGACCTTTCCAAAGGAGTGAACTTGTATGAAGTGCCACGTGTCACTATTTGGACCCTTGGATCTGAAAAGGATATACAAGAAACTAAAGTCAGTCCTCTTTCTTCACCTTCTTACGAAATTTCAATCTGATGCTCAGAGAGAAAGTTGTGATGATTTTCCCCAGGTCACCTGTTTGGAATGTAATTCAGGAGTCTGCAAAAATACCAACTTCCTCAGATCATATCTCCGCAAATATATTGCGAAAATATCTGAAATTTGGACCCGAGCTTTAATGTCATGTCTTCTCAAATGGGTTTTTTTTTGCATCTGAAACGTCGCAGAAAAAAAATTTATAGCGAGAATTCCATGATGACCTGTTTGGAGTAGCGAAACCCTAGAATCCAAAGCTTTGATACCAAATGTTATGAAACCAGCTTAAGAAAAGATAGATCAACGCCTTAGAATTCATCCTCTTCAAGGGGGCAACCTCCTTTACATTACATAAATGAACAATTCTTGGATGATACAAATGAAAAGACCTCCTTTCTATATATAGGAGTCTAAGGGGTCATAACATAATCAGAGCTGACATAACAATAATAATGTAGGGGCACAATAATAACAATAGTGGGTTTCGATGGGGCACAATAGTAACAATATGGCACTACAGGCGTACATCAATATAATAAGTGGGTTGTACTAATAACAATAAGGGGTTACACTAGTAGTATAGGGGCCTAAGATAGGCCGCTGCATTAAGTGTTGTCAATAAAGGTGATGTACACAAGAGATGATGTTGTGATCATACAAGGAAAAATTCCCTCATGCAGGAGTGGCTCTAAGAGATATTCCACAACCAGAATTCTCAATCAAAAGACTCCTATCAGTATGACACAAAAACATGCATGGTGAGCATCCCACCAACATGGCACAAAAGGGATCTCAATGTAAAACACATGCATGATGACAACAAGAGTATCCCAGCAACATACAACAAGGGATCTCAAAGCATAACATGATGAGTTATGACAACAAGAGTATCCCAGCAACATACAACAAGGGATCTCAAAGCATAATATGATGAGTTATGAAAACAAGTACATTACATAAAAGATTCCACATCAAATCAAGCAAGGAATCATGACAACATGTAATAAACAAGATCCTGCATCAACATCAATCAAGGATCTGTGCAACATAATGCAGAAAGAAGAAGTACATGAACACATCATATACCTCACAACCAAGGGCCATTTGAAGAAGTGGATGTCACACTGCTGAAGCTGCTCAGACCATCGATCTCAAGGCATCGATCGTATGAAGATGGCTGCTCGCACAAGAATGTGGACATCTGCACTGGCACTTATAAAAGTGACTAGAATAAGAAATCTAAAGACACCATCAGATTTGTGGCATCGAGTAGTGTTGAATCGACTGTCCAAAATCTGAATTATGAGAAGTTGAGAATTCTGGGTTCAAGGAATATTTTAGATTCCCCCAGGATTCCTCAAAGATTCTACTCCATGGATGGACTGGAAATCTACAACTCAGATGATGAATCTGATATCGCCATTGTGATCCCTGTGGAAAACCATGAAAAACAAGTATAAACATAACTATGTTCTAACATATCAAAATTTTACCTCCTTGGGAAAATTTCATGGCTCATGGTCTCACTCCCTGTTTTTGCTAAAATCATGGTTCCACGTGTAGTCTGAAAATGACCGAAAAAGAATAACTCTGATGAAGAAACGAACACCACCATTGCGCTCGTGGTGACAAGAGGTCTAAAAACCATATAAAATTTATCAATTCTCACAAAGTGAAAATTTTTCCCTCCTGCAAAATTCATGGTTCCTGCATTAAAATATTAATTAACTGCCTCAAAATCCATGCCTACCTTTTGCCTCGAAATTTATGCTTGCAGTCTCTCTCCTCTTTCTCGAGCTACGTGTAGAGGGAGCTATGTGTACAGGTCGAGGGATCAAATCCCACCCCTCTATACATGTATTTTTATAACCAAAAATATATTTGAAATGGGGGTCGGGTCCGCATTGGGCAGTCTGCCCCTTAATCCCCACACTAACAACCTTATCGGCGTTACTAAATATCGGTGATCAGCGCTGTATTGGTGGCCCATATATCGGTGATCAGTGTTGATCGGTGCCGATTAAATTAGTGATTGGCACTGCGTATGTACCGGTGATTATAACGGAGTTGGGCCTATATATATATATATTGGCGTTCGGCACTTTAACATATGTCGGCAGATTAAATATCAGCGCGATTTGCAGGATTTCACCGATATATATGATCAGATATGTATAAAGGGTCAGGGCGATGGGGTGTGGGCCGGGTCCACCGCTAGTGGCCCGCCAGCCCCCATAATACAATGTTTTTTAATGATATATGTTTATACTATATATATGCAAAGGGTTGTGGAGAAGGGTTCGGCGGGGGTTATGGCCGCCGATCCTGAAACCATATATTGACTTATTGCGATTGCAATAAGGTCGGCGGGAAGCTGTGGCCCATCAACCTTAAAATACATGTGATGGTTGTTTAAAGGGGTTATTAAACTAATGAAAGAATGCCAAGTGTTAATGGCTGATGGGCTGCCATGTGGGTCCCACTTGCTTACTGGGATGCCATGTGGGACACTGTGGGCCCCTCTTTTCCCTTGTCATGTCAAACTTTGAAGAGCTTTATCTTTCGCATACGAGCTCGGTTTGGCGAACCATTCACACCTCCATGATCAGGATGACGAGATCTACAATCTAATCCTGGGTCGAAGTCATTCTGAGCACTTTGATTTTTGAGCATTCTTTGTCTGGTGTGTCTCTCTGGAGCCACCTGGATCATCATCTTATTCTACTGCAGAAATCTAAGTTGCATGGGGGGTTTGTTGTGTCCTTTTGAAAGGTCTAAAAGGTCTTCTAGAAGAAGATTCTTCAGCAACTTTTTTCTTAAGATCAACAACTTATTTTGACAAGGTTTGTGTAGAAATTCCCATTGTAGATCAACAGATTATGTAATATACTAAAACACAATGCAAGATCTACTTCTACAACACTTTGCAGAAGCTTAATTGAATTGAGAAAAATCAAGAGAACACATATAACTGAGAATGAGAAATCAATCACACATAACACAGAAGAAATATCACGAGGAAAGCCTCAGCCTAAAACCCCAACTCTGTATTATCATACAAGTGGAAATCTTGTTCAAGTTACAAAAACAATCAGCTCTTAAGCTATCCTGCTCTCTCTACAATCAAACAATATAGCTCACAGACTGAATAGACACTGTATGTGTCCTCCTCAAGCCCTCCAAGCCTCCTATTTCCTTGCGCAGTTTTCCTTGGGGTACAGTGAAGCCACATGTGTGAATTGGCCTCATCAAACTCACTAAACCTAAAGAAGTAACTGTGCAATCCTCAAGGAAAGAATTCCTTCTGCATGCAAGGAATATTCATAATGGAATATTCTAGCAACTGATAGTACATTTCCCCTCCATTTGATCTCAACTGGGTCTTTGTCTGAACTGACATGCATGAGTTATTTATGAGAGAATCATCAGTTATCTGATGTGCAGTAGTTACATGCATGAAAGCATTAACTAATTGAACTCACATTAATTTAAACAAACTGTTTAAATCAATCTAACTGGACTTGACTCAATTAACTGAGCCAACTAATTACAACTCAATTTAGAACTCATCCTTATCTCTTTAACTGATGGATAAATTCCTCAATTAATGGAGAAAATGTTGCATGTCCCCACATAGACTTCAAGTTTGATTTTCCTTAACTAATTAACTCAAGATGAATTAATTAATTATTTTACAAACTGTTGTTAAGATCAAATTCGAATTTTACTTCACTATTTTAGTTTAGGGACTGAGTAAAATAGGTAGGTATTCCAAAATGCTATTTATAGAATGTTGTTTTTAGCACTTCCATTTTTCCATCCATTGTTGCTAAGATCAACACTGGTTGAACTGATATTTATAGCAGAGCTATTTTTAGCAATTCTATTTTTAGCATTTCTTGTTGCTATTTTCAATACTCCCTCTCAACAAGAAAGGGATTATCAGTAACCCCAATCCTGTCTCTGTGGAAATTGAACTTGCATTTTGACAATGCCTTAGTCAAAATATCTGCATATTGTTCCTCAGTTGAAACATACAGCAACAACATGATCCTCTTAACCACACAGTCTCGAAGATGGTCATACCGGATACCTATGTGCTTGGACCTATCATGAGAAACTGGATTCTTCGATAGCTTGATACAACTCTGGTTATCGCAGTAGATCACTATAGGATCCATCATCTGACCAAACAATCCCACTAGAATCTTCCACGTCCAAATGACCTCACATGTAGCCTGACTAGTAGCCATGTATTCAAACTCTGCTGAGCTAAGTGCAACTGACCTCTATTTCCTACTGTACTAGGAAACTGCAGTTGAACCAAGGTTGAAGATTCCTCCAGAAGTGCTCTTCCAGTCTGATGGACTCCCTACCTAATCCATATCTGTGAAGCCCTGAAGCTTCACTCCCTCTGTCCATCTGTACCACAATTCAAACTGAGATGTGCCTCTGAGGCATCTCAGCACATGCTTCGTTGCCTTCCAAAACAGCTTGGTAGGTTGAACCATAGCTTGACTCAGTTGGTTCACCGCAAAGCATAAGTGGGGTCATGTGTTCACCAGATACATAAGTGAACCCACCAGCTGCCGATAAACAGTAGTAGCTACTACCTCACCTGAAGTAGCATCCTGCTTCCTCCAGTTCCCAGGTAGAGGAGTCTGCATGGGCTTGCACCTCTCCATGTGAAAGCGCCTGGGTATCTCATTGGCATACTTGCCTTGAGACACAAATACTTCCCCATCTTTCTACCACACCTCCATGCCTAGAAAGTAGTGCATAAAGCCCATGTCCATCATCTTGAACTCTCTTGCAATGTCCTCCTTCCAAGACTGTATCAGTTGATCATCACCTGTCAAAATCAGATCATCGACATAAAGAACAATTATCAATGGTTTACCTTCTACCATGATGTGGTAAAGGTTCGCATCTGCTTCACTCTTGGTGAAGCCCAAACCAGTGAAATAGTTGTCAATCCTGGTGTACCAAGCACGGGGTGCTTGCTTCAGCCCATACAGAGCCTTCTTGAGTCGACACACATGCGACTCATGATCGAAGGTTTCGAAACCTTCTCGCTACTCAATTTACACCTCCTCCTCAATCTTCCCATTGAGGAATGTTGTCTTCACATCCATCTGGTGGATCTTCCACCCCATCTGAGCTAATAGTGCCAACACCGATCTAATCGATGAGTACCTTACTATGGGAGCAAAGGTCTCATCGTAGTCGATCCCCTCAACCTATGAGAAACCCCGAGCAACAAGCCTTGCCTTATGTTTCTCAACACTGCCATTAGCTACCTGCTTTACCTTGTAAAGCCATCTAGAACTCACCACTGACTTTCCCTGAGGCCTTGGGACAACATCCCACACACTGTTCCGAATGATAGAGTCGTACTTTTCTACCATTGCATCAACCCAGACTGGTTGCTGCACTACCTCGTCGAATGAAGAAGGTTCGATATCTACACACTCCCCAACCAAGGCCATGTACCCAGTGTACCGCTCAAGTGACCTCCTCTATCTGCGTTGAGAAGATGGTTGTCCCACATTCTCCCGTGCATCTAGCATCAACTTGTTAGTTTCCCTTGAGTGTTTCTGCCCATCTCTAGAAGTATCAGCATGAGTGGATGTCTCCACGCCCGAACCCTCTGCATGCGGCTGCTCCACATCAATTTGAGGCTCCTCATCATTAGGAACTGAAAGTTCCTCATCCGCATGCAACTCGAGCTCCCTCTCAAGTGATAAGTGCATGGCTTTCTGCTCATTGAACTTCAGATCCCTGCGTACCACAGTCCTCTGAGTGGAAGGAAGGTACACCTGATAGTTGTGGGGTGTATCTGTGTACCCCACAAGTATTCCCAACTTATTTGTTGGGTCTAGCTTCTTCCTGCCATCTTTGGTCACATGATAGTAAACTAATGATCCAAAGATTCGGAAGTGACTTACAGCAGGTTGCTTCCCAGAATAGGCCTCCATAGGTGTCTTCATTCCCAGTATACGGTGAGGGCTTCTATTCTACAAGTATACTGTTGTATTGCATGCCTCAGCCCACAAATGCAATGGTAGGCTTTGGTCATGCAACATCGCTCAAGTTGATCCCACAATCAATCTGTTCTTCCTTTCGGCCACCCCACTCTGCTATGGGTTATGGCGTGCCGTCAATTCCTGTTTAATACCTTCTGCAGCACAGAATTCTTTAAACTGCTGGGAGACATACTCTCCACCATTGTCACTATGCAAGGCTTTTATTTTCTTTCCAGATTCTTTCTCTAACAAGGCTTTAAACTCACAAAACCTCAAGAAGGTTGGATCCTTCTTTTGCATAAAGTAGATCCATCATCTATGAGAAAAATCATCAATAAAAATAACATAGTACCTTTGTTTAGCAGTGGAGGCTGTAGATAAGGGCCCACAAACATCTGAGTGAACTCACTCTAGGATTGCTCTGTTATGAAACCAGCTCAAGAGAAGATAGAAAAGAAAGATCAACGCCTTAGAATTCAGCCTCTTCGAGGGGGCAACCTCCTTTACATTACATAAATGAACAATTCTTGGATGATACAAATGACAAAACCTCCTTTCTATATATAGGAGTCTAAGGAGTCACAATATAATCCAGCCGACCTAACAATAATAATATAAAGCCACAAAAATAAAAATAGAGGGATTCTATGGGGCACAGAAATAACAATATGGGGGTAATAGGGGCACAACAATATAAATAAGGGGTATAACTACAATAGTAATGGGGTAATCACTAGTATTATAGGGACCCAACATGCCCCTCTCCTTCAAAAAAGTGTTGTCCTCAACGCTTGAGCAGTTCTGGATACTTCTGCATAAAATTCTCATCCTCCCATGTGGAATCTTCAGCGGATAAGTTCTTCCACTTGATAAGATACTCTGAAATTGATCGATTTCGTAGCTGTCGAGTTCTTGTTTCTGTGACTGCTTCCGGTTCCAATATAATTTTTCCTTCCTCGTCAAGTTCTGGCAATATTGTTTGAACTGGGAGCTTGTCGCCTATAACCTTCTTTAAACATGAAACATGGAAAACTGGGTGCAATCGAGAAGCTGCAGGAAGCTCCAATTTGTATGCCATAGTACCAATCTTTTCCAACACCTTGTACGGACCATAATACTTTGGTGATAATTTATTATCCTTCTTAGCTTGCTTTAGGGACATTTGCTTATATGGTTGTAGCCGTAGGAATACCCAATCACCTACATCAAAACTTCTTTCACTGCGATGTTGATCTGCCTGTTGTTTCATTCTATTTTGTGCCAACACGAGGTTATCCTTTAAGAGTTGGAGGACTTGTTGTTGATGTTCGATGTGATGTTCCACTGCCTGAACCTTAGAATTTTCTCTTAAATATGATGTGATTGATGGTGGTTGGTACCCATAAAGTGCCATAAATGGGGTCATTTTTGTTGCTGTATGGAAGGAAGTGTTATACCACCATTCAGCCAGAGGCAACCATTTGACCCATTGTGTCTGTTTATCAGATACAAAGCAACGAAGATATCCTTCCAAACATTTGTTTACTATCTCAGTTTGCCCATCAGATTGAGGATGATAAGATGAGCTATGAGCTAACTGAGTACCAAGACAAGAAAATAATTCTGTCCAAAAATTTCCAGTGAAAATGGGATCTCTGTCACTTACAATAATCTTTGGGTTTCCATGTAGCTTTTGAACTGTTTCCATAAATGCAGTAGAAACTGTACTGGCTTTAAATGGATGTGATAATGCACAAAAGTGTGCATACTTGGTAAGTCTGTCAACTACCACCATGATGACACTCTTTCCCTCAGACTTGGGTAAACCTGTGATAAAATCCATTGAAACCTCCTCCCAACGTTGGCTTGGAATGGATAAAGGTTGTAATAGACCCGGTGTCTTAATTGTTTCAACTTTATTTTGTTGGCAAACCAAACATTCCGCCACAAACTTTTGAATATCTGATTTAAGGCCATCCCAAAAAAATTCCTTCTTAACCCTGTGGTAAGTTTTTAAAAATCCTGAGTGCCCTCCTAAGGGAGAAGTGTGCAATTCCATAAGAATCTTTTGTTTTAGCTGGGAATTCTTACAGAGGTATAAGCGATCTTTGTACCATAACGAATCATTTTTCCAGCTAAATGTATCAGAAGTACTGGAATCTTGTTGTAGCTTTCGAATAAGTGCCCACACTTCTTCGTCATTCTTCCATTCCTCCTTTGCTTCGTTTATCCAATCTGGTTGGATAATAGAAATGGCACACAACAATGCTTCCACATCCTCATCCTTTCTTGAGAGTGCATCTGCCACCACATTTTGCTTCCCTTTTTTGTAGATGATTTCAAAGTCATAACCCAACATCTTTGTGACCCACTTTTGTTGCTCTTCAGAGGATAATCTTTGTTCTAAAAAGTATTTAAGGCTATCATGATCCGTTTTTACCTTGAAGTGTCTTCCCATTAGGTAGGGTCGCCATTTCTTAAGTGCATGGAGTATTGCCAACATTTCCTTCTCATAAATAGCTTTGCTTAAAAACTTTCCCTTGATTGGACGACTTTCAAAAGCAATGGGTCTTTCATCTTGCATTAGAACAGCACCAATTCCATTTCCTGAAGCATCACATTCCACAATAAAGGTTTTTGTGAAGTCCGGTGTAGCTAAGACCGGTGCTTGGCACATTGCCTCTTTAAGATGTTTAAAGGCCTTTGTTGCTTCCGGAGTCCATGAAAATGAATCTTTCTTCAATAATGTTGTTAGAGGTGCTGCTATTCTCCCATAATTCTTAACAAACTTGCGATAATACCCTGTCAACCCAAGAAATCCTCGCAGATGCTTTATGGATGTGGGGATTTTCCATTCCTTAATGGCTTTAATTTTGCTAGGGTCTACCTTAACTCCTTCATGAGATACAATATGACCCAAATATTCCACCTCCTGGACTCCAAAGAAACATTTGGATCTTTTTGCATATAATTGTTTCTCCTCCAATAGTTGTAGCACCTTGTCAACATGTTCAACATGATCCTTCCAAGACTTGCTGTAGATTAGTATATCATCAAAAAATACTAACACAAATTTTCTAAGGAATGGTTTGAAAATTGAATTCATCAAACCTTGAAATGTTGAAGGTGCATTGGTAAGGCCAAAAGGCATGACCAAAAATTCATAATGACCCTCATGAGTTCTAAATGCCGTTTTCGGAATGTCTTCAATCTTCATTCTGATTTGATGATATCCCGAACGAAGATCCAACTTGGTGAAGTAAATTGATCCATGCAATTCATCCAGTAATTCATCAATGACAGGAATGGGGAACTTATCTTTAATAGTGAGCTTGTTGAGCTCCCTATAATCTGGACACATGCGCCATGATCCATCCTTCTTGTGCACCAATACTACTGGAGCTGAGAAAGAACTTTGACTCGGTTGAATTATACCAGCCTCTAGCATTTCTGCAACCATACGTTCAATTTCACTTTTTTGGACATATGGATATCTGTACGGCCTGATGTTTGGAGGAACACTTCCTGGAATCAGATGAATAGCATGATCATGATCACGCATAGGTGGGAGACCTTTGGGAGTCTCAAATACCTTGGAATGATTGTCCAGGACTTTTTGGAGATCTGGAGAAATAGATGATTCCAATGTGGAAACATCTAGCGAACATAATTGTGCAATTACACCTCTTTGCTCCTTTTTTAGAAGCTTTGTCATGCCATTAGAGCTGATTATCTTTCCTGGTTTCCCTGCAATACCCCTTAATTCAACTTCCTTTCCTTCCACAGAAAATTTCATGAAAAGTTCTTGAAAATTAAAAGCTATTGTACCCAAGGATTGTAGCCATTGGACTCCTAGTACAACATCAGCACCTCCCATTGGAATGGAAAGCATTGGGCTAGTCAATACATATTCTCCCATGGATAGCTTGATATTATGGCACTTTCCAGAACAATTTATTGTTCCTCCATTTGCAATCATCACTTGACACTCTGGTGCTGGATATAGGAAGCAATTCAATTCTTTTGCTACCTACAATGAATAAAATTGTGGGTGCTTCCTGAATCAATCAACACTATTACCTTTTTCTTCTTGATTTGTCCTTCTATCTTGATGGTTTGAGGAGTGGTAATTCCCGCCAATGCATTACAAGATATGGTCGGATTTATTTGTTCTTCATCTAGGCTTTGTTCCTGGAATATATCCTCTTCTTTTGACCTTTCTTGCTCCTTTTCTTCTTCCTCTTCACAATCTATGTAGAATAATTTCTTCTCAGCACACTTATGACCTTTTGTGTATTTGCTATCACAATTGTAACAAAGCCCTTTTGCTCTTTTTTCTTCCAATTGTTGTGGTGTCAACCTTGTAGGTTGTGGAAGACTATGGGCAACAACACTTCCGTCTTTATAGTTGTGAATGGTATGCTTCCTAGTTGCCATAATTTTGCTTTCCATTTTTCTTGCTAACCTGAATGCCTTCTCTAATGAATCAGGTTCCCAAAGGCGCACATCATGTTGGATATTATCCTTTAAAGACCCTATGAACACATCAATCCTATGCTCCTCTGGAATATCTTTTACCCTTATGTTCAATTTTTGGAACTCCTCAATGTGCTCCATTATTGAACCCTTTTGTTTGAGACTTATCAATTGGCTAAAAAAAGTGTTGCTTTTTGTATCCTCATAATGTGCTATCAATTCTTCCGTAAAAATTGCCCAAGTGATAAATTGTTTACGAGAACAAAGCCATTGATACCATACAAACTGATTTGGTTCCAAATATAAAGTTGCCATACGTACCTTTTGTGTGTTTTGCACATTATTGAGATCGAAGAATTGCTCCATCTGTAATATCCATGTGGCGGGATCCTTGCCATCAAACTTCCTCATATCGATTTTTGGAACATGGTGAGTCTTCGATCCAACATTAGAGTCTATGGAATCATGATTAACATTTCTTTTGTTCTCATCATGAGTTTCCTTTAGTACTCTTTCACCCTTAGTGACCATTTCTTGTAGCAACTTATTCATATTTATCTTCAATTCTTCCATCTTATCATCCATGCCATCAATTTTAGCGTCCATGCCATTCACCTTAGCTTCCATGCCATCCATCTTAGCTTCTACGCCTTTCTTTAAACAGTCCATCTTAGCTTCTACACCTTTCTTTAAACCGTCCATCTTAGCTTCTACATCTTTCTTTAAACCATCCATCTTAGATTCTGTTCCTTTTTGTGCAAGGGACAGTTGTTGCACTTGGTCTTGTAATTTTGATATATCATGTTGCATTTCTTCCTCTTCTTCATGAGTCATGCTAGAGCTTTCAGGTTCCTTACTAGGTGTTTGCATTTTCTTTCCTCAGGGAATCAGTTACTGATAATAATGCTCTACTATGCCCTTTGAATTCCTTCAAAATAAATTTTCAAACCAAGCTTAAGCAAAAATTTAAAAAAATCTACACACCTTTTTTCACTTTGTAGGAGCTTGATATTGCCTCTGATGTATCTCTGTACTTTCCAATCATCTAGTTCTAAATTGTGACCTGTAGTAGCTCTCTGTGTCCTCTTTCCAATGCCACCAGTCTGATCCAAATTGGATTCTCCAAGAAGGAGTTATGCACAATCTCCCAAGATGACCTGATTATAGACCTTTCAGAAGAGTAAACTTGTATGAAGTTCCACGTGTACAATTTTCGACCTCTGGTTCTGAAAATGATATACAAGAAAC
Organism: Pinus tabuliformis; assembly: GCA_031772625.1. Classification (NCBI taxonomy): domain Eukaryota; kingdom Viridiplantae; phylum Streptophyta; class Pinopsida; order Pinales; family Pinaceae; genus Pinus; species Pinus tabuliformis. The sequence goes on along the minus strand of CM062820.1, from coordinate 76,980,523 downwards.
TACAGTCCGTCCTCTTTCTGTACCTTCTTACAAAATTTCAATTCGATCCCCAGAGAAAAAGTTATGACGATTTTCCCTAGGTCACCTGTTTTGAATGTAATTTAGGAGTCTGTAAAAAAACCAACTTCCTCAGAGCATATCTCCGCAAATATCACGCGAAAAGTTCTGAAATTTAGACCCAAGGTTCAGCACGATTTCTTCTCAAATGGGTTTTTTTTGCAACTTCTGAAACGTCACAGAAAAAAAGTTATAGCGAAAATTCCACGATGACCTGTTTGGAGCAGCGAAACCCTAGAATCCAAAGCTCTGATACCAAATGTTATGAAACCAGCTCAAGAGAAGATAGAAAAGAAAGATCAACGCCTTAGAATTCAGCCTCTTCGAGGGGGAAACCTCCTTTACATTACATAAATGAACAATTCTTGGATGATACAAATGACAAAACCTCCTTTCTATATATAGGAGTCTAAGGAGTCACAATATAATCCAGCCGACCTAACAATAATAATATAAAGCCACAAAAATAACAATAGAGGGATTCTATGGGGCACAGAAATAACAATATGGGGGTAATAGGGGCACAAAAATATAAATAAGGGGTATAACTACAATAGTAATGGGGTAATCACTAGTATTATAGGGACCCAACATGCTCCAGCTCTACTGTCTCGGTTCGGAAAGGAAGATTTCACATACTTACCCAAGGTACAACCTTTGCATGTAGTCTTCTGCTCAAGTTTTCCCTTGGGTAATCCAGTAGGAATCTATTGCATGATCTTCAGGGCTCCATGGTGCAAGTGGCCCAGTCTTCTATGCAATAGCTCGCTAATATCTTATCTCTACACCATCTCAGATTTGGAACTCAAAGTAACACAGTCGTTTACCTCTAGCTTGTAGAGATTCTTGACTCGAATCCCTATTCACTTTGTCTATCCAGTACAGATATGCCTCAGGAATACCTTTCCTTGACTAAAGACTACATCATAGCCTTTATCTTCTAGCATAGTGGTAGACACAAGATTCTTCTTTAGACTTGGTACATACTTTACATCAGTCAGGGTGAGGGGAGCTCCATGCTCCCTCTGAAACACAACCGTACCTTCACCTGAAACACGGTACTTTCCATCATCGCCCATCTCGATCTGCATCTGGAGATCCTTCTCCTCCAAGGTACTGAAAATATTCTTGTCACCTGACATGTGGAATGAAGCTCCACTGTCTAGGTACCACACACATCCCACCATGGATGAAACCATGCATGTAATAAGCGAGAAGTCTAGCTCAAACTATGAGGATAGTGCCTCACCATCAGATCCCTTTGAGGAACCCTTCTTGGATTTCTTTTGTGGAAAATTCGTAGCATAATGGCCCACTTCATGACAATGAAAGCATCGCACTTTTGATTTGTCAATATTCTTCCCACCATGGGAAGAACCAGATTTGGGATGGGATGCCTTCCCTTTCCCTTTCCTCACCTTACTAGCTAAGGCTAGATTTTCCTCATCATCCTGCTTCGATGAGGATCCATCTCTGGTGCTTCTTCTTATTTCCTCCCGCGTCGAATCCGACCAAAGTCATTCCCAATCTGGAAATTTTTCTCTCCCATTAACCGAGTCTTGGTAGCTATGCCAGCTCTTAGGGAGACCAAGGAGTGCAAGACTCACCATGTCATCATCAGCGGTCATCATCCCTACACTTCCAATCTCATCCCTATAGGTGGTGAGCTTGTTTAGATATATAGAGATCATGTCGCCCTTTTCACACTTGATCTTACGAAGATTGTCTTTTAACGCCAGCTTCCTTTGATCTCTATTGTTCTGATATAAATCTTTCAATGTTTTCCACATCAAAAATAATTTCTCCTTCCCATGGAGGCTCGAGACAATGTGGTCTCAAACTCACTCCCAGAGGATTCTCCTTTCTCTAGCCACACATTTCTTACATTTCGCCAGTTGAGTAGCATCAGTCGGCTTGTGGACTTCTTGATCAATGAAGTCCTTTAAACCATTATCCTCTAACACTGCCTCCATGCGATCCTTCCAAGCTATATAATTCGAGCTGCCATCAAGGGCATACTTGAGTCTTAAACCACTGAATGCCATAGGTGAAATAGAGATGTGATAAGAACTATATTTCTATATTCAGGAACCAAACTTTGAACTTCTCCTTCTTGTATATTGTTCTTCGCCTTGATCACCTTTGCTCTGATACCATGTAGAAATTCCCATTGTATATCAATAGATTATGCAATATACTAAAACACAATGCAAGATCTACTTCTACAACACTTTGTGGAAGCTTAATCGAATTGAGCAAGATCAAGAGAACACATATAACTGAGAATGAGAAATCAATCACACATAACACAGAAGAAATATCACAGGGAAAGCCTCAGCCTAAAACCCCAACTTTGTATTATCATACAAGTGGAAATCTTGTTCAAGTTACAAAAAGAATCAGCTCTCAAGCTATCCTGCTCTCTCTGCAATCAAACAATACAGCTCACAGACTAAATAGACACTATATATGTCCTCCTCAAGCCCTCCAAGCCTCCTATTTCCTTGCACAGTTTTCCTTGGGGTCTAGTGAAGCCACATGTGTGAATTGGCCTCCTCACACTCACTAAACTTGAAGAAGTAATTGCGCAATCCTCAAGGAAAGTATTCGTTCTGCATGCAAGGAATATTCACAATGGAATATTCTAGCAACTGTTAGTACACTACCCCTCCATCTGATCTCAACTGGGTCTCTGTCTGAACTGATATGCATAACTTATTTATGAGAGAATCATAAATTATCTAAAGTGTAGTAGTTACATGCATGAAAGCACTAACTAACTGAACTCACATTAATTTAAACAAACTGTTTAAATCAATCTAACTGGACTTGACTCAGTTAACTGAGCCAACTAATTACAACTCAATTTAGAACTCATCCTTATCTTTTTAACTGATGGATAAATTCCTCAATTAATGGATAAACTATTGCATGTCCCAACATAGACTTCAAGTTTGATTTTCCTTAACTAATTAACTCAATATGAATTAATTAATTATTTTACAAACTGTTGTTAAGATAAAATTCAAATTTTACTTCACTATTTTAGTTTAGGGATTGACTAAAATAGGAAGGTATCCTGAAATGCTATTTAAAGAATGCTACTTTTAGCACTTCCATTTTTCCATCCATTGTTGCTAAGATCAACACTGGTTGAATTGCTATTTATAGCAGTGCCATTTTTAGCAATTCTATTTTTAGCATTTCTTGTTGCTAGTTTCAACAGTTTGAATAACTTTCTAAATTTCTTCCATGTCAAACACATATTTAGTGCTCTTTTTCTTTTTCTCATCTTCCTTGAATGTAATCTTTTTGGCTGAGTGAGAAGCATGTTTCTTTTCTTCAACAAATCCTTTTTTTTCGCAAGAGTTAGCATTTGTTTCTCCACACTTAATGCTTCTTTCATAGTATTTGCAAGGGGAGTCTTTCCAACTCTGTCTATGAACATATCCATTGAAGAGGGAAGAGCACCAATATACCAATCGAATTGCACATTTTCACTTGGTTTGGATTTTCCCGGTATCTTATTTAAAATTTTATTGAATCTCAAATTGAATTCTTTGACTCTCTCATCAGGGCCCATCTTTATATTAGATAATTCAATTATTAATGAGGTTAGGGTCTTGTCATCACCAACATTTTTTAAAAATAATTATTCCAAAGTATTCTAGTTGGCAATGGAATTAGCAAGTAAAGAGAAGTACAATGAAGTAGCTTTTCCTTCAAAAATATATGGAAAATATTCAAACTACATCTTCTTTAGAGAAATTGTCCAGATTAATAGCATGCATAAAGTTATGAATATTTTATTTAGTAGGAACATCATTATCGGGATGAAATTTTTGTAGCCATCGTTTAGGATTTTTAGGGAGAGGATATAATTGACCCTGTATATTGAGAGATATTGGGGTTTCCTATGGCCTTTATACCATTATGGTAGTGTCAGAGGTTGTACTAGCTATAGAACCAAATGTGGTGGCAGTGGATGATGATGGAAAAATAGGTGATGAAGGATATGTTATACTGGTAATAGTGGAAGATATTATAGGTTGAGTAGAAGAAGGGAACATCAATAAGGTTTAGAGAGGAAGAGTTTGTGATGGATGAGTAGTGGTTGAAGTGACAATATGTGTACGTGGAGGTGAACTAGGATTTATGGTTTCACTAGTTGTTGTACTAGAACCTGTGATAGTTTTATTTCATCAGTGAGTATCTAAAGGAAACTCAAAGGGTTTGACTCCTAGTTTCTCACTCTGAGCTCTAGTCGAGATGCCAAAACTCTTCATTGATGACATAATATTTCCTTCATAGGTTTTAGACAGTTGGGGTTGCTCTCCTAAAATTGATAATCATTTGATATTTTGAATAATGATTTGAATTTCAGGTGACGCAGATGGACCTTGAGGTAAAGGTGTATTGACTGAAGGCTCATTGGAGGATCTACAAATAGTACTAGGAAGTGTGTGAGAAGGCTATGCAACTTTGGATTATGAGGGAGGTGATCATGAAAAGGATTTAGAAGTTGTAGGAGAGATCAAGGGAGGAGATGAACTCTTTGAATGGCTTGCAGTGTTTTTATCAGATCTTTCCATTCACAATCTAATGGCCCTCCTTCTAGTGCCAAAAAATTTGATGGCCAAAACTATCCTCATCAACATTTTGGAGACCACTTGGTCAGAGCCCCAAGTTAGACTCTTCTTTGCTTGTTCTGGTGGTTCCAACTAGTTTTAAATTAGGTCTAATTACTCATACAGAAATTGCTCCAGTGGATGGAGGCTTGAAATATGTGAAAGATATGGGGAAAGGATGGGAATGGATTGGTAATGCTTAATGAAAATTGTAAACTGAATGTAAACTATATTATATTATATACTAATTAACCTGGGTGTTGATACTTTATATGTGAAAAAGAAAGATAACTTATAACTAAAAATATATATTTCCAAGTTATATAGTTAATTAAAACAATCTAAAGATAAATTAATTCAATTAAATAGTTAATTGAATTAATTTCATAAATTATTCACATATGATTTCGTTTCACTTATGCTTGTAATCAATAAATAGCAATATATCAAAAGTGATGATATTATATCAATCAATCATAAGCATAAGTAAAATTTACATATAAGAAATTATTCCAATTATAAATTAAAGGAAAACACAGCTCATAAAAGTACAACTATGTCTTTCTCCTTTACAACATGGAATCCACAAATGGTTTAGAGCATATATGAAAGAAATAGAGAAGTAAAAAAGTGTAACAAGGCCTTTCATGCAAACTTTCAGAACCCCTAGTTTTGAGCGTGAGATTCCTTCAAATAGTTTTTTCAAATAAAAGAGAGAATAGTTACAAGTTTTATATTCTCTCAACTAAAGAAAAAAAACTAGAATAAAATAGACATTAGTTACAATTTAAAATGAAATATTCAACTTGGAGGGATAGTTGCAAACAAGGAGCCAGTGGGCATTTTCCAATGTTGATAAACTTCTAGAAGATGTGCCCGCTTGGGAGGACAATGAGGTTTAATGCTCACTTCACGTCTAAATACTTGAGCTCGCAATGAAGGAAATAATTGAGTTACCTATTCAATAATGACCTTAGTTTCTTGTAGGTAACCATGAGGTTTAATTAGGAGCTCCCAAGTTAACTCAAAATCCACCTTTTACAATTTTTCAATCCTTTTACAGCATTATGCCCTATCATTTTTCCAATTCTCTTTTAATATCTCTACCTTCGAGAGAGTATCTTATGAATCGAATGATAATATATTTTATTCCTTAAGTGACTCATTGATGGGTTGAATAATTGAATTAGAAAGTCTTTCAACATCTCTTACTATTTTTTTAACGAAGTGTATCTCATCTTTCCAAATACGAAGCACTATATACTTTTGCATTTCATCAATCCTGGGTAGGTTTGGATAGAACATTTTGGGATCATCTTGCCATTTCAAAATCTCATTGTGCTTACACTTAGCTTCATCATATTGGATTTCAATATCAATGACAACATCAAGGAAATAGTTGGCCAGTTTTTCTTAAGCCTGAATTATACTTAAATTGTTGCAAAGAAGTTGTTTCTTGTGTTGAAGTTGTTGGTTTAATTCTTTAGATTTATGCTTAAATTTAAAAAGGTCCAAAGCACTTTCCTCTTTCTTTATCTTCCCTTATATTTCTTCTATTTTTTCACCTATTTTCTTGATTTCAGTCTCATATTGGCCTCTAACTAGGGAAACTTGTGCCTACATGTGTGCTTCGACTTGTGAGGATTCTTGTTCCAACTGTTATATTATTTCATTATTTTCCCTAATAAATTTTCTAACTCTAGATTCTTTATATACACTGTCGGTAGCATAATCTCATGCATATTGAGTCAATTCCTCAAGCTATTCATTAGGTGTTGTTGATGTTCCTTTCAAAACTACTTCTAGTGAGGGAGATTGCAAAGAAGTACTTGTTGTTAAGACCTGTGTTTTAGCAACCTTCCTCTTCTTTCTGATTTTCTTTAGAATGGCCTTATGTTGTGGGCTATAGAACACCTATGTTGGTGGAATTTCCTCAATTTTTAGATGAATTGTAGTAGTTGGAAATGATGGAATTATTTCTACGCTAGACCAATAATTAATAGGTGTTTTAGTAATTAAGCCTAGATTTGTCAGAGTATTCTTCGAGGTATTAGGAGAGACATCAGCTTTATATAGTTCAAAGTTGGCTATAGCACTTGTTTTAGACATTATTTTTTCTTTCACTGGTTTGACTGATTCTGAAGTAATCTCTCCAAATGATTGTCAATCTTTAACAATATCGTTGAGCACTTGGTTCTTTGCAATAGTTTGTTCTCGAGAATCCACGTAAAAAAATTGAACATGAGAGGTAATTTGAGGAGTGACCTATTGTGTTTAAGAACTAGCGACTTATCTGATATACCTTCTCCTTTCGGTGGTTTGAGAAAATGCAAAGGTGAGGTAGAATTTCTAGAGTCTGTGGAAGCTAAAAAACTGTTGACAATTGTATAGGGACAATTGTTTGGCTTTATTATAGACAAATAAATAAGAAGAATATCCACAAAATAATTCATCATAATGGTTGGTCTCATGAAATATTTCCTGATATTTGCATCAACAGTTAAATTTTTTACCAACTTAGAAGGATCATGTGGTTTTGCAGGACTAGTAGCTAACTTAAACTCATATAAAGGTTTCAATTCCTTTCTAGCATGAGTATAATTCTGAAGGGTAAACAGAACAATATTCAAAGGGAATTTGGGCCAGGGTTTCTTGGAAGATTAATTTAGTTCAAGGGTTATCCTTATTCTGGATATTTGATGAGAAACTTACCCACATAAGAGTTTACCCAGATCACACAAGGGTAAAACATATGGTTGTTACTTCCCAAAACCCTAATATAGGTAAAAAAATATTCACAAACTAGTCCCCAATTATAAATAGAAAATCCATTGTGGATGTAGACATTCTTGGAGGCTTGGAATTGAAAATGGCTCGATAAATGGGAATCATAACAAGGTGACAGATTCAGTAAAAATGATTAAAATAATTCTCTTCCCATAATATACTATGATAAATGTGGATGGGGAGAGGATCAACAAGTGTCCATTTCTAGCCCATAGCTGGAAAGTCTAAGGAGAAACAGATGGTGTCCATTACAAAGGCAGACATATAAAAAGGAGGATTATGGGTGATTGTCTACTCAGAGTGGAAATGAAGGATATTCTTTGCTAGATTGTTAGATAAAATTTGGGCCAAAATAAAAATAAACCCACCAACAGCCTTATGAATTAGAGGGACCCAGTCTTTAGGGAACTTTGAGAGATTCTGGTACGTAAATAACCTACATAGAATGGAGGCAACATAGAATTAATGATAATTTAAAGATTGAATGGAATAGTTACTCGACAACTCCTCCTTATGCTTGTTAGGGTCTCTCCTCTAGTCTCTAACCAAACTAGGGAGGTCTTTCTCCTTACTGTTACATTCTTCTTTCATAAATCTACAAACGTGGAATTATACGCAAGTTGTGGCTCGAGAACATAATACATACCATGGAGGTGAGCTAGTTTGAAGGAACCAATAATTGTCCTGCAAGAACCTTTCAATGATGTCCACATTCTCGACCACCTAGAAAATCATATTATTATATGGCAAATGTCTCAGATGGGAAATAATTCTATGCAGGCAAGATTTAGCATTGTCCTGGAGTGTTTCTTCTCAAATTTTATTGCCACCCTATTCTGCAGTTTTCATTGTCAGCTTTACATATTCTTCTATTGGTAATTCTTCCTCCAATAACTTATAAATCACAATTTAGGACTAAACATCAGAATCCATTTTGCATACGGTATCAGAAAAAAGGAAAGAATCTATCAACTTTTCATCATTTATCTCCGGAAATGGCCCTGTTGGTTCTTGAACCGATGTCTTCTTCATTGGCATCACCATCTCGTAATGGCCCTGTTGGTTGTTGAACCGGTGTCTTCTTCATTGGTATCACCATCCTGAAATCGATAAATATCTTACACAGACATTATGTTATTACATAGAAAAACCAAGGTTAAAGAGTTATTCATCAAGTTATTACAATAAAACCTGTAAATTAATATAACTGCAGGAAGCCATACAAACTTCCAACTTTGCATGTAGGACTAAATAACACAAGAGGTGATGAGTAAAATAAATTTAGTTATGAGCAAGTTTTCCAAATAACCACGTATAAAAGATAGTTTCTCAAGGATAACAGGTGGTGCAGTTTGATTCGAAGGGTTCGTGATTTGGTAATCATTGTGCATGCTTAAGAAATCATCAGGGTCACTAGATCTAGGATGACATGGGAGGTAGTCACATGTGGTCGAATTTGAAAATGATGTGAACAATTGTAAGGTCGTGTGGAAGATCTAATTCGTCTTAGGGATAAGATCTCGGAAGAACAAAGGGATTGCACATTAAGAGTTCCAAGGAATGTTAAGATGATATGACATGTTATAACAGTCAAATGAAGAGTGCGGAAGGAAAATTTTAAACAAAATCCATGTGAAAGAGGATATGATGCAGTGTATGATTGCATCACCCCAAAAGGTGATCCCAAGAAGGATTGGAAAGTGGAGTTTTTGAAAGCTTCGGGGAAGAACATATGGGCAATGTGTCAAGTGGTAAAATGAAGAATGCAAGGGTTTTTAAATAAAATATTTTATAACACTTATGAGCATAAAAAATTGGTTTTATTCAAATAGCACTCAATTGTGGTGATTTTGACCTATGGCCTTAGTAATATATTTTTTCATTATTATTTAATGATGCATGAAATAAAGCCTAGGGTTGAAATATATATTAATATAAAATTCAAGATTTTTTTGGTTTTTTTAAAGAAATATTAAAGAAAAAATTAGGGTTGAAAAATTAGAAGGGTCCTCATTTTTATTATGACATAAACAAAAATGGGGGTTGTTGTTTGCTACAACGAGTAGTTAACCAACCGAAGATTTTGCAATTTTTTGAAATTTTAGGTGATTCTTCAATTCATCTATTCTTCAATTAATCTTCTTACAAGGTGTTTATGAGGCCCCCAATGATGTTTTGTTGCATAAAGTGTTTCCATTGATGAAAAAAAATGTCATTGATGTTAAAGGGGATGCCTAAAGAAATAGCAGTGTCATTCATGAATCAGTATGATTGCTTGATGCCTTGCAATCCCTTAGTAAGTGAAGTCAAATAAGTTTGAATTTATTGATTTTTTGTCAAATTTGTGATGTTATAATGAGTCTATGGATAGTATGGTTGGATATTCCTCTTTGATATATTTCCAATGGTATATCACACTCTAAAAAACTCCTCTTGGATGAGAATTATGACCATTTGAAGATAAATATTAGCAAAGGATATAAACTATGGGGAAAAACCCACAAACCCCAAATTCGTTAAATATAACACATGTTTTAGAGTGGATATGTGTTCTTTGATGGATTGATGACAGATAGTTGCCCAACTTGCATGAACTTTAACAGCACTAAAATTTGATCATGTTTACTCAGATCCAATAGATCCAGTGATCGAGTGAAGAGTTGAATGATGGAGATCAACTTTCCCAAGGTTTAACAACGGTGCCCCTCCACACTAGTCCAATCCCGCAATGACACATGGACCCCTTGATCGGATTCCACGTGGACTCCCCTGCATAGTCAAGTGTGACATGGAAACTTTGACAATGATGATGATAGTGAAACATGATGTGCTATGATTGTCCTAGGATGATGATGTGGTAGTGATGATATATCTCCTCGAGCATGGCCAAGCTTAATGAAATGGAAGTTTAGTGACACATGGTAGTTGACTACAGGCTAAAAGGAAATGGTGTGGCAGCAAGAATATGTGGAGATGACATGGATTGATACGTCATCAAGGTGACATGGAACCACTAGGGACTACAATGTGGAAAGCACAAATAGCACTTTCAAACTATTCAAACGCCCACATATGTGTGACACATGGCACCCCTCATGAGTTGCCACATGGTATGTTGACATTAGCATGTCAATGAGCATTGACCCTTTGTTATGCTCTTAACCTACAAAAAGATACCCAAATACAGAATATACGAAGAAAGATACCCAGAACATAGAATAGTGAGAGACAACAACAAATATTTTATTATTCAGAAAGCAATGTTCACTGGCCTCTTCGAGGGGGTAACCTCCAATAGAGCAGAGCTCGATACAAAAATAAGACACAATGCTCCTCACAGGGAGTCTCTATCCTTTATATATGACTTATACATGCAATACCAAGGATCAATACCATGGTTTTATTAATACCATCTATCTAATACTACGGCCCATTTGCAACTAACTGTGGTCCCGTCATTAATTGCGGGTTAACCACTTACAATTATTAATATGGGCTTTATTGACTCTTGACTATGACTCGATCCCATTACATAAATAAGGGGGTTAGGGTGGGACCCTAACATGCCCTCCCCCTTAAGACTAGCCTTGTCCTCAAGGCTGAAGCTGCGGAAACTGCTGAAGAATAGTGGTTGGTTCCCAAGTTGCATCTTCTGGAGAGGTGTCTTTCCACTAGACGAGGACTTCCCTAATCATGCGGCCCCGCAGGTGCCTGTCTCGTGTGTCTAGGACCTGTTCCAGTTGGAGCCAGATTGACCCTTCTTCATCCAATTCAGGTAGACTGGTTTGAATTCTGCAATTGCTCCCAATCACCTTCTTGAGGCATGAGACATGGAAAACTGGATGGATTTTTGCAGTAGGTGGCAAAGCCAACTTGTAAGCCACTTCTCCAATGCGCTGAAGTACTTGATATGGTCCGTAGAATTTTGGAGATAGTTTCTGACAACCCTTGTCTTTGAGTGATGTTTGATTATATGGTTGCAGCCTCAAAAAGACCTGATCTCCTTCTTGAAATTGGCGCTCTCAGCTATGCTGGTCTACCTGTTGCTTCATGCGGTTTTGAGCTTGATGAAGATTCTCTCTAAGATGGGTGAGCATGGTTGCGCGGTGTTGTAGGAGTTGATCCACTACTTGTACCTTTGAGCACCCCTTGATATAAGAAGTAGGGGAAGGAGAGAGTTGACCATATACTGCTTCATAGGGAGTCATTTTGGTGGTGGCATGATAGTTGGTGTTATACCACCATTCAGCCAGAGGTAACCATTGTACCCAAAGATGTTGCTTTTCTGAAGTGAAACACCTAAGGTAGGTTTCCAGACATTTGTTGACAGCTTCAGTTTGACCATCTGTTTGCGGATGATAGGAAGTACTGAGTTTTAGTTGAGTGCCTTGTAGCCTGAAGAGTTCCTGCCAAAAATTACTGGTGAAGATCGGGTCGCGATCGGACACAATAGAAGTGGGCATGCCATGCAATTTGAAGATCTGATCCATGAAATATTGAGCGACCAAAGTCGGTGTAAACGGGTGGGGTAGGGTGCAGAAATGAGCATACTTTGAAAGTCTGTCCACAACCACCATGATGACTGACTTGTTTCCTGACTTTGGAAGACCTGTAATGAAATCCATAGAAACCTCCGTCCAAATTGATGCCGGGATGGGCAACGGTTGTAATGTGCCTGGTGTGTTGACGGTCTCCCCTTTGTGGCATTGACAGACATCGCATTCTGCTACGAAAGTAAGGATGTCCTTTTTCATGCCTGTCCAAAAAAATGATCTTCTGGTGCGAGCATACGTCTTCTGAAAGCCTGAATGTCCTGCAATGGGAGATGAGTGCAATTCTGCCAAAATGCGACTTTTGAGGGTGGATGTTGGTGATATTACGACTCTGTCCCTATAGCGAAGAATCTCATCCTACCACGAGTAGGCCTTGTGGAATTTGGATCTACCTGCAATTCAGAAATGAGTTGGGAGAGCCCGCGATGTGAAAACCATTCCCTACGAGCCTCTTCAATCCATTTTGGAATGGGGAGGGAAATTGCTAGCAGAGTACTTTCCTCCTATTGTCTTGCCCTTTCTTGTAAATGATCTCATAATCATATCCCAGCATTTTTGCAAGCCATTTATTTTGTTGTGGGGAAGATAGGCGTTGCTCCAAAAAATATTTAAGACTGTGATGGTCTGTGCGGATTTGGAAACGTCGCCCCAATAAGTAAGGTTGTCAGGTCTCTACTGCATGTAAGATGGCCATCATTTCCTTCTCGTAGGTAGATTGGCCCAAATTCTTCCCACTTAGTTGTTGGCTTGTGAAGGCCAGAGGTAACCCTTCCTGCATTAAGACCGCCCCAATACCTGTACCTGAAGCATCACATTCAATGACAAAAGATTTGGTGAAGTCAGGCAGTGCTAAGATTGGAGTGGAACACATGGCATTTTTGAGAGCTGTAAATGCCTGTTGTGCGTCCTCATTCCAGAAGAATGAATTTTTCTTTAGGAGTTGAGTGAGGGGCTTCGCTATGCGACCATAGTTGTGGACAAATTTACGATAATAGCTTGTGAGACCCAAAAATCCTCTCAAGCTCTTCAAGGTCTTAGGTTGAGGCCAATCCTGCATTGCCTGGATCTTTTTGGGGTCCACCTTGACACCTTCACACCCCACAATGTGGCCCAAATACTCAACTTCTTCCATGCCAAACGAAAACTTGGACATCTTGACAAATAATTTATGCTTGCGGAGCAGTTGCAAGAGTAGATCTACATGCTGAAGATGTGTGGCCCAAGTGCAACTATAGATGAGGATGTCATCGAAGAAGACAAGGACAAATTTCCTGAGATATGGTTTGAGAATGTGGTTCATAAGGCTCTGAAAATTAGATGGGGAATTACAAAGACCGAATGGCATGACCAAGAACTCATAATGGCCTTCATGAGTTCTAAAAGCAGTCTTTGGAATGTCGACTTCCTTCATGTGAATTTGGTGGTAGCCTGAGCGAAGATCCAGCTTAGTGAAGAATTGAGCCCCATTGAGTTCATCCAGCAAATCGTCAACCACCGGGATGGGAAATTTATCTTTGACTGTCAACTTATTAAGGGCCCTGAAGTCTGGACACATCCGCCACTCCCCATCTTTCTTGAGCACCATGACCACCGGTGATGAATAAGGACTAATGCTGGGACGAATGACACCTGCTTCCAAAAGTTCCTTGATTATTTTTTCTATTTCATTCTTTTGGGTGAACGGATATCTGTATGGGCGTACATTTGGGGATTGGGCCCGTGGAACCAAGGTGATGCTATGATCATGTTCCCCTCTCGAGGGTGGAAGCTCATGAGGCTTGTCAAAGACCGACAGATGGTTATTTAAAATCTGTTGCATCTCAGGATGAATCGGTAGAGACTTGGTTTCAACTGCCTGGATGGCATTAAATTGAGCTATAACTCCATGATGGCCCTTTTTTAGCAATTTTTCCATCCTATGCGAGTTGATGATAGAGGGAGCTCCCGCCTGGAGTCCACGGAGGGTATGTGTGGATTTGTTCTGCTTAAAACTCATATATAACTCCTGGAAATCCATTGTGATTGGCCCAAGAGTGGGAAGCCATTCAGCACCGAGGACAATGTCGCACCCTCCCATGTGTATGGCAAACATGTGGGTCTTCAACTGATAATCCCCCATTTGAAGTTTGACATTTTCACAACGGCCTTCATATTTCATTGTGCCCCCATCCGCAATTTGGACTTGGAAGCTAGAAACTGCTCGTACAAAACAATGCAATGCTTCCACGACTTTTTGATGGATGAAATTATGTGTACTTCCACTATCAATCAAGACTACTACAGGGCGATGTTTAATAAAGCCTCTGATTTTGAGAGTTTGAGGTGAAGAAATCCCTGCCAAAGCATGCAGCGAAATAACTGGTTCGTCAGGGACATTGTCCTTCTGGTTGTCCTCTTCCACCGCCTCATGTTCCTCCAATGGTGAATCTTCCTCCGATGAGCTATAATTAGTGGCATCAATTTGAAAAAAATTGGGCTCCTTGCATTTATGACCTGGGGAGTATTTTTCATCACAATAGTAACATAAGCCTTGCTTTCTTCTTTCGGCCATTTCTGCAGGTGACACCTTTTGAACCTTAAGTGTTTGAGTCGTGATGTGAGCCTGTGGGGGGCGACCCTTAGCGGTGAAATTTGGGCGATTGTACTGGGTTGCTAACGCACGTTCCACATTACGAGCTACCTTACAAGCCTCCGTCCATGTGGGAGGGTGGTGTAGTAAGACGTGGGCTTTTATGGCTTCTTTAAGACCACTGATAAAACACTCCGTGTAGAACACATCTGTGAGACCCCTAGTGCGGAAGGCTAAGGCTTCAAAGGTTGTAATATATTCATCCACTGTGCCAGTCTGTCAGAGCTTAGTAAGACGACCCAAAAAAGAAGATTCCTAGTCAAAGCGTTCTATAAGAGCTTTTTTGAAGGAGTTCCAAGTCCTAAAAGGTCCATTGCAACGTTGATGCCATTCCCACCGTTTCCACCTTTCATTGTCCAAGTACATGCTCCCCATCATAAGCTCAGTCTCATTATCTAAGATGTTATTCAGATTGAAATACTGCTCCATTTGTGCTATCCATGCTGCCGGGTGAGAACCATCAAATTTATGCATATCCAACTTGGGAGGTCGCGGACGGGATTTTTGGTGGGGGCCCCCGAGGTGAGGAGAGTGGCTAGACTCACCCTCACTGTGTCCATTGCCAATATACGCCTCCTCATGGGCTTCCTCCTTGCTCGTCGAGATTATGCTCAGGATCAGGCTATTTAGTCGGTCAAGCTGAATGTGGAGGGATTGCAAGGATTCTTCAAGTTTGTCCATCCTTTCATTGGCCATAGCTTGAGCTCTAGTTTCTACCATGCACCGACCTGATGTTTTTTAAAATTGGGACCGCCTAAAAAAAAAAAATTCACTAAGAATTGAATGGTACCACCGTGCTCAACTCGTCGTCCCGATTCTGATGGGCTAGATCACCAATAAGCGCCCCGGGAGATCTCAAACTTTTTTTTTTTCTAAAAACTCCTAACGGAGTTTTACTCCCTTATGAATATTGCAGTCATTTTTTTTTTTTTTGAAAACTCCTAATGGAGTTTTACTCCTTCCTTATGAATACTGCAGTCGCCAAATCCTCAAAATGTCAATGCGGCCAAAAGTCCTACAAAAATTATACCCCGGTATAGGAACCCCACACAACTACTCAGATCTGGTGGATCTGAGAGATATGAATGGTGGATCGGATAGCTCTAGGCGGCTGAACAGACTGTTGTTGAGGATCTGATGGATCTAATAGATCGGAATGCCTGGTCTACTAACTCGAAAACTGTGGGACTGATGTCTACTACTGCTGCACCTCTTTGCGCGCTGATCTGGCAAAGTTGATGCGTGATCCCCAGATAGAAAAGGGAACTATGGTCTCGAGGAGTGTCAGGTGATACAGATCACAATATACATAAGGGTCTGACAGTAGTACTCGGCCCAATGTTTCAGGGCTCTAACTAAGGAGGATCAACCGTACCCTTAGCCGTACAACCTGACTACCTTATCGTACGGGCGAGTAATCTCTCCGAGTGTTGTTCTCGGTGTACTGTAGCAGCAAGATGGCCGACGGTTTATCTATAGCGAGGTTGCAAAGTAGCTAAGGGGCTTCCGATATACCCAGAAGGTACTTGGAAGACAGTCCGTACGCGGTTCTGTCTAATGCGCTACTACTCGAAGGGGTACCCACAGGGGTTACAAGGGAGTCCAACAAGCATGACCACCTCTTGTATTTCGTACGTGCATGCCTCCCCAAATCCGCAGGTTTATGCGCTCAACGACAGATCCCGTGGTTTAAAGACGCTGGAACACGTCTCTAGCCAAAAAAAAAATTTGCTAGGAAATGGAGATCCCACTAGCCCTGGAAAGTTCTCTGATACCACTTGTTATGCTCTTAACCTGCAAAAAGATACCCAAATATAGAATATGCGAAGAAAGATACCCAAAACATAGAATAGTTAGAGACAACAGCAAATATTTTATTATTCAGAAAGCAATGTTCACTGGCCTCTTCGAGGGGGCAACCTCCAATAGAGCAGAGCTCGATACAAAAATAAGACACAATGCTCCTCGCAGGGAGTCTCTATCCTTTATATATGACTCATACATGCAATACCAAGGATCAATACCATGGTTTTATTAATACCATCTATCTAATACTACGGCCCATTTGCAACTAACTGTGGTCCCGTCATTAATTGTGGGTTAACCACTTACAATTATTAATATGGGCTTTATTGACTCTTGACTATGACTTGATCCCATTACATAAATAAGGGGGTTAGGGTGGGACCCTAACACCCTTGAGGACTAGATCATGAGTTATGGTCATATGGTTAGCATCATAAGCACCGAGAGCCTAAAAAAGAGGACATTATTGTATGGCATGTTAGAATTGTGGAAATGCTAAGTCCTATAGTCTATTTTCATATGGTCGGTAGTCAATTTCATTGTCATTTGAGAGCGATTATATTGGAACACCAGTTGGCCCTAAGGTTGGTCCTCATGAGTCCTGATTCCACATGAACAATATATATACGCCACATCATGACTCCAACAAATATACATTCAAACAACAAATTAATATAACGTTTTCATGAGTCTAAGTTCAATCTCCACAATTGCAGTGGATCGATGAAGTCATTACACAATGTTTGGTTGATGGTTCATGCCCTCAAAGGCCTGTTTTTGCATATCTATACAATGTGGTTACGAGTATTTTTCCTGCAAGCTATGTTGGGTTAACATTTGTACATGTTGTGGGTTGGCCCCTACAGACTTCAATGTTTTGTATGCATGTATGTGGGTTCTAACAGTTAATGAATCGTCAATCAAATTCGTTGGTTGTATGTGTTGGTTTGCTCCTTGAACGTCATGGGTTCAAGTCCAATCAAACTCGATTAATTTTTTTTATATATGGGTTATTGGCATGCTAGTATTGACGAATTTGTAGAACATACAAACATTTTGTAGCACCTGTAATATGCCATTTTGTATAATGCACCTGAATTGTGCCATTTTTTAATGATTAATCATTTATATAGTTTTATATGGTTTTTGGGGTTTTTGGGCTTATTTCAAATCCAAATTAGATTACGGAAGAAGCATGACAATTAGGATTCAATTTTGAACATTTTTTAATGCATGAAAGGACTTGATGATTTATTTTTGATGTCCAAAATTAGTTTTATGTGTTTTGGGGGCTTATGAGCAGGTTGCAGTAAAAGTTATGTATATGGCTAGAATAGGTTCCGAAAAGAGTTTGATGTGACCAGATTAATGAATAGGTTGTAACAAGGTATCAATAGGGTATGAAAATTTGTTACAAGTTTATGAATAGGATATGATGGGTTGAAGACGACATTTTAATAGCAGCAACATGAACAGTTTTGAAGACCTGTATTATTTCAATAGTATGTCGATCTAGTTTAAAATATTGTAAAAAGTGTCCCACGTAAATTCGAGGAAGGAGGCGGGTGCCTCCACTAAGGTTGGTACCTCAATCAATTTAAAATACTACAACAATTCAAATATTGCATATTTTTTATTTTGGTGCCTCAATCAGGTTGTAACCTATTGCAAGTGGGTGCATGCACATTTCTGAGGTTGGTGCCTCAACCATGTTGTAGCCTATTACAAGTAATTGCTTGCACATCTTTGGGGTGGGTCCCTTTAGTAAGTAGTTTCCTACAAATATATGTAAATGAGCTCAAGAAGAAAAATATTTTTTGGTTTTCTCCTCCAAAAGTTTCCATGTAAAATCTTGTGTCCTCTTGTGTTGATGTGATGATGGCTTCTTGATGCATGGTTTCATTTATTGTTATGATGAAAATTTTTATGGTACATTATTGTATGGTTTTTTATTGATGAAATATTTTGAAATGATAAGTTTTCCATTACGCTGATTCACCCCACCCCCCTCAATGTGATCTTTGGACTAACAAGTGGTATTAAAATGGGTGCCTTCGGGAACAGTTAACTACTCGAAGATTGATTTCAAGAAAAATGGCCACTATCAAATTATCAGGAAAGCCTCCTTTGTTTGATGGATTCAAATATTCTTTATGGAAGATAAGAATGGAAACTTATCTCATTTCTTTGAGTTTTGATGCTTGAACATATGTTGATACCAATTAAAAGGTTCTTGATACTCCTCCTACAAATATAGCTCATAAGGCCCTTTTGACAGGAAAAAGTGACCATTTGTCAATGGGAGGAGATATCTTGAACCAAGGTTATTTAAGTAATCCAATCCCTTTGGTGTGATTATTCCTAAAGGGTTTAATGGCTTCGTTAGCCAGATATTTCCTTCCCTTACGAGAATAAAAGAGTTAAATCTCTATTCTATGTTAGTATTTGCAACTAGCTAAAGGCTTACAATTATATAAAAATATACAACTTGTTAAATCACTAGAAGAGAATCTTACTAGTGGAGAGAGATAAGTTATAAAGAACGTAACCAGGAAAATCATTCTAAACTACAAAATGAAATCAACTTTTAATGTGGAAATAAGTAGCAAAAGCAACGAGAAAGGTCAGATTTATACTCATTGACTCTTCTAAATAATTCAAAATAAATCTAAAACTATTTTATCGATTCACATTAAAAATCATAAATAAAATAAACTAAAGAAATACTCACTAGATATATCTCGACCAAGAGCTAGGACGAATTTAAATGACTAGTTTTGCTTTTTCATTTATAAAATAATCTCTCGTTTATTATAAACTAGAATCCTATGTTCATAAAAATAAAAGAATGAAACATTGAATCAAGAAAGAAAAACAATCAAGGTACTAATCTAGTTTGCATTAATAACTTATATTTGATGATCTTAATTCATGAAAGGAATGTCATAAACTTTCATGTGAAAATTATGAGATTCAAGTTAAACCTTCTTGATGACAATCCCAGAAAATAATTTATCTGAAATCTCAGGAAAATAGAATTAGTAAAGGTGGAAAGACATTTTTTTATGAAACTATTTATGTATTGAAACATAGTAAGGTGCACAATAGTAAATCAAACTCTAGGATATCCTGAAGCACAGTCAAGAAATCGTAGAGTTGAACAAATAAAAATAAAATACTTAATATATAAATAATTGTAAAATTTTAATTAAAAACATTCAATATCAAAAGGCTTACAATAATTGTTCAAACAATATTTCATCACCATAATATGAGTCTTTTCATCCCTTTCCTGCAAGATTCGAGCCCTCTGCTTATAAAGTTCATTTTCCTCTTATATAATCAAAGAGTTACATTATAAAAAATACGTGCCCCCACTAAAGATAAACTACATCTCCTTAAAACTGGGAAGGAAATGACTCAATATCTTATGAGGATTTTGAAACTTAACAATTTTTAAAAATAGTTCATCATTGAGAGAGAACCCAAACATCCTAAAGTGTTATTGTAAGGCATATCAAAGCATGTGAATTCATAGAATGCATCTAGAGAAGAATATCATGTGATAATAATGTCACACATCTTCCATTAGATATCTGCAAATAAAAAAGCATATTAAATCAATAACTAATAACCTCTAAAAGAGGAGCTAGGAGGTATTAGATTTTGTATATATTCTTAAAACAATCAATATGGAACTAATACGATAAACAAAATAAAACCAATATGATATTCATGTCTCGTAAAAGATACCAAGACTTCAAACAAGCCAAAAAAATAGATTGGACGTTAAAATTTGTGATTGGAAATATTGTTCAAATATGAACTAATCATAGGCTTTAACCACTATTTTGTCTTCACTGATCTTGAGCTTCTTGTATAAATTAATAGTTTGGATTTTGTATTGCTTAGTCAATGCCTTATTTTACTTCTGTCACAAATCCATATTTATAAATCTATGATTAATATCATCCCAAAATGCACCACTACGAATCTCATGGTTAGTGGTTGTTCCATATTAAAGAATGAAACCTGCTTGTTGTTTCACATTGCACTTGGATTTGGTTACATCTCATAATCAAATATTTTATTTCGGAATAGTGCACTTTCAACCATGAACAATCAAATCATATCGAAGATACTCATAAAAATATGTGTTTATGATTTCTCACGACCATGAAAACCTATGCACGATACTTGATGTTGGACCAATTACACTGTTGAGCCTCATAATTGCTTCTTTTTGACACCCTTTTTCCACCTATTTTACTCCTTTTTTATCATCATAATCACTCAATGGGAAATAAATCAATCACAGAATCCATGGCATGGCAGGTATATGAAAGTCTTGTATTTCATAAGTTAATAATGTTATTTAATATTTGTTTTAGCTACCGGATTGGGATGATTATGCAGCTAACTTCTAACTTTGCAGCCCATTATTTCATAGGTTATAAGGTGTGAATTGGAGTGAGAAATATATGGGAAGATAGAAATCAATGCACTCTATGATTCCTTCCTACCTTCATGAACCAGATCGATCAAGAAAGCTTCCAGATACATGGTCAAAGGCAAAAGTTAACTTTTTTAGCTATACATGTGAGCGAGGAACGATATATACACTTGATGATTTTCTTTGTTAAATAGAAAATCGTTAGCGAATTTCATTACGATATCTTTCATAGTTAATTTTAGTATTTTGTTAAGTGAAGATAGGCATGAAGATATGAACATTTAATGCTATGGGCTTTATAAAAATTCTTTTTAAGCAAGCAAAAACACGGTGATTTTGTTATGCGATAGGGAGAACTAAAACTTTGTTTTTAATTCAGTTATTAAGAATCCTTTTTATTTATATGTGTGCTTGATTGTTCAATTGGATCTCATGACCATATACTTATGGAGGGCCCCCTCAAGTAGTAAGGTTATTTTATGTTTGTAAGTGAATTTCCTTATAACATTGTGTAAGTTTATTTTCCAGATGCATCTTGTAGAATTTCTTATCATTTTCCTTTGTTGATTTTTGAGTTAAATAGAAGCAGTGTGATTGTCTTATTAACTGGTTTTCTTTATTGATTCAAAAGAACATGAATTGAGTTTAATGAGTAATGATAATAGCAGTGAGAGTTTAGATTTAGATTAAAATTTTAATTCTTAAAAACAGAGGATTTGATTACATGTTTTATTTCAAGCAAGAATAATTTATGATTTTGAGCAAGTGAGAATACATTTTCAATTCATTTTGGATTTTCATGCAAAAGTGTGTTAATATGATAGATGATTTGATTCCTTTAGAGAATTGAGTTTCTTTCAAAGCATAATTCAGACATACAATAGAGAGAGAGTGTGTGTGATTTTCTGAGTTAAAATTCATTTTACAAGTGTGAGATTGATTTATAATTATGATTTTTTCATATGTTGTGTGGATTTCATAATTAGAATTAATTTTCATAAGTGTGGGATTGATTTACCTTTATGCAGAATTTTGAAAGTTTCTTTTGAAGTAGTTGATTAAAGAGTGTGATCATTTTATTTTCTAGGATAAATTGCTCTACTCATGTGCATTCCAATAGCTTAATTTAGAATCTATATTTCGATAACTCAATTTAATTTAGAGGTGTGAATAATGCACTTACACTTCATCAGCGTACCATCTCTAGCCGATAATTTATGCAAGTAATTTATAGTTAATTAAATTGCCACACATTTTGGCGTCATTGTTGGGGAAATGTAAATAGGAGTCTTTTCTTTTAATAAAAAAACAAAAAAAACCAAAAATGATATGCATAGGGAAAGAGATTCTAGAGGTATATTTTTAGGAAGAAGTAAACGTTTAATTCCAACAACATCACTCACCCCACCACGACCTCGTTGTGCCACACCACCCACTCCAACTCATATTCCATCATTTGTAGGCAAACATAAACTTCCTAAGGTACTTAGATATGAAATCCAATCTAAAGATTCACCAACCTCATCAACCGAAGCAGTAATAGAAGAAGAAGATCCTACATCCCCAACACAAGGATTAGTTTTCCTATCTTCAACTGGATAAATACTTCTAGGAAAAGAGCTAGAGATCCCTAATGAAGAATAGCATGAAGAAACTTATTTTAACTTACCACTGATATAAGAACCAGAACTAGAAGAGCTAGAAGAAGAACCAAAAAACCCAATTTTGGAACCTTATATTAGTTCTGAAGAATCTACAATGGTTGGAGAAGGGGAAGGAGAGGTACATAATGTTAATGGTGAACAACCTAGGATTGGAGGAGGAAGAGGAAGAAATATAGGTATAGGAAGAGGGATAGGAGGATGTAGGGGTGATCCAGAACCCTTTGGATTTCCTATCCTTAATGAAGATACAACAACTATAATCAAAACATCTCACCCTCCATCCTTCCAAACTTTTATGGATTAAGAATTGAGGTTAGTGAAACATTTCTCTTTTATTTTGAAGTCTTGTGTAAATATTATGATTATCTGCTTGACCCTCAAAAGTTGAAATCGTTTCCAGCAACTCTTAAGCATGCGATATTAAAATGGTTCATGGGCTTATGAGAACACTCTATAAGAACATGGGAAGAAATGAAAACTACATTCTTAGAGAAATATAAGTATTATTGTATGCCTCATAGTCTTAAGGATGAATTCTTTAAAATGGTGTAGAAGGAAGATGACTATCTTGAAGATTTCATTGAAAGAATTTCTTATAATGTTAAAAGGGCTCAAATGCATGAACTAGATGAAGAAACTTTGAAAGCTCTCTTACTAAAATCCATCAGAGATGTGTGGATTGATCTCCTCAATTTGATGGGTAAGGGAGATATTCATTTGGAGACATTTGTGAGTTATGCATACACATTTCAAGAGGTAAGGCAAGAACTCGGAAAAATCCAAGAGAGCCTCTCATGTCTAGGATTAATAAGTCTGTAGTTGAGACTATAAGTAGGGATGAATTAGGTAATTTTCTTGACAACTTTAAAATAGACATTTTGGGAAGTTAGTGAAGAAATAGATACCCTTAAAGTGAAAAACAAGCAAAATGTTGAAAATGTTGCATTGTCAATTTTTTGTCCCAAATGTAGAAAGAAACATGCTCTGAGAGAATTCCCTCTTGATTTAAAAAGTGTATAAACCTATGTTATATGTGAAAAAAATCATGATACAAAAGAATGTCCTTCAATACCAGACCTTAAAGTAGTTTATCAAGAGGAAATGATACCAGATCAGATAGATCCCCTCTATTTTATTGCTAAGAGACCATGGCAAAATTCACAACCAGATATGACTCAGGGATTTAACACTCAATCATTTGCACAATGATCACAAAACAATTGGACTCCACCAATACCTTGGCAATCTTGGCCTCAACCTTAAACAAGGATGAAAAAATCCTTGTGGAAAATATCCTCAATATCAACAACCTTATCCTATTTTTCCACCACAATATTTTCCTCAACATGTTCAACCAAATCAACCTCAGAATCCAAATCCACAACTTTCATTACCATTTCCACAAAGACCAAATAAATTTCTTGCTCAACCACTTCCAAATCCAAATAATAATACAAATTCACAACCTGTTTACAATATGGAAGGACAGAATTTCCAAACTTACATGATAACTCCACTAGATCTAATCAATGTCCAACTTAAATCTAGTAGAGTATTGGAAAAGAAGTCCCTGACAGTTGTTGTTCATGAATATGAAGAAGAGAATGCCTATGAAAAGGAGAAGCCTCTCAATGAGAAAGAAAAACTTCAAAAACAAGTCACCCATACACATTTTAATGACATTCCAACTCCTATTATGGAACAACCTTCAATATTTGTTTCAAAACCACCTTTTCCTCAAAGATTAAAAATTGATGAAGGGGTAGAAAAACAAAATTTATTTCTTGATTATGATATGTTAGATGAGCTGAAGAATGTTTGTATAGAAATTCCTTTGCTACAATCCATTAAGGAAATATTGCTTTTTGCAAAGACAATTAGGGAGTTGAGTATTAAAAGACTAGGGAGAAAGAGAAAATAAATCAAAAGAATTCAGTTAGTTGGGAAAATTGTAGATATCATGATAGGAAAAACAACAATTTAGAAATACCTTGATCTAGGAAGTCTCATTGTGAAAACATGTATCAATGGTATTGAAATTCCAAATACATTGATTGATTTAGGAGTTGCTATAAATATCATGAGTAAACAAAATATGAATCAATTGAAACTTTATAATCTTCAATATACACCTACATTATTGCAATTAATAGATAGATCTGTTATTAAACTGGATTGTGTATTAGAAGACATATTTGTATCCTTAGATTCTTGGGAGTATCCTATTGAATTTATGATTCTAACACCCAAGAGTAATTTAGGA
This sequence comes from Pinus tabuliformis, assembly GCA_031772625.1. Classification (NCBI taxonomy): domain Eukaryota; kingdom Viridiplantae; phylum Streptophyta; class Pinopsida; order Pinales; family Pinaceae; genus Pinus; species Pinus tabuliformis. Next base: position 76,955,683 of record CM062820.1, on the reverse strand, counting down.
GGACATCCATTGATTTTAGGAAGACCATGGTTAGATATAACTGATGCATTTATATGTTGTAGATCTAGTGATATGTTTATTTCTTATGGAAGTTCAACAAAGAAATTCACATTATATCCTCGTTCAAAAACAACAATAAAAGTAGAAAGTGAATAATGTATAGATGACGATATTGATATACGACCAATCTTTGTTACTTCACAAATAGATGAAGAAGATCAAATTTTGAATTTAATGGAAAATAACGAGTCTTCCTCATATTATGAATCTAATCAAAGTTTTCAAGAACAATGCAATATTGAATATTTATCATCTCATCAATTATCTTGAAATCTTTCCAGAAAAAACTTTGAATATCAATAATAATCTCGAAGAATTTCAAAAGAAATATTTAATAAAGATGTTAAAAGAAAATTACTCTGCTTATGCATGGGAATACACTCACATGAAAGGAAATGATCCTAATACTTGTATATATCATATTTACATTGAATAAAATGTTAAACCAATCTGATAGCCTCAAAGAAGAATGAATCCATATTTGAGAGAAATTGTTAAAAAGGAATTACAAAAATTGTTAAATTTGAATTTCATTTATCCAATATCATATAGCTAGTGGTTTTCACCATTGGTAATTATTCCTAAAAATAATGGAAAATGGAGAGTATGCATTAACTATAGGGAATTGAATAAAGCTACCTTAAAATAGCACTTTCCACTTCCTTTCATAGATCAAGTTTTAGACACATTAGGAGGAAAGAAATATTTCTCATTTCTAGATGGTTTTAATGGATATAACTAGATCCAAGTAGCTCCAGAAGATCAAGATAAAACCACTTTTACTTGTTCGTGGGGAACCTATTCTTAATGAGTACTTCCTTTTGGTTTGTGTAATGCACTTGCAACATTCCAAAGGGTAGTTTTATGATTTTTTTCTGATCTAATTCATGATTGTGTGGAAGTTTACATGGATGATTTTATGGTTTATGGAAATTCTTTTGAAGAAGCTCTTAAAAATTTGGAAAAAATTCTCATTAGATGTAAGGAAGAAAATCTCTCATTAAGCCATCAAAAAAAAAATATGATGCTTACTGAGAGGATTGTTTTAGGATACCATATTTCATGAAATGGAATTAGAGTGGACACATCTAAAGTAGAAGCTATTTCTAAATTTCCAATTCCAACTTGTCAATGAGATGTTAGAAGTTTTCTTGGTTTTACTGGTTACTAAAGAAGATTCATAGAAAAATTTACAAAAATTGCATCTCCACTTTTTAAATTGCTCACAAAAGATTGTGAATTCAATTGGAGTTTTGATTACCAAAAATCCTTTTAAACATTGAAAGAAAAAATTTCTGAAGAACCTATTCTAAGAGGGCCAAATTGGAAATTACCTTTTCACATTTCAAAAGATGCTTCGGATACAGCATTAGGAGTTGTACTAGGACAAAAATATTTAACTCCTTATGCCATTTATTATACCACTAAAACTTTGACTCTTGCAGAGTTAAACTATAATGTAACAGAAAAGGAGTTTTTAGCTGTTGTCATGCCATCAACAAATTCAGACATTATATCACTGGCTATGAAACCTTTGTACATACAGATCATTCTACAATTAGATACTTAATGAATAAATCAATTACTAATGGCATAATTACAAGATGGTTATTGTTGTTACAAGAATTCAATATTGCTATTTTGGATCGACCTGGAAAACAAAATACAGTTGTTGACTTTCTATCTAGGATCAAAATGATAATAATGATGTACTTGTAGAAGACATTTTTCCTGATGATAATTTATTTTCATTATCTACTAAATCTCCTTGGTTTGCAGATATTGCTAACTATTTGTCTACAAAGATGTTACCATTATATTTGTCTCCTCAAGAGAAAACAAAGGTAATTCAAATTAGTGCATCTTACTCATGGTTAAATGGATAATTGTACAAAACAGGGCCATATCTGATTATTCGAAGATGTGTCAGAGAAGATGAAGTACTAGGAATAATAAATCTTATCATGATGAGCCATGTGGAGGACACTTTGCTGATAAAAAAATTGCTTACAAAGTCCTTCTCTTAGGATACTATTGGCCTTCCCTTTTCAAGGATGCAAAAGAATATGTAAAGATATGTGATAGTTGTCAAAGAATGGGGAAACATGTTCTTTCAGATAAAATGCCTCTGCAACCTTAGGTACTCATTGAACCTTTTGAGAAATGGACTCTAGATTTTGTTGGTCCAATTAATCCACCATCTAAACAAAAAAGGTACATTCTTGTTTGCATTGATTATGTTACAAAATGGGTAGAAGCTAAAGCACTTTCTTTTGCAACTGAAAATGTTGTAGTTTCATTTCTTTTCGAGGATAATTTTACTCTTTTTGATGTTCTAAGGGAGATTGTGGCAGATCGAGGAACTCAATTTACATCCAAGTTGGTACAAAAGATAATGGAGGAATATAAAATCAAATATCGGAAGTCCACTCCATATCATCCACAGGGAAATGGGCATTTGGAATCCACCAATAAAGTAATTAAAGCAATTCTTACTAAGACTGTGCATCTGCATATAAGAGACAGGGTAGAAAAGCTTTCAGAAGCTTTATGGGCATACCGTACCACATGGAGAAACACTATATGACATACTCCCTATGAACTTTTTTATGGGAAGCAAGTCTTATTTCTTATTGAGTTCTAGGTAAAGACCTTCAAGATAGTAGCCAAATTGGCTCTTGATCTATCTGAAGCATGAAAACAAAGAATGGAGCAGTTGAATGAACTAGATGAGATAAGACATGATTTTATTCAAAGAAGCGACATAGTTCAACAATAAGGATTCGGGTGGCATGACAAGTACATAAAGGAAAGAAAATTGCAACCAAGAGATTGGGCATTACTTTTTGACTCAAAGTTTAAAGATTTTCAAGGAAAATTTCAAATTCATTGAAGATGATTAGGAAAGATTTTCCTTCCTCTTGAACTTGATTTGTAAAGCTTTTTGTTTTTCTTAATATATATATATATATATATATATTAAAAATAAAATAAAAATAAAAATATATAATAAAATTGTATAAACATGAAAACCAACTCTGTTGGCATGTTTATACAGAAAATCTAGGGCGAAAACCAAGTAATTTTGTCACCCTAAATTTTCTTTTTCAATCCTATTCTAATTCCCATTTTCTTTATGTCCCTCTTTTTCTTTTTAGAATAAGTGGCTATAGAATTTTTGAGAATATGCAGCTTTGATGAAATTCTGCAGTTAATATTGACAAGAATTGCCGACTGGAATGATTGAATATTGTAGCAAAAGGAAATGATCAATTCCACAGTGAAAGCACCTGAAGACAATTTCATGAGAACAATCAAGTATTAGAATCACAAGTTAAAAGTATGCAAATATTGGATTTAATAATAAAGGTAAAAACATTACATTATGAAATAATATAGGCATTGTACCCCCATTCAAAATAATGATTAATGATCTAACTTCTAAATGAGTTATAAATATCATGTCATATCAGTGACGTTAGTCTGAAAAGCCCATTTTCTATTCATCGTCATCATGCAAACACATCATTTTCAAAACCCTACTTCATTGATAATTTCGTTCACTTGTGTCCATTATACTTTGCTTCTCAAGAGCTATTTCACTCATTTCCCTTAGCCATCTCACTCGTCGCCATTTTCCATTTCACTCTCCTATCCATACTCATATTTATGAACTTAATACCATTCCAAAACCTTGTCAAAGAAGAAATTGTGAAGCGAGAATTTACCAACATGGGAGTCATTGTTAGAGTAGAACCGAATGGGAAGAAATTTATGGAAGGTTACCCATAGGTCAAGCAAATGCTACAACAAGCATAGTGGCTAGGTTTTATAGAAAAAATTGATGCTTGTGATAGATAAGTAACCAAACATTTTGCTCGAGCCTTTCATGGAGCTGAGGCAGAAATTAGGGACATCAAAACTGTCATGACAGAGTCCTTCATGGAAAAATTGGCTGGACTACCCAGAATTGGCGAAAGGTGGTTCAAAAACAAGGGTATTTATGGGAATGAATGGAAGGAATTTCTAAAGAATCTAGGTATGGATACTACTACTTTTAAAAAGGGTACTCTGAGCACATCTCTAAAGGGTAAATGGACAGATTTATTGTTAGTAATTCAAAAGTTCATTACTTGTGAGGCTAGATTTGGTAGCATGTGTTTTCTACCATGTTTGATTAATGATGAACTTTATTGAAGGAAATGACATCAATTTACCCTATTTTCTATATTGAGGAAGATGTCTGGAAATACACAAAGGAAAATTCATTCCATTGAAAAACTCTATATCATCATGGTCTTGTAAAGATGCTTATTGAACCCCATCTTGAGAATCTAGGAGATAACTGGGAGAATTTCTTAATTAGAAATCATTTTAAATAAGTTGAGAAAGGAGAACCAAGTAGCAATAAGATAACGAGGAGCAGAAGAAAATTGTCTTTAAACTCTACTGATAACCCATCTTAACCAGAACAATATTCAGAAGATGAACTTCATCTTGAAAATGTTTTGGAAAATCTAAAGAAGAAAATTGTTAGAAGAAAGAAATTCAGTGAAAAAGAAGAAAATACACCCAAGGAGAAAATAGAGGAAACAAAGAAGGCCACTATAGAATATAAAAAAAAAAAAAGCAAACTCCTCTCTCATCTATCATAAGGAGAAGTGTGAGACTTAACAAAATGGTAAAGAATTCATCTCAACAATTCACGGAGTTTGTTAATCTAGAAGAGGAAGAGGAACCAGAGGTTCCATCACCAGATTGATCACCAGTGTCATCCCCAATTGATAATCCAGTGAGAAGAACACTAGAGATTGATCTAGTACAGCAAGATATATATGACTACATTGAGTCTCTAGAGAAAAAGGCTATAGTAAAAGTATCTTCTTCTTCAATTCATGGAAGAGAAATTCAGTTTGACAGTCCACAAGAACCTCTAATTATGAATACTTTGAAGCAAGAAATTTTTGAACTAGAGACACTAAACAAACATCTAAAACAGGGACATGATACATTAAAAGTGCAAAATTAAATTCAAAGAACCAAAAATGATAACATTCTATTGCATCTAGGCTTATGGTATGGAAAGAAAGAAAGAAAAAGTTAAAGTCTCTCAAGAGAAAGGTCATAAGTTTGAAATACAAATTTTTGATGAAGAAGCCCATGATGGAAATTACTAAGAATAAGGTAAGGAAAACAAACTTGAATTTTTTAGCTCAAGATTCTAAAGGAGTGCAGTGACAGAGAAATACTATCAGTTTTGAATTTTTTCATGAGGACACGCGATGACCTCCGTGTGGGGGAATGTTAAGCCTCATAATTGCTCCTTTTTTACACCCTTTTTCCACCTATTTTACTCATTTTTTATCATCATAATCACTCAATGGGAAGCAAATCATAGAATCCATGGCATGGCATGTATATGAAAGTCTTGTATTTCATAAGTTAATAATGTTCTTTATTATTAGTCTAATATTTGTTTTAGCTACCAGATTGGGATGATTCTGCAGGTAATGTCTAATTTTGCAGCTAAGTCCATTGTTTCATAGGTTCTAAGGTGTCATCTAGAGCGAGAAATATATGAGAAGATAGCAATCAATGCACTCTATGATTCCTTCCTACCTTCATGAACCAGATCGATCAAGAAAGCTTCCAGTTACATGGTCAAAAGCAAAATTCAACTTTGTAAGCTATACAGGCGAGCGAGGAATGATATATACGCTTAACGATTTTCTTTGTTAAATAGCAAATTGTTAGCGAATTTCATTATGATATCTTTCATAATTAATTTTAGTATTTTGTTAAGCGAAGCTAGGCATGAAGTTCTAAACATTTAATGCTATGAGCTTTATAAAAGGACTTTGTAAGCAAGCAAAAACACACTGATTTTATTATGCAACAGTGAGAACTAGAACTCTATTTTCAATTCAGTTATAAAGAATCCTTCTTATTTGGATGTGTGGTTGATTGTTCAATTGGATCTCGTGACCATGTGCTTGTGGAGGGCCCCCTCAAGTAGTAAGGTCATTTTATGTTTTTAAGTGAATTTCCTTATAACATTTTGTAAGTTTATTTTCCAGATGCATCCTGTAGAATTTCCTTATCATTTTCCTTTGTTGATTTCTGAGTTAAATAGTAGCAGTGTGATTGTCTTATTAAATCATTTTCTTTATTGATTCAGAAGCACATGAATTGATTTTAATGAGTAATGATAACAATGATGAGAGTTTAGATTTATATTAAAATTGTGATTCTTAAAAACAGAGGATTTAATTATAGATTTTATTTCAAGCAAGAATAATTTATGATTTTGAGCAAGTGAGAATGCATTTTCAATTCATTTAGGATTTTCATGCAAAAGTGTATTGGTATGATAGATGATTTGATTCCTTTAGATAATTGAGTTTCTTTCAAAGCATAATTCAAACATACAACAGAGAGAGAGAGTGTGTGATTTTCTGAGTTAAAATTCATTTTACAAGTGTGAGAGTGATTTATAATTCTGAGATTTTTATAAGTTGTGTAGATTTCATAATTAAAATTAATTTTCATAAGTATGGGATTGATTTACCTTTATGCAGAGTTGTGAAAGTTTATTTTGAAGCAATTGATAAAAGGGTGTGATCATTTTATTTTCTAGGAAAAATTTCTCTAATCATGTGCATTCCAATAACTTAATTTAGAATCTATATTTCGATAACTCAGTTTAATTTACAAGTGTGAATAACCAAAGACTTCTAACACATACAATGCACTTACACTTCATCAACTTACTAGAACTGGTCAATAATTTATGCAAAATTTAATTAAATTACCAAACATACACATCACAAAAATGTTAGATACAAATATCACAAACAAATACACTTGTGATCATCATAAGAAAATCACATAAATTTTAGCGAAAATCGTGGAAGGCCAAGCCAGGCTGGCAAGGGAAGTGCATAGGTAAATATTGCAAGCCTAGGTGCAATAGCTACATGGGAATTGAGAGATATCCGGGCCACATTTCCACAATAAATTGACCATAGAAAAGGTGTTAAATGGCGCCCCGATGTCCTACGATATCATATTTTTTATGAATGTCATAAGAGTTCTGAGCTCTGAGATGGTCGGTGTTTTATTTGTCTTATGACATGATACTATATCTCGGCCTCGGTGACAGGAAATTGTGATTTGTATTGCTTCGTGTTCTTTTACATATGAGTTATATTTTTTTTAATCATTATGAATGGAGTGAATGTCAAGGGTCTTGTGGAAAAATTCATGGTGACCCCTCCCTTTTATAGCATTCTATCATTATAACATATGTTTTATTTACAAATAATGCATATTTACCACACTAACACCAACTCCAATATTTGATATATATATATATATATGCACTGCAATATGTATAGTTTTATTATGTATATATTTCATGTTTATATATATATATATATAGATAATATATATATATATATATATATATATTATATATATATATATATATATATATATATATATATATATATATTATGGTTTATAATATGCAATGGTGTTATATATATAACACCATTACATATTATAAGTCATAAAATGTGTGTGTCACCACATATATATTAAAGTGTACAATTTAATTATAATATATAGAAAATGGATTTATTTATTTATCTATATTTATTAGTGTTATATTTATATACACAAATATTTTTATAATATAAAATTCAAATATGTGATAACATACAATTCAATTAGTAGTTATTGATATACAATTTATTTTACATGTTTTCAAGCTATTGTGAATTATGGGAAAGCGACATGGAGCCAAAGATGAACTAATACAAAATAATTCAAAAGAAGGAGTTCATCAAATTCAATTGCTAAAATGATGAAATCAATGTAAAACAATCAAATATTACACTCATGAGTCGAGATCCATCGAAATTTCATTCCTTGGAAAACTATAGAAAAAGCGGGGGTCGATGGGGTGATTGAAATTGATGTAAAAAACCACTCGATACCTAGCAATCAAAGTGGAAACCCGGCAATATTCATGAGAATCAATGTGTGTTGGCCTTCCATTTTAGGAAAAATGGAAGGGACTTGTTGGCAGGCCAACAAATGGCATTTGATCTATGGTTAAACAATACAAAATCCATAAAATTCAAGGAATAGAAATTAGATATTTTGAAAAGTTAAAACAAATAACCTGAAAAGTACCATCTCTGACTTAAATTCTTTCTCAACATACCCAAATCATTTCCATCATAATTCAAAAACTTGGTACCATATGAACCCATGAACATTTATTTTTTCATGTTTTATATGAAAATAATAAACTTTACTAGGAATTAGTCTTGGGAAAGACAAGTTAATCAAGTAAATTAGAGTGTTGTAATGACTTGAATACCACAGGCATGGCCACTGCAACCAACAACCATTCATAGACTTGGTAGGGATATATTTTAACCCTATCAAATTCTTTTATCCCATATATTAGATATAGATCTATAGATCATTTTATTTCATTACTTATGTTTTTTCTTAGAAATCAACTGAAGGTTAGTGCCTTGGCTTGGTAACCAACTAATGATAGTGTCATTCACAAAACCAATGAAAGTGAACAAGTCGGCTCATGATGATACCTCTTGTTTTTCAGTCTTGTGACTAAAACCCATTACCCTAGCTTGGTGACCGACAACGGTAATGTCACTTTGTTAGAAGCCATGATCATGGTAGGTTGGCTCATGATGAGACTTCTTATCCTTCAATTAACTAATTTGTTAAAATCAAACTGTGATTATTGTTAATCTATGAGAGATTACTTAATAGATGGGGAAGAAAATTTTAAAAGACTCCTTAAGATCAAGTGATAGCATAAAAATTTATCGATTACTAATATTTACTAATTAATCATGCTTTCCCAAAAACTCATTACCTTAAAGTACACTTATTTTGTAAGATATTTTTTTCTTTAATTACCATTGGGTTAAAACCAACGATCTTAAATAATGATATAAAAAATTAGACAAATATTAAGCATAGTCCATAATAGGTTTCCAAAATCAAGGACTAACTAATCAGAGAATTTAAGTGTCAGCACAAAAGAAACCTTTAACTTAAGGATTTCCTTAAAGATTAGATTTTAGTCTCGTACATCAAAGTGTCTTCTCCTTTCCCAATGAATATGCTAAGAAAAACTCGAAAACAATGAAATCAACCCTTATTAAGACTTAATCAAAAAGAAAAATTGGGAGAGCCTACAAATGTCAAAAAAAAAAACACAAAAGCATAAAAATATGCCACGACTAAATGAACATCCAACAATGTAATGATTATGTCAAGAGTGAAAAGAATCAAATTTTAAGGGATAAGATGTATTTTTTGAAAATTTAATATATTGTGTCCCTATTTTATATTTTAGTGGTGTAAATAGGTGTTTGCCTTTAAATAATTATTGTTATAGAAAAATTTCATTAAACCATGTATGATTTGTTTCACGGATTTGGATATTTATTAAAAGAAACCAAAATTTAAAAATAAAATTCTAAACAAACCAAAATCTAAAGTAATTGTGCAGCCATGAAATCAATTTCAAAACTAACGAGGTCCTTAACATTTTCTTTTCATGTGAAACGAAAAGAGAAGTTTATGAGTTATCAAATATAATATATTTCACTTTAAATATTTTTGTTTCATGATTTTAGAATAATGATTCTATTAAGCATTTCTCAAAACATAATGAACGAGATTGTAAAAAGTGAATGAAAGAAAGTGAAGTAAACTTGTCTGATGGTATCCTGATGATGAATCATCTTTAGTTGCTATCATAACTACATTATTCAAATAAAGAAAGGAAATATACTTACGAATAAAGAAACAAAACTATACTAATTAACCTTCTCTATACTACTTAAATAACCACAATACTAAATGAAGTCATATTTCCAAAGCAACCAGTTGAATAGCTCCAACTACAAAGACAAAGAATTTCCCAATTAGTAAAAGTATTGGCGTATTTAAAAATGGAAAATAAACAAGTCATACATACCTTTTTCATCTTCATACAGAAACAAAGTATGACATTACTATTTTCTCAAAAGTTCTTGAGATATGAATCATCAAACCAATCTACAATCCTTTCATAAAACTAAGAGTGTAAATTATAACATTGATGAACTAGGTTTTCAAATGATAAATAAATCATATGAGGATTCATTAGAGAAATCAATTTGTTGGTTTGAGTCTTCCCATTGATGAAATTAATTGGTTCAAAATGTGAAATAGAAGCATGAAATTTTGATTTAATCAATGGATGAATACACACTCCAGAATATTCAATTTCAACAAGAATGATTATATGGTCTTTATCAAAAATCAATGAAAAAGAATCATCTTGTGACATACCTTTTTCCCTTGTGAATAATTAAAGTGAAAAAGCATCTAACCCTATGTCATGTTTGAAAGATCCATCATGAATATTGGATATATCAAAAGAATCAAATTATGATGGCACAATGTGAGATAAAGTAGATAAAAGGTAATGCACACTAAAATATAATAGCATGTCAAGATATAAAGAGTAAAAGGAGTGGGAGACAAGTGAATGAAAAGTTTCTCTTTAACTATCATAGTTATTGTCAGTGGCATTTTCAAAAGATTCCTCTTCTCATGCTTCATCATATTCACTATGATTTGGTGATGAACTTTCAATTGTTATATGATCGTCTGAACTTATCTTTTGTATGATTTACAAGTCAAAACTTTCATGAACAACTTCATGGCATGTACCAAGCCTCTCTCCTAAATGTGGTAGAACTTGTTGATCAAGATTAGCATTTTCTTCTTCTTTTTGAGGGGAAATAGTTTTAATCTTCTGTATTAAAACATTATAACACTTAAGATTATTTTCATCATCTATATGTTCTTTAATAATTGAACTCAAGAACGAATTATAGTTAGAAGAAGATAAACCTAGATCTTGATCTATAACCACACGCTCTTCCATTTATCCATAAAAGATCATTTGAAAGTAAGACTATTTTCCTTGTCAGTAGAATTATTCTAAATGGGTTCTACGCCTTCTATTTACTCAATAGAACTTTTAGAATCGAAATTTTCTATAAATAAAGGATCCATCTCATTTTGTAAACAAGATTCATCTTACAATTTGGTGTTATGATATGCATCTAATTTACCACATGCAATTGAATTGGGATGAATGAAAGGGGCACAACCATCGAAATAAGACCTAATAAAAAGGATAAATCGTTAAGATGAAACTTAAAAAGAACATTACTAATATTTGTTGAAAAAAATCTAAATATAAATCATCCTTGATTAACAGAGCCTTGAACTCTTCACATAATTTATCAAAATAATAATTCTCAAAGGCATCTAAAAATTCATCCACAACTTGATACTGTTAGCCTCCTATACCAATAGGTTTTCATTTTTCATGATTGACAGTGGAAGTGCCAAAAATGTTCATCTTCCATGATACAAAGGTTCCATTTTTGTGAAAGAAGCAGACAGTTAAAAAATGTAAAGAGGGTATGCCTTAAAAGAATAATCAAAAGGCAAGAAAATGAACTGGTCAAAAGAAAAAATAAATGAAATGAACCCCAAATAAAGACCATGAAAGTGGCTAAGCCAAAATGCCACTGCTATCTTGATGGATGGTCCAACAGTTCAAGCTGGGCCATACCATGTTTTAATTGCCTGTTCTAGACTAGAGAGAAAGTACCTGCTCAAACAGTTCAAGCTTGGCAGATGACTAGTTGGATAGAGAAAGGAAGGAGCCCAACTGCTTAATCTGGGCCCTTGGAAGACATAAGGGTAGACTTAGATAGGAGGGCAGCAAAAAGAAAAGAGGATTATCAGGGTTTGCAAGGCTAAGTGCACCCATCCAAAAGGAGAAAAAATGTTATGCATATTAGGCAGGGTAGGCAGTTAGAGGTTGCAGAAAACAAGATCTAAACACATGATATATGAAAATCATATCTGATCTCACCAATAAGAGAAAGGCAAGAGCAATGACCTATATGGAAAACTACCAAACCATCTCTAACTTCCCTCATTCCCTTCAAAAGTTTTCTTACTAACATCCCCTTGAGGACTGTAGGATCTGCCTAAACAATCCTCCTTACATTTCTCATTTGTGAAATTCATATCAAGTTGTGACCTTCTTCTCCGAAAAGAAGCCACATTTCTTGTGTAAAATCATTCCTCACTCTCATCTGCTTCTAAATCTAAGTTTACTCATTAAACTTAGCTCTCTGTTCCTCTTTCACATCCCAAATCCATATTAATTTCTAAACTTATTATATAGCTCCCTAAGTGCTCCCCCTCCCCCTACTATTATAGCATTTTATGCAAAAAACCCAAAAAATATGTAAATATCCCCCCCCCCCTAGCATTATAGCTAAGTAGCATTGTCATGGGAGACATTAGTCCATCTGGGACTCTAGTCAACCCTTACCTTGGAATTAATCTAACCCCTAGTTAAGATTAATAGCCTATAACTAAACCCTGACCCACCATTCACCCGAAAAAACGTTTGAAAATTCACCCCCACGGTCAAACCCAATGTTTAAATATTTTGTTAAGCCCCGTCGCATTAACCCTTATCCATTTGAACCCCATAAAACCCACCAAAGCCAAAGTTTTTGAGCCCACACCATGTAATATTAATTAAATATCGGGCGGGTCCCGCCACAAACTTGCACGCCGTGTCGGGGCGCCCGCCAACCGTCGATCTTCCGCCACCCCTAATCCAACGGTGGGTGGGTAATCTGGGCGGTGGATGTGTTGATGTTTAGCGTCTGGGGAGTGGGCGATTTAGCTCTCGTACGCAGGACACGCATCGGCCGCTGGGGTTGTTCGGAGCCCTCCCCCCAATACCACCTTCTCCCAAATGCGGTGCGGGGAAACCGGAAACCACCTCCCGCAAACCGCCACCCCTGTTGCATCAACCCCTTGTCACGATGACGTCACGCCCGAAGCCCCTGCCTCTGCGCCACGTCGCCCTCCACGCCGTCTTGCCACCTCCGCATGCCTCCACCGTGTCCTGCCACGCTGGCATCCAAGTCAGCATCCACGTCACCGTCCGTACCCGGGGCCCGCTGATGACGTCATGCTGACTTCATCGCAGAAAAGCGCCAAAAAGCCATATGCGCCAAATTTATCGTTATAAGCACAAAAATGGACCGTTTTGGGTCATTTTCATTGAAAAGTGGAGGGAGCTGTTTTGCTCGTTTATGCCAAAATTGCCTCCATATTTCGAATTCAAACGACTTGGACGCCGCCACCTACAAAATTCAACTACATTCTTCGCCCGTCGATCAACCCGACAGCTCTCGGCGCTAATTATCCAGGTATTTTGCCAAACCAGCCCGTTTGCCGTGTTCTTCCCATTCTCTACGAATTTGCCACTAAATTGCCTAAAGAACTCCTAAATTAATAATGTTCACCTGTTAATGAGTAGCCTTCAAAGATCTAAGGCACCCTGTACTCAAGTTTTCACTATTACACAGTTGTTTTAGGCTTAAACGTACGCTAAACTCTCACGCCTGCTCAGCATTGTTGCCTTTTGCCGAGTGTATGATTTAAAGACTTTATTTCACCAGACTATAATCCTGCTCTCCTCTGCAATTTGCCCTCACTGTCCATAATTCCTGAGAATTCACCAGAAGAAACTAGAGTTAAGTCTACTCCTCCAAGTTGCTCCTTCCAAAAGGCAAATCTGGCCCCATCTGCATTTAGTCTGCCACCTTACTTCTAAAGCCTTACAAGCTATCATATTCAAACTGTTACACTCAGAAGCTGCATTCTAAAGATAACACCTGAAAGTTATACAATGGCTACACCATCAGCTCTCAGTGTTTCTCCTATGAATCCACCAAACAAGGAGCTTGAGGCCATGCCTCTTGCTGACAAAGATTACCTCATCCAAGACCTTGTGGCTGACAGGAACCATTTACAGACCTTTCGCCAATTGAGAGATAGCTATTTGAGCAACAATGACATGTATGGGATATGGGAATCCAATCTGCCTTACTATTTCCTTCCATCTGTCAATATTTTTCCAGAAATCATCCGCTTATGTGCTGAGAATTATGATCCAACTCAGAGAACTATCAAGTCTCCATCTGGGAGCATACTCTTCCACATCAATCCTGACTCCATCAACCAAATTCTCAACTTCAAGCAAACTCAGCTGTTGTTTCCCTTCTCCATGAACTATTTACTGGATGCAGGCGCCAAACTTTCCACTGCTAACATTGAAAAGGTCACCAAGACATTCATGAGAGCTGACCACCAGCCTACAGGGCCACCTCCTTTCTTGTATGTCCATTTCACTGATGTAGGCAAACTCCTGGTTGACATGATCTCCTATGTGTTGGGCTACAAAACCAGTGAGCACATTGATGAGACAGTGCTGGTATTATTAGCTGCTTACAGCCCAGGCCAGCCTCCTGCTTACAAATATAACTTTGCCAAGTTTATAGCCAACAAAATACATGACCAGCTCTTGAAAGTGGATAGGGAGGGTGTGTTCAAATATTCATCATATATCTACCACTTGTTCATGTATTATCAGTCCGAGGCTTTTCAATGCCCTATCAAGAAACTGGATTCTAGGGGAGAGAGGAGGTCTGTCATCTTCTGGTCATCAGTTTTCCACCAAGTCCAAGATTCACCATATTCTTACTGTGAATTTATTGACCAATTTGTCTACCCGGTCTCTTGCCTATTGATGAGATCCCCTCCTCCCAGACTGTCATTTGAAATCCAGAAAACTCTGCAGCTGTCCAAGAACTACAAAATAGGTGATTGGTACCTATACCAAAATCATACAGTCATCAGAATTTATGGCTGTGAGCTCTGTCCATATAGGCTCCCAAGATATGTACCAATGAGAATGTTTGCCTTGGAATACTATAGGCAACTTATTAACTCTGACCTCACCCACTTTCATAGTGCCAAGAAGAAAGCCCATCTCAAGTTCAAAGACCACCTGGGCTCCTTTATCATGAATAAGAAAGAGGGTTGGCAAGAGGCTGATCAAATTCTCAAAGATAAATACAAGCTATTGAGAAGCTTCTGGTGGGTCCCTTATGACCCCGAAGGCTTCATCAGTGCTAGAAGAGTCAAGTACAGGCTGCTAGGGTATAAGCACTGTAAATATCCACAAATTGAGCAGTATGCCAACCAACAAGAATGGTTGCAAGGCACATTAATTGAGGAACTAACTCAAGAAGAAATAATGGAAAGAAATGTCAAGGATTTAGAAAAAACTCTTGACTTAGATTCTGTGCAGCAGGTAACTTTCAAGCAGCCGCATCCAATTGGAGAAGGTACCTCCACTGCTGCAACCGCACCAGTCACCTAGGGGCCATCTACATCAGCATCAGGTACAGAAAAAGGCAAGGGAATAATGGGTGCAGAAAAAGAAGTAGTGAAAGAAAAGCCTGCCTCCTCAATTGGGCAGCAGCAAGAGCAAACCCCTCCACCACAAACAGAGGCACCAACAGTGCCTACCTTACAGACCCCTGCACATGAGGAAAGGGGCAAGAAACGGGACCGAGAGGAGTCCACACCTGCTAGTGGATCCGCTCAGCAACCCGAAGCCAAAAGACAAAGGGTTGATTCTCCAGTCATAGAAGAAATCAGCGAGGAAATCCTTGAGAGCCCAAGGAAAGAAAGAGAAGACAGCCAGCAGACAGCCACAAGCTCTTTTCAACAAGAGCAAGGAGTACAGCTTGGCTTAGAGGTGTCCTCCTCCACTCAGCAGAGCAAGAAGCCATCCAGCACCAAGGCCTCTTTCAAAGAGATTAAGGCACAAAATGAGCTGTTAAGGGTGGAGGTATACAAACAATTTCTCAAGGCAACACCAACTAAACAAGAGAGGCTGATGTCAGTATATGATATCCAAGAGGAAAAGATAATCCTCAGCCATTTTAAACCCAAGGTTCTGCAGCCTCACTCAGCTGGAGATTTTATAAAAACAAAGATAGAAGTCATGGCAAAAGACATTCACCCCATGGATGAGATAGAGCTGCATAAGCAAACTGGGGAAATGGTCTATGCCACACTGGTAGACAGGGCCACAATGGCCCATGAATTGAAAGAATTTCTGAAGAACACCAATACTCAGCTAGATTTGGAGAGAATGTCCTCCACGGCCAAGGACAACAGGATCAAAACACTGGAGGACATCATTGTGGACTTAGGACATGATCCTAAGGATCCTAAGGGTGTGAGGGCCCTTATGAAAAAGAAAGAGGATGATATTGCTGCATTAAAGAAAAGACTGAACTTTCTTCCTACTGAGCACCCTCAAACAGCAGAATTGCAAAAAGAAAAGGAAGCTGAGGATCAACTGGACCTAATAATGCAGCTGAATCAAAGAGTGATTGATCTAGAGAAGGAGCTAGAAAGGGCACTCCTAGACAAACAGGGAGAATCAACCTCCCAACCTCCTCAAACTGCCCCAACCACTGCCACAACTACAGAGGCGGCAGCAGCAACAACAACAGCTCCTGAGTCCAGCTTAAACATGGATGAATTGACAAAAGTTATCAAAGAGCTGGAGCTTCAGGCGACAGAGATCAAACAAGCCAAGGAGAAATTGGCAGAGCTGGAAGCTAAGTATGACAAATCCAAGATGACTGTAGCAGAGCAGACCAGAGAGATTAAGGCCCTCAAAGACAAAATAAAGGCCTTAGAGAAAGAACTGAAACTAGAAAATACTCTGGCAGAAATAAAAAGGATTTTGTGGGCCCGGATTGACCACTCCCTTACCAGACAATGGAAGTCAATCAAAACAGTGCACGAACAGATGGAATTAATAGGCCAAGCACAAATTGAGAGCCAGAAAGCCAGAATAGCACTAGGGAATAGGCCTGAGCAGGCCAACAGGATGATAAATTTCCTTAACAATCAGACCAAGGAGGAGTTGGCAGCCCTGAACATCATCAACAGAACAGATGTTGTCCTCACAGCTAAAAAGGTGCGGACCCTCAGAAATTTTGTACAAACTGTGGAGAGAAAATGTCATGAAATGCAGGCTGAGGTGGATGAATACAAGCTTAAAATGGGAGCACTGCAAGACAAGGGATTGCCCAGCCTACTGACCAGCACGGGAAGACTGCTCCCCCGTGAGCAATATGCTACGAGGATGACAAATTTTATTGAAAATCAGATCACAGCATCCGCCAGTACTTCTGAAGAAACAGGACCTCCATCAGGGCAGAGCCTCTATGACAAGCCTGAAAATCTATTCTACATTGAGCATGAGATTAATCACTTATTTGAGGTCCCACCAAATTTTTACAGGTATACAGAGGCAGATGAAACCTTGATAAAGATACGAAGACACCAACTGCCCAAAGAAGATTGGTGGCAGGCAATGCTGCAAATTTTGCCTCAGTAATCTCAGTTTGGTCAATCCTAGTCAGCTTCAGCTCAACCAAAGTCAAAAACAGAATCAGGACAGCATGCAAGGCGGCCAAAAAGGATGACTCAGCGTAAATACCACGACAGCAAGCCAAGACAAAGGAAACGCGCAGATTTTGGGCAATATGGCTCCAGCCGACTCAATGGGTCACAAAGTCAAAATTCTCTGACAATTTTGGACAGCTAATACACTAAGCAGTTATTTCAGCATTTATTCTCTCAGCTGCAATTCTCCAGGAGTTGGCACAATATTTATGAGCCATTAATTCATCAGCTAGATATTTTCTAATCTAAATTTTGTATATATACCTCCCCTGGCAACGTATTTGGGGTTGGTGATTTTCTCTCTAAGACAATATATTGTATATTTTCAGATGATCTAATGCAAAAGGCTGGAAAAGCTCATTATATCCTAAATTCTTGATGATGCTCTACGTGCTGTTACAGAATTCCTGTGCTGTCTAATGGAACAATAAGTTTTCCTAAACTATGTTTTGTCTTCTTATGTTTGTTTAAATCATATGCATGTTTCACTAGTCTAACAATAGAGAAAAAGAATAGTATAGGAAATGTTTGATTACACCCTGTGCTCAATCTTTGTTGTTGAAAATGTTTTCTTCAGAATTAATCATGGACATGAATTCTTAATTGCTCATGTTTGTATTGGTTCTATAAATATGAATGTTATTCAGGAATTCTTCAATGCTCCTAAGTAATGTTCCCACTGTTCCCCACATCAGCTTACTGAAAGATCCTTAGTTGCCTTTCACGC
The DNA here is from genome assembly GCA_031772625.1 of Pinus tabuliformis. NCBI lineage: Eukaryota > Viridiplantae > Streptophyta > Pinopsida > Pinales > Pinaceae > Pinus > Pinus tabuliformis. The sequence goes on along the minus strand of CM062820.1, from coordinate 76,937,412 downwards.
CCTGATTCCATCCCATCCAATTACAGATTTAAAGAATTGTTCCCTAGACACTTATCTGGCTCTGTAGCATCACTGTTGTTTCAACGCAGACTTATCAAGCAATTAAACATCACTGACTCCATGCCCAATGGCCTAGATCACCCTGCAAAAATATACCTGTTCTGACTGAAATCATCATCCAGCAAATTCAAAACAAAACCTTGTGCATCATAGCTAGCCTAAAACATCATACAAACAAAGTTAAATCATAAAGAGAGAGCCCTCTCTGGTTACAGGTAGGCTAGGACCTGTGGCACAAAGATTGGTTAGTGGTTACCTCGGCCGTATTCCCTTAGGAGTCAAAGGGGACAACCTGAGTGTTAACATAATTGGCGACTCCACTAGGGAGAGAACGAATTGTTCAACTGCTGTCTGCTTTAGATAGCGGTTCCAAAACTTGAGCAGTTCCTTAACAATTCTGAAAATATTCTTAAAAATACCAAAAACAAGTTTGGAAGCTGGCTCCTAAAAAGAGAACTAGGCATACCAGGTCAAATCCTGACCCAAATCCTCCACCTGTTTTCGATAATCCTAATTTGATTCCCAAGACTCTTAGGAACCAAAATGAACCAGAAGAATTTGTTGATTCCAGCCCTGAGGCAGTCCAGCAAAGTTATATCCCAACCCCTGCTAAACCATCGGTTCATCCTCATATAACCCAGTCTTCCCCCTCTTCCTCATCCACTTCCCAAAACATACTATTCACACCTCCACCCAATACACAAACTGCTATTGTTGTCCCTGTTGTTCCAGTTGTTCCCCTTCTACCTGTTGTCCCATTGATCCCTGCAAATATGGCTAATCGATATGCCCCCCTTCAGCTACCTGCTAATCCTGGGGCTATGCCTCAGGACTACCAAAGTAAGATCACTTATTTTGATGGAACCAATACATACACTGCCTTACAGCATACCAAGAAAATGCAAGATTACTTTGAAAACTATGAAATAGACGATGATGATGTGAGAATGAAGATTTTTGTCCAAAGTTTAACAGGTGAAGTAAGAACTTGGTTCAAAGCACTTGCTGCAAATTCTATAGCTGATTCGGGCGCCCTTTATCAGTCCTTCCTGAACATATGGGAAAAGAAAAAGGATCCTCTACACATTTTATCTGAATATGACACCATAAGGAGAGGCCCACAAGAAACTGTCCTAGATTATTGCACCAGATTTAACATTGTTTATAATGCTATTCCTCAAAATCTTAGACCTCCACCTGATTTAGCCTTAATCAAATTTCCGGATGGGTTTGATGCTGATATGGCATATCAACTAAGGGAAAGAGCCCCTGCGACCCTGGCAGACATGCAAAACATAGCTGTAAGTGTAGAGGCAAATCTGATTGCCAAAAGAAATCGGGCAAGAGCTGAAAGAAGAACTACTTTTAAGGAAGAACCCTCAGCATTTGAGCAAAAGCTAGATGCAATCATCAAAGGTATGGACAGACTTGGGGACAGAGTAGAAACCATAGAAAGAAAATCATCATGGGAAGGTCAATCAAGCACTGCTAGAAACCCAAATTTTAGAAAGAATCAAAATCCAAATGTTGGAAGGACTGATCTTGACCAGCACATTAGACCTCCTTTCCAAGAAAATTATGCTGAGGCCTCAACATCTAGTGAACCAACTGAGGAGCCTCACATCAACCTAATGGGTTTAGACAGTGAACATCAGGTCTTTCTAACACAAGAAGATCAAGAGGTTTATAATGACAATCAATTTCACACTAAGTCAGGAGAATCATTTGATTTTAGAGAAGGTTATGATGCAGCAGTCTATGAGGTACATAAACAGTATAAACTAAGGAGTAGAACTATAGATGTACCTGAACCTCTTAAACCAAGGGACAGTAAGCAGCCAAAAAAGACCTATGACAAGACTGTTCTTCCACAATCAGCTGGCAATTCAAACCCACATACCACAGAAGTCACTGTGGAGGATATCTCAGAACAACAGCCCTCTGAAAACCAGCCAGGCCCACCCCATCCTTCAAAGGCAAGGTCACATACCACCTCTGAAAATAAATATGGTACCAATTTCACTCAAAATCATACCAACCATGAAGAAAGGACTACTGAAAACCCAGCTGAAAGGGAAAAATCTGCTGCACTTAATGCCAAAATCCAAATGGAAAAGCCCTTTAACTTGGAAACAGAAATAAGTAAGCTAAAGATATCGGTCCCTCTTTCTGAATTGGCCAAACATCAAGTGTACAGACAGTAGATTAATAGGTCACTCCAAATATCAGACAATAAAGATGTTGTGAATGTCCTAGATGATCAACCAGAGTTACTATTTGGTCCTGAAGTTAATGGAAAAACAGAAAATGGAGGGGTTCCACCCTTTTATGTCAGTTTAAACATTCATGATAAGGTTCTACATAATGCAATGTTTGATTCGGGGCCTCACACAATTTAATGCCCAAATCTGTAATGGAAAAACTCGACTTAGACATCACAAGACCTTATAAGGATCTATTCTCATTTGATTCAAGCCAAGTCAGGTGCTTAGGATTGATCAAAGATTTATGTGTCTCCCTGGTCCAATACCCAACCAAGACAATTTTGATGGACGTAGTAGTAGCTGACATACCTCCTAAGTATGGTATGCTCTTGTCCAGATCCTGGGGGGCCAAACTCCAAGGATCTTTGCAATTAGACATGTCCTATGCTACTATTTCAGTCTTTGGGCAGCCAAAGAGATTATACCGTGAAACATTGATGAAATATGTGGTAAGCAGTCAAGAGAAGCCCCAAAACTTCCCAATCTATTCAATACACTCTGACATGGATTCATTTATTCTCTACAATGCTGACATCTGCAGTAAGGCTTATTCTGAACTATTAATGACAGCAGAGATAGAGGAGTTGAATGAACAATGTGCCTCCAAAGACCAAAGGACTGCAGGTATAGCTGATAACAAAGGAACATGATGTATCAAGTAACTTGCAAGAAACCAATCTGCCCATGATCCAATTTTCTAAAGATCTCAATCCAAATCTTGATCATGAAACCTTATGGTACCTAGAATTTGATGGTTCTGTAAACAAGTTAGGAGCTGGAGCAGGAGTCTGGATCCACAATATGCAGAATGACAGAGCTGAAGGTCATGCATATCGGCTGAATTTTCGATGCACAAATAATATGGCTGAGTATGAAGCCCTTCTGTTAGGTCTCAAACTCATAAAGAATTTAGGTGCAACCAAAATTTCAATCTTAGGAGACTCAGATCTGATCATACAACAGATGAAAGGAAACTTTATCACGAGTGATTTAAGGTTAAGGGCTTATAAAGGAGCAGCTATCCAAGTACTTGATACCTTCTCAGAATCCCAGTTAACTAAAATTTCTAGAGAGCTCAATCTACATGCTCATAGCCTGGCAACCTTTGCCAGCACTTGCAAGCTACCGTTCAAACCCAATCACACTTTTACTGCTGAAATCAAACATAGACCTGCAGTCCCAGATAACATCAAGAATTGGCAAGTCTTCGAGAGTGACACACAGATAAATAACTTCCTCACTTTAAAGGAAGAATTTTCCGGCATAAACATTGATGCTAGCACTAGAGATAATCAATCACAGGCATACACAATTACACAGAATATGTCAGCTGAAACAGCAAATCTGGTTTTGCATCCTACCACCTTTAACAACGAAAGTATACAAAAGTTGAGGCAAATAGATGAAGATGAACTGGCTGAAACAGAAGCAGAGGTAATTGAGTTAAAAGATAATTTTCTGCCCACAGGTTTAACCCCTTTGGAGGATCTGTTTGATTCAAATGATATCTCAAGAAAACCAAAAATGCAACCTCTAAATGCTGAAATTGAAGACTGTAACATTGGAACCACAGACAATCCCAAAATGATAAAATTATCCAGGGCATTACCAGCTGATCAGAAGTTGAAATACATTGAACTGTTCAAAGAATTCCAAGATATTTTCGCTTGGAGTTACGAGGACCTCAAGTCCTATGATACCACAGTTATCCAACACACAATACCTTTGAAAGAAAACCAAAAACCTTTTAAACAGAAGCTTAGGAGAGTGAATCCGGTCCTCCTCCCCCTCATTGAAAAAGAAGTTAAACGTATGTATGAAGCAGGAATCATTGCTCCAATCAGGTTCTCAGAGTGGATTTCAAACCTAGTGCCCACTAGGAAGAAGACGGGAGAGATTAGACTATGTGTTGACCTAAGGAATTTGAACAAAGTCTCTCTCAAAGACCATTACCCCTTACCAAAAATGGATCATATCCTACAAAGGGTAGTGGGAGCCTCCAGGATCTCATTATTGGATGGATTCTCTGGATTCAATCAGATTTTAGTACACCCGGATGATTAAGACAAAACTGCATTTACAACACCTTGGGGGACTTTCAAATATGTCAAAATGCCTTTTGGGCTTAAAAATGCAGGGGCCACATTCCAAAGAGCAATGGATATTGCCTTTGCCAAAGAAATCCATGATTTCCTAGTTGTCTATCTCGATGATCTTACCGCCTTTTCAAAATCAGATCAAGAACACTTAGAACATTTAAGGCAAATTTTCTTAATTTGCAGAAAATATGGCATATCTTTGAATCCAAAGAAATCACTATTCGGCTGGGAGGAAGGTAAACTCCTGGGGCATATCATCTCAAAAGATGGTATTAGGATTGATCCAGACAGAATTCAAGCCATCCTCCAAGTGCCTCACCCGAGAAATATCAAAGAACTACAAGGCTTTCTAGGAAAGATCAACTTCTTGAGAAGATTCATTCCTAATCTGGCTGAGCTCATAAGACTGTTAAACAATATGTTGAAAAAGGATTCCAAGGTCAAATGGACCATGGAAGCTAGACAAGCCTTTGAGGATATTAAAAGAGCATTGACAAACACACCAGTCCTAACAAGCCCTAGGTTTGATAGAGATTTTATCATTTTTTCTTTCGCATCTGAGCATACAATTGCTGTTGTTCTGTTACAGAAAGATGACCAAGGATGTGAAAAACCCATTGCATTTTTCAGTAGGGCCCTTAGAGATGCTCCCTTGAAATATCAGATCATGGAAAAGCAAGCCTATGCATTGGTAAAAGCCATCAAGGACTTTAGAATCTATATCCTGTACTCTCATATAATTGCCTATGTCCCTAATGCAGTGGTCAAGGACATTCTAACCCAAGAAGGAATTGAAGGCAAAAGGGGCAAATGGATTGCCAATATCTTAGAATATGACATCGAAATCAAGCCTACCAAACTAATAAAAGGACAAGGTCTAGCCAAGCTGATGACTGAAACCAACTTTCAAGCCCTTGACATTAATGAACTGGACAACGAACAGGAGATGGCGACTCCACAGATCAACCAAGCCTTTATGCAATCTCCCTGGTATGCTGATATATGTTTTGTATTGTTAAACCTGCAAGCTCCTCCAGGGTTGTCCAGAACCAAGAAAAGGTTATTGAAAATGAAAGCATCAAAGTTTTGTATCATAGACAATGTTTTGTTTTGGAGAAATCACGAAGGAATCTTACTTAATTGCCTAACATTGGATGAAACTGACAATGTCCTCAAAGAATTTCATGCAGGTGACTGTGGAGGACACTTATACTGGAAGTCCACAGCTGATAAAATCCTAAGGGCTGGATTTTATTGGCCTTGCTTGTTTACTGATGTAAGAAAATTTGTAATGTCTTGCCACAAATGCCAAATTTTTGAAGGCAAGAGAAAGCTGCTGCCTTTACCACTCAAGCTAGTTTCAACTAAGAGACCATTCCAGCAATGGGGTTTAGACTTCATTGGTGAAATTCACCCTCCATCCTCTGGCCAGCATAGGTGGATTCTGACTGCTACAGACTATTTTACCAAATGGATAGAAGCCATCCCTTGTAGGCAAGCCAATGACTCCATTATTATACAATTCCTAGAAACCAACATCTTGTCCAGGTTTGGCTGTCCAGACAAAATTATTACAGACAATGCTGTCGCCTTCAAGTCCAAAAAAATGATCAACTTTTGCCACAAATATCATATGACCTTAGGTCATTCCACGGCCTACTATCCTCAAGGTAACGGCCTAGCCGAGTCTTCCAATAAAAGCCTCATCAACATCATTAAGAAAGTTTTAGAGGAAAATAAAAAGAATTGGCATAAGAAGTTGGTGAATGCACTGTGGGCAAACAGACTGACCACCAAGAGATCCATTGGCATAAGTCCATATGAACTAGTTTATGGAATGGAAGCAAGGTTTCCTTCATCTTTAGGTATTCCTGTAATCAAGTTGCTGCAAGAAATACAAGCTGAGCCCAATGACATTCAAAGAAGGATCAATCAGACAATTCACCTACAGCAAACAAGAGAGGAAGTCTATCAAAGAACCCAAGTACTGCAAGAAAAGCTTAAAAGAATATTTGACAAAAGAACCAAAGCTGAAGACTTCTTTATAGGAAACAAAGTGTTGAGATGGGATTCCAGGAGGGAGGACAAAGGAAAACATGGTAAATTTGATTTCTTATGGAAGGGACCTTATGTCATTTATGTTGTACAAGGTAATAATACCTATTTTCTAAAGAGTTTGGATGGCTCAAACACTGAGGAAGGCCCAGTCAATGGGAGGATGCTCAAGCATTATTTTGACCCCCTTTGATGAAACACTGCACAGTCATATGTTGTACATAAATATTTGTATTTCCAGTATTTTCATTTACAGCAGATAAATAAAGCGCCAAGTGGAGCAGATTTTGAGAAGGATCAGGATACTGCACCATTTTTTGGAATATGTTTTGATCCTATCATTGGAAAGCAAGAGAAAACACTTGGGAACTATCAAGGTGATGAGGAGAAACTCAGAGAAATAGGTAAAAAACAGAGCTGTAATTTCACAGCAAATCAGCTCAGTGGATACTTCATACAAGTATCTAAGATTCAGATCAATAGTCTCCAACAAAAGGAAAATTCAGACTGCAGCAAGAATGGAGAAATAAGGCAATCTGACCTGCTGTTCTTGGCTTTTCATCTGGAAAAGCCATCCCCAAGTGGAGCCACTGTTAGCCTCCTATACCAATAGGTTTTCATTTTTCATGATTGGCAGTGGAAGTGCCAAAAATGTTCATCTTCCATGATACAAAGGTTCCATTTTTGTGAAAGAAGCAGACAGTTAAAAAATGTAAAGAGGGTATGCCTTAAAAGAATAATCAAAAGGCAAGAAAATGAACTAGTCAAAAGAAAAAATAAATGAAATGAACCCCAAATAAAGACCATGAAAGTGGCTAAGCCAAAATGCCATTGTTATCTTGATGGATGGTCCAACAGTTCAAGCTAGGCCATACCATGTTTTAAATTGCCTGTTCTAGACTAGAGAGAAAGTACCTGCTCAAACAGTTCAAACTTGGCAGATGACTAGTTGGATAGAGAAAGGAAGGAGCCCAACTGCTTAATCTGGGCCCTTGGAAGACATAAGGGTAGACATAGATAGGAGGGCAGCAAAAAGAAAAGAGGATTATCAGGGTTTGCAAGGCTAAGTGCACCCATCCAAAAGAAGAAAAAATGTTAGGCATATTAGGCAGGGTAGGCAGTTAGAGGTTGCAGAAAACAAGATCTAAACACATGATATATGAGAATCATATCTGATCTCACCAATAAGAGAAAGGCAAGAGCAATGACCTATATGGAAAACTACCAAACCATCTCTAACTTCCCTCATTCCCTTCAAAAGTTTTCTTACTAACATCCCCTTGAGGACTGTAGGATCTGCCTAAACAGCCCTCCTTACATTTCTCATTTGTGAAATTCATATCAAGTTGTGACCTTCTTCTCCGAAAAGAAGCCACATTTCTTGTGTAAAATCATTCCTCACTCTCATCTGCTTCTAAATCTAAGTTTACTCATTAAACTTAGCTCTTGTTCCTCTTTCACATCCCAAATCCATATTAATTTCTAAACTTACTATATAGCTCCCTAAGTGCTCCCCCTCCCCCTACTATTATAGCATTTTATGCAAAAAACCCAAAAAATATGTAAATATCCCCCCCCCCCTTAGCATTATAGCTAAGTAGCATTGTCATGGGAGACATTAGTCCATCTGGGACTCTAGTCAACCCTTACCTTGGAATTAATCTAACCCCTGGTTAAGATTAATAGCCTATAACTAAACCCTGACCCACCATTCACCCGAAAAACCTTTGAAAATTCACCCCCGCGGTCAAACCCAATGTTTAAATATTTTGTTAAGCCCCGTCGCATTAACCCTTATCCATTTGAACCCCATAAAACCCACCAAAGCCAAAGTTTTTGAGCCCGCACCATGTAATATTAATTAAATATCGGGCGGGTCCCGCCGCAAACTTGCACGCCGTGTCGGGGCGCCCGCCAACCGTCGATCTTCCGCCGCCCCTAATCCAACGGTGGGCGGGTAATCTGGGCGGTGGATGTATTGATGTTTAGCGTCCGGGGAGCGGGCAGTTTAGCTCCCATACGCAGGACACGCGTCGGCCGCTGGGGTTGTTCGGAGCCCTCCCCCCCAATACCACCTTCTCCCAAAGGCGGTGCGGGGAAACCGGAAACCACCTCCCGCAAACTGCCACCCCTGTTGCGTCAGCCCCTTGTCACGATGACGTCACGCCCGAAGCCCTCGCCTCTGTGCCACATCGCCCTCCACGCCATCTTGCCAACTCCGCATGCCTCCACCGTGTCCCGCCACGCTGGCATCCAAGTCAGCATCCACGTCACCGTCCGTACTCGGGGCCCACTGATGACGTCATCGCGGAAAAGCGCCAAAAAGCCATATGCGCCAAATTTATCGTTATAAGCACAAAAATGGACCGTTTTGGGTCATTTTCGTTGAAAAGTGGAGGGAGTTGTTTTGCTCGTTTATGCCAAAATTGCCTCCATATTTCGAATTCAAACGATTTGGACGCCGCCACCTGCAAAATTCAACTACATTCTTCGCCCGTCGATCAACCCGACAGCTCTCGGCGCTAATTATCCAGGTATTTTGCCAAACCAACCCGTTTGCCGTGTTCTTCCCATTCTCTGCGAATTTGCCACTAAATTGCCTAAAGAACTCCTAAATTAATAATGTTCACCTGTTAATGAGTAGCCTTCAAAGATCTAAGGCACCCTGTATTCAAGTTTTCACTATTACACAGTTGTTTTAGGCTTAAACGTACGCTAAACTCTCACGCCTGCCTGGCATTGTTGCCTTTTGTCGAGTGTATGATTTAAAGACTTTATTTCACCAGACTATAATCCTGCTCTCCTCTGCAATTTGCCCTCACTGTCCATAATTCCTGAGAATTCACCAGAAGAAACCAGAGTTAAGTCTACTCCTCCAAGTTGCTCCTTCCAAAAGAAAAATCTGGCCCCATCTGCATTTAGTTTGCCACCTTACTTCTAAAGCCTTACAAGCTATCATATTCAAACTGTTACACTCAGAAGCTGCATTCTAAAGATAACACCTGAAAGTTATACAATGGCTACACCATCAGCTCTCAGTGTTGCTCCTATGAATCCACCAAACAAGGAGCTTGAGGCCATGCCTCTTGCTGACAGAGATTACCTCATCCAAGACCTTGTGGCTGACAGGAACCATTTACAGACCTTTCGCCAATTGAGAGACAGCTATTTGAGCAACAATGACATGTATGGGATATGGGAGTCCAATCTGCCTTACTATTTCCTTCCATCTGTCAATATTTTTCCAGAAATCATCCGCTTATGTGCTGAGAATTATGATCCAACTCAGAGAACTGTCAAGTCTCCATCTGGGAGCATACTCTTCCACATCAATCCTGACTCCATCAACCAAATGCTCAACTTCAAGCAAACTCAGCTGCTGTTTCCCTTCTCCATGAACTATTTACTGGATGCAGGCACCAAACTTTCCACTGCTGACATTGAGAAGGTCACCAAGACATTCATGAGAGCTGACCGCCAGCCTACAGGGCCACCTCCTTTCTTGTATGTCCATTTCACTAATGTAGGAAAACTCTTGGTTGACATGATCTCCTATGTGTTGGGCTACAAAACCAGTGAGCACATTGATGAGACAGTGCTGGTATTATTAGCTGCTTACAGCCCAGGCCAGCCTCCTGCTTACAAATATAACTTTGCCAAGTTTATAGCCAACAAAATACATGACCAGCTCTTGAAAGTGGATAGGGAGGGTGTGTTCAAATATTCATCATATATCTACCACTTGTTCATGTATTATCAGTTCGAGGCTTTTCAATGCCCTATCAAGAAACTGGATTCTAGGGGAGAGAGGAGGTCTGTCATCTTCTGGTCATCAGTTTTCCACCAAACCCAAGATTCACCATATTCTTACTGTGAATTTATTGACCAATTTGTCTACCCAGTCTCTTGCCTATTGATGAGATCCCCTCCTCCCAGACTGTCATTTGAAATCCAGAAAACTCTGCAGTTGTCCAAGAACTACAAAATAGGTGATTGGTACCTATACCAAAATCATACAGTCTTCAGAATTTATGGCTGTGAGCTCTATCCATATAGGCTCCCAAGATATGTGCCAATGAGAATGTTTGCCTTGGAATACTATAGGCAACTTATTAACTCTGACCTCACCCACTTTCATAGTGCCAAGAAGAAAGCCCATCTCAAGTTCAAAGACCACCTGGGCCCCTTTATCATGAATAAGAAAGAGGGTTGGCAAGAGGCTGATCAAATTCTCAAAGATAAATACAAGCTATCGAGAAGCTTCTGGTGGGTCCCTTATGACCCCGAAGGCTTCATCAGTGCTAGAAGAGTCAAGTACAGGCTGCTAGGGTATAAGCACTGTAAATATCCACAAATTGAGCAGTATGCCAACCAACAAGAATGGTTGCAAGGCACATTAATTGAGGAACTAACTCAAGAAGAAATAATGGAAAGAAATGTCAAGGATTTAGAAAAAACTCTTGACTTAGATTCTGTGCAGCAGGTAACTTTCAAGCAGCCGCATCCAATTGGAGAAGGTACCTCCACTGCTGCAACCGCACCAGTCACCCAGGGGCCATCTACATCAGCATCAGGTACAGAAAAAGGCAAGGGAATAATGGGTGCAGAAAAAGAAGTAGTGAAAGAAAAGCCTGCCTCCTCAATTGGGCAGCAGCAAGAGCAAACCCCTCCACCACAAACAGAGGCACCAACAGTGCCTGCCTTACAGACCCCTGCACATGAGGAAAGGGGCAAGAAACGGGACCGAGAGGAGTCCACACCTGCTAGTGGATCCGCTCAGCAACCCGAAGCCAAAAGACAAAGGGTTGATTCTTCAGTCATAGAAGAAATCAGCGAGGAAATCCTTGAGAGCCCAAGGAAAGAAAGAGAAGATAGCCAGCAGACAGCCACAAGCTCTTTTCAACAAGAGCAAGGAGTACAGCTTGGCTTAGAGGTGTCCTCCTCCACTCAGCAGAGCAAGAAGCCATCCAGCACCAAGGCCTCTTTCAAAGAGATTAAGGCACAAAATGAGCTATTAAGGGTGGAGGTATACAAACAATTTCTCAAGGCAACGCCAACTAAACAAGAGAGGCTGATGTCAGTATATGATATCCAAGAGGAAAAGATAATCCTCAGCCATTTTAAACCCAAGGTTCCGCAACCTCACTCAGCTGCAGATTTTGTAAAAACAAAGCTAGAAGTCATGGCAAAAGACATTCACCCCATGGATCAGATAGAGCTGCATAAGCAAACGGGGGAAATGGTCTATGCCACACTGGTAGACAGGGCCACAATGGGCCATGAATTGAAAGAATCTCTGAAGAACACCAATACTCAGCTAGATTTGGAGAGAATGTCCTCCACGGCCGAGGACAACAGGATCAAAACACTGGAGGACATCATTGTGACTTAGGACATGATCCTAAGGATCCTAAGGGTGTGAGGGCCCTTATGAAAAAGAAAGAGGATGATATTGCTGCATTAAAGAAAAGACTGAAATTGCTTCCTACTGAGCACCCTCAAACAGCAGAATTGCAAAAAGAAAAGGAAGCTGAGGATCAACTGGACCTAATAATGCAGCTGAATCAAAGAGTGATTGATCTGGAGAAGGAGCTAGAAAGGGCACTCCTAGACAAACAGGGAGAATCAACCTCCCAACCTCCTCAAACTGCCCCAACCACTGCCACAACTACAGAGGCGGCAGCAGCAACAACAACAACTCCTGAGTCCAACTTAAACATGGATGAATTGACAAAAGTTATCAAAGAGCTGGAGCTTCAGGCGACAGAGATCAAACAAGCCAAGGAGAAATTGGCAGAGCTGGAAGCTAAGTATGACAAATCCAAGATGACTGTAGCAGAGCAGACCAAAGAGATTAAGGCCCTCAAAGACAAAATAAAGGCCTTAGTGAAAGAACTGAAACTAGAAAATACTCTTGCAGAAATAAAAAGGATTTTGTGGGCCCGGATTGACCACTCCCTTACCAGACAATGGAAGTCAATCAAAACAGTGCACGAACAGATGGAATTAATAGGCCAAGCACAAATTGAGAGCCAGAAATCCAGAACAGCACTAGGGAATAGGCCTGAGCAGGCCAACAGGATGATAAATTTCCTTAACAATCAGACCAAGGAGGAGTTGGCAGCCCTGAACATCATCAACAGAACAGATGTTGTCCTCACAGCTAAAAAGGTGCTGACCCTCAGAAATTTTGTACAAACTGTGGAGAGAAAATGTCATGAAATGCAGGCTGAGGTGGATGAATACAAGCTTAAAATGGGAGCACTGCAAGACAAGGGATTGCCCAGCCTACTGACCAGCACGGGAAGACTGCTCCCCCGTGAGCAATATGCTACGAGTATGACAAATTTTATTGAAAATCAGATCACAGCATCCGCCAATACTTCTGAAGAAACAGGACCTCCATCAGGGCAGAGCCTCTATGACAAGCTTGAAAATCTATTCTACATTGAGCATGAGATTAATCACTTATTTGAGGTCCCACCAAATTTTTACAGGTATACAGAGGCAGATGAAACCTTGATAAAGATACAAAGACACCAACTGCCCAAAGAAGATTGGTGGCAGGCAATGCTGCAAATTTTGCCTCAGTAATCTCAGTTTGGTCAGTCCTAGTCAGCTTCAGCTCAACCAAAGTCAAAAACAGAATCAGGACAGCATGCAAGGCGGCCAAAAAGGATGACTCAGCGTAAATACCATGACAGCAAGCCAAGACAAAGGAAACGCGCAGATTTTGGGCAATACGGCTCCAGCCGACTCAATGGGTCACAAAGTCAAAATTCTCTGACAATTTTGGACAGCTAATACACTAAGCAGTTATTACAGCATTTATTCTCTCAGCTACAATTCTCCAGGAGTTGGCACAGTATTTATGAGCCATTAATTCATCAGCTAGATATTTTCTGATCTAAATTTTGTATATATACCTCCCCTGGCAACGTATTTGGGGTTGGTGATTTTCTCTCTAAGACAATATATTGTATATTTTCAGATGATCTAATGCAAAAGGCTGGAAAAGCTCATTATATCCTGAATTCTTGATGATGCTCTGCGTGCTGTTACAGAATTCCTGTGTTGTCTAATGGAACAATAAGTTTTCCTAAACTATGTTTTGTCTTCTTATGTCTGTTTAAATCATATGCATGTTTCACTAGTCTAACAATAGAGAAAAAGAATAGTATAGGAAATGTTTGATTACACCCTGTGCTCAATCTATGTTGTTGAAAATGTTTTCTTCAGAATTAATCATGGACATGAATTCTTAATTGCTCATGTTTGTATTGGTTCTATAAATATGAATGTTATTCAGGAATTCTTCAATGCTCCTAAGTAATGTTCCCACTGTTCCCCACATCAGCTTACTGAAAGATCCTTAGTTGCCTTTCACGCCCTGATTCCATCCCATCCAATTACAGATTTAAAGAATTGTTCCCTAGACACTTATCTGGCTCTGTAGCATCATTGTTGTTTCAACGCAGACTTATCAAGCAATTAAACATCAGTGACTCCATGCCCAATGGCCTAGATCACCCTGCAAAAATATACCTGTTCTAACTGAAATCATCATCCAGCAAATTCAAAACAAAACCTTGTGCATCATAGCTAGCCTAAAACATCATACAAACAAAGTTAAATCATAAAGAGAGAGCCCTCTCTGGTTACAGGTAGGCTAGGACCTGTGGCCCAAAGATTGGTTAGTGCTTACCTCGGTCGTATTCCCTTAGGAGTCAAAGGGGACAACCTGAGTGTTAACAAATACCAAGTGAAATTAGAGTTGGTCAGAAAATTTTCAACCCAGTCCTTGATTTGACCTCTAAAAGTGAAAGCAAACAACCTACATAATATATTTAAATTAGTAATATCATATTTGATGCATTTACACCAAAACTTATAAAGATATCATTTTGCAAATATATTACCTTCACCATCAAACTGGAGTTTTGACAAGAGAGAAATTGTCTCATGAGTAATGTCAGCTAATGAAAAACTAAAAGAATCCTCACATATAGTGATTAGGATAGGAGCCATTGATTAGATGTAACAATAGAGAACTTGACTCCAAGTAGGTTATATTTTCATCAAACCTGCCTTCTGATGTGTTTTGTAATGACACAAAAGGGAATATTTAATAGATCTAGAAGCATTAGATGTTGAGAAGTAAACCATAATCACTTAATTTACCTAGATCCCTCCTTCCAGTGTCATTTGTTGATGGGAATAAGTGACCACTCGACAATAGGAGGACACATCCTGGACAGAGGTTCTTTAAATAACCCAAGTCGTTTGGTGTGGTTTTTCTGTTAGGTCCCTATAATACTAGTGATTCCCCCATTACTATTGTCGTTGTATCCCTTATTGTCATTGTTGTGCCCCTATTGTCCCCATATTGTTATTATTGTGCCCCATAGAATCCCTCTATTGTTATTTTTGTGCCTTTATATTATTATTGTTAGGTTAGCTTGGTTATATTGTGACCCCTTAGACTCCTATATATAGAAAGGAAGTTTTGTCATTTGAATCATCCAATAATTGTTCATTTGTGTAAAGTAAAGGAGTTTTCCCCCTCGAAGAGGCTGAATTCTAAGGCGTTGATCTATCTTTTCTATCTTTTTGTGAGCTGGTTTCATAACATTTGGTATCAAAGCTTTGGATTCTAGGGTTTCGCTGCTCCAAACAGGTCAGTGGAATGTTCACTATAACTTTTTTCTATGACGTTTCAGAAGCTAACAAAAAAACTCATTTGTGACTAAATCGCGCTGAACCTCGGGTCCGAATTTCAGATTCTTTCTCACTATATTTTTGAAGATATGATCTAAGGAAGTTAGGGTTTTTGCAAGCTCCAGAATTTAATCTAAAATAGGTCATCGTGGAATTGTCGCTATAACTCTTTCGCTACGAAGTTTCAGAAGCTAAAACAAAACCCATTTGAGAAGAGATCGCGTTGAACCTCGGCTCCGAATTTCAAACCCTATCTCACTATATTTTCCGAGATATAACCTAAGGAAGTTAGGGTTTTTGCAGACCCCCGAATTACATTCCAAACAGGTCACCTTGGGAAATCGTCGTAACTTTCGCTCTGAGCATCCGATTGAATTTTCGTAAGAAGTTACAGAAAAAGAATAGACTGTAGTTTTTTTGGGTATCATTTTTAGAACCTAAGGTTGAAACAGTGACCCGCGGCACATCGTACAAGTTCTCTCTACTGAACTAGTCTATACTCAGGTCATCATGGGAGATTTGGCATAACTCTTCATTGGAGAATCCAATCTTGATCAAACTTGTGGGGTTAGAAAGATTACTCAGAGGTTACCGCAGGAAGAAATTTCAGACCTGGGAGATCCAAAATTACAGAGATACATTACATTCAATATCAAGCTCCTACAAAGTGAAAAAATGTGTGTAGTTTCTTTTAAATTTTTGCATAATCTTGGTTTGAAAATTTAGTTTGAAGGAATTCAAAGGGCATAGTGAAGCATTATTATCAGTAATTGATGCCCCACAAGAAAGAAAATGGAAACACCTAGTAAGCAACATGAAAGCTCTAGCATGACTCATGAAGAAGAGGAAGAAATGCAACATGATATATCAAAATTACGAATGATGAAGCTAAGATGAATGATGTGGAAGCTAATATGGACGGCGTGGAAGCTAAGATGGATGGCATGGAAGCTAAGATGGATGGCGTGGAAGCTAAGATGGATGATTTAAAGAAAGGCGTGAAAGATTTGAAGACAGATTTGACAAATTTTCTACAAGAAATGCTTACTAATGGTGAAAGGGTAGTAAAGGAAACTCATGATGAGAACAAAATAAATGTTAATCATGATTTCATAGACTCTAACATTGGATCGAAGAACCACCATGTTCCAAAGATCGATATGAGGAAGTTTGATGGCAAGGATCCCAGAACATGGATGCTACAGATGGACCAATTTTTCGATCTCCACAATGTGCAAAACACACAAAAGGTACGCATTGCAACGTTATAATTGGAACCAAATCAGTTTGTATGGTATCGATGGCTCTCCTCTTGTGAACAAATTGTCACTTGGGCTATTTTTACGGATGAAATGATAACACATTATGAGGATACAAAAAGCAACACTTTTTTTAGCCAATTGATAAATCTCAAACAAAAGGGTTCAATGATGGAGCAAATTGAGTACTTCCAAAAATTGAATATAAGGGTAAAATATATTCCAGAGGAGCATAGGATTGATGTGTTCATAGGGACTTTAAAAGATAACATCCAACATGAGGTTCGCCTTTGGGAACCAGATTCATTGGAGAAGCCATTCAGGTTGGCAAGAAAAATGGAAAGCAAAATTATGGCAACAAGGAAGCCTACCACTCAAAATCATAAAGATGGAAGTGTTGTTGCCCCTAGCCATCCACAACCTACAAGGTTGGCAGCACAACAATTGGAAGAAAAAAGAGCAAAAGGGCTTTGTTACAGTTGTGATAGCAAATACACTAAAGGTCATAAGTGTGTCGAGAAGAAATTATTTTACATAGATTGTGAAGAGGAGGAAGAAAAGGAACAAGAAATGTCAAAAGAAGAGGATATACACTAGGAACAAACCCTACAAAAAGAAGAAATGAATCTGACCATATCTTGTAATGCATTGGCTGGAATTACCACTCCTCAAACTATCAAGTTAGAAGGGAATATCAAGATGAAAAAGGTAATAGTGTTGATTGATTTGGGAAGTACCCATAATTTTATTCATTGTAAGATAGCCAAGGAATTGAATTGCTTCCTATATCCATCACCAGGGTGTCAAGTGATGGTTGCAAGTGGAGGAACCATAAATTGCTCAGGAAAGTGTCATAATATCAAGCTATCCATGGGAGAATATGTATTGAATAGCCCAATGCTTTCCATTCCAATGGGTGGTGCTGATGTTGTACTAGGAGTCCAATGGCTACAATCCTTGGGTACAATAGCTTTTTATTTTCAAGAAATTTTCATGAAATTCTCTTCAGAAGGAAAGGAAGTTGAATTAAGGGGTATCGCAGGGAAACCAGGAAAGATAATCATCTCTAACAAAATGACAAAGCTTCTAAAGAAAGAACAACGAGGAATAATTGCACAATTATGTTCACTAGAGGTTCCCACATCGAAATCATCCATTTCTCTAGATCTCCAAAAAGTATTGGACAATCATTCCAAAGTATTTGAGACTCCCAAACGCCTCCCACCTATTTCTGATCATGATCATGCTATTAATTTGATTCCAGGAAGTGTTCCTCCAAACATCAGGCCTTGTAGATATCCCCATGTCCAAAAGAGTGAAATTGAACGTATGGTTGCAGAAATGCTAGAGGCTGGTATAATTCAACCTAGTCAAAGTTCTTTCTTTGCTCTAGTAGTATTGGTTCACAAGAAGGATGGATCATGGCGCATGTGTCCAAATTATAGGGAGCTCAACAAGCTCACTATTAAAGATAAATTTCCCATTCCAGTCATTGATGAATTATTGGATGAATTGCATGGATCAATTTACTTCACCAAGTTGGATCTCCATTCATGATATCATCAAATCAGAATGAACACTGAAGACATTCCAAAAACAACATTTAGAACTCATGAGGGTCATTATGAATTTTTGGTCATGCCTTTTGGCCTTACTAATGCACCTTCTACATTTCAAGGTTTGATGAATTCCATTTTCAAACCCTTCCTTATAAAATTTGTGTTAGTATTTTCTGATGATATACTAATCTACAGCAAGTCTTGGAAGGATCATGTCCAACATGTTGACATGGTGCTCAAACTATTGGAGGAGAAACAATTATATGCAAAAATCTCCAAATGTTTCTTTGGAGTACAAGAGGTGGAATATCTGGGTCATATTGTATCTCATGAAGGTGTTAAGGTAGACCCTAGCAAAATTAAAACCATTAAGGAATGGAAAATCCCCACATCCATAAAGCATCTACGAGGATTTCTCGGGTTGACAGGGTATTATCGCAAGTTTGTTAAGAATTATGGGAGAATAGCAGCACCTCTAACAACATTATTGAAGAAAGATACATTTTCATGGAATCCAGAAGCAACGAAGGCCTTTGAACATCTTAAAGAGGAAATGTGTCAAGCACCAGTCTTAACTACACCGAACTTCACAAAAACCTTTATTGTGGAATGTGATGCCATAGGAAATGGAATTGGTGTTGTTTTAATGCAAGGAGAAAGACCCATTGCTTTCGAAAGTCGTCCAATCAAAGGAAAGTATTTACACAAAGATATTTATGAGAATGAAATGTTGGCAATATTACATGCACTTAAGAAATGGTGACCCTGCCTAATGGGAAGACACTTCAAGGTAAAAACAGATCATGATAGTCTTAAATACTTTTTAGAACAAATATTATCTTCAGAAGAGCAACAAAAATGGGTCACAAAGATGTTGGGTTATGACTTTGAAATCATCTGCATAAAAGGGAAGCAAAATGTTGTGGAAGATGCACTCTCACGAAAGGATGAGGATGTGGAAGCATTTCTTTGCGCCATTTCTATTATCCAACCAAATTGGATAAATGAAGCAAGGGATGAATGGAAGAATGACGAGGAAGTGTGGGCACTCATTCAAAAGATACAACAAGATCCCAATACATCTAATACATTTAGCTGGAAAAATGATTCGTTATGGTACAAGGATCGGTTATACCTATGTAAGAATTCCCAACTCAAACAAAAGATTCTTAGGGAATTGCACACCTCTCCCTTAGGGGGGCACTCAGGATTTCTAAAAACCTACCACAGGGTTAAGAAGTATTTTTTTGGGATGGCCTTAAATTGGATATTCAAAAGTTTGTGGCAGAATGTTTGGTTTTCCAAAAAAATAAAGTTGAAAAAATTAAGACCTCAGGACTATTACAACTTTTATCCATTCCAAGCCAATGTTGGGAGGAGGTTTCAATGGATTTTATCACAGGTTTACCCAAGTTCGAAGGAAAGAGTGGTGGCTGAGGTGCAGGCATAAGAGACAAACATTCAAATACGGAAACTATTTCTTCCAATTCTGGTGGAATTTCTTCTTGGATTTCCCCTGGAGTCTTGGTCATTTACCTCCAAAGTTAGATACTCTTCTAAATTAACAGAACCACTAATTTAGCCACAATCGCCAAATGCCTTACAAACCCTCTAAACATCGCATATCACAATCGCAAGCTCACCGGGCAGGGTTCCCTTACTTGTTAACATTGTGATGTGATATTTATCAGTGGGCTTCATATCGCATGTTGCATTTTGCAACTCCGCCAAGCAAGGGTCCCTTCACTTATGACCAATGCGATGCAAGATCAACAGCATTCATCAGTGATCCAACAGTCACTATGATATCGAATAAATATCTATGTGACGTTACGGCCTCATGGAGCCAATAGACTTATAAACTCCAATTTATAACAATTCAGGTCTGGACTTGAGATTAATGCCCGATGACAAAGGTTTTCAGAATCTACGGCTCGCGGGACTTCGATTAACACAAGGTTTAATAACAGGCCAACCCCCGCTGTTGACTGGGGCGCAATGCGTTGATTATGAAATCAACGGTTAATAATGAGTGCGGCACTTCAACCTGATTAAGGAATCCATACACCTTCAAACCCCGCAGTTGTTAATACACAGCAAAGAAAGATTAAATGCGATCACATAGAACAATAGAACTCTGAGTTTTAAGCCAAACTGGAAATTCAAAAATACACAGAGACACTGCAGAGGGACGCGACACCTCCGGGATTGACCAATTTCACACCAAAAATACACAAAGTTATGTTTTCTGCAACTTAATCATATATGGCCAAACAAGCCGCATCAGTCAAAATCCCATTACAATGATCCGAAACTTATGTAAGTACTGGTTCATTTAAAAAGGATCGAACTAACTAATCCTATCTAATCTGCATGATATTCTCCTCGAGAATCTCCACTACATCTAACTACTTGAATTCATTACATGATAATCCAAATCCTAGATTCTAGTTCAAATCCTAACTAGAAAGCTTTGTAAATTGACAGCTAAAGGACCCCACTCCTTTGCTTGTAAACTTTTTTTTTTTTAATAATACAAAGCCTTTTGTCTTTAATCCTCATGCTCCTGCATCAAACTCCTGAGGACAAAATTCTTCATGGGCTCCTGTCCATGAGCTCTTCTACAGAACTGCCCAATTTCAGTAGCATGGCTTCTGTCACCCAGGTAGCATCAGCAATTGGTTGATCTTTCCACTTGACAAAATACTGAAAATACTCTTGTCGCCTTGTCTTTTTCAACAATTTCTTTCCAGAATCCTCTCTAGCTACAATTCCTTTGTTTTAGGTAATTGTTTTACCCAATCAATTCCTTGTTTCTCTTGGTCTTCTACTGTGTCATTTGCATTTTCACCTTCATACCTGTACAAATCAACAACATTGAAAATTGGAGATATTCTAATATCAGGGGGTAATTCAATTTCATATGCATTTGCAGAAAATTTCCTCAATATTCTACTTGATTCAATTTTCTTGAACTTTAACTTGTTATACTCTCTTTTTGGAAATCTTTCCTTCCTCAGGTGTGTTAAAACCAAATCTCCAACTTCAAAGTTAACTTCTCTCCTTCTCAAGTCTGCTCTGCTCTTGTACTTTATGTTGTTGTCCTATAACTGTTGTTTTACCTGTTCATGTATTGCCTGCATTTCTGAAGCAAAATCTTCCCCTTCAACACTTCTCATCTCAGCTTTTCCCAGATTTCTTAATTCAAACACTCCTCTTGGATGCATTCCATAAACTATATGGAATGGACTCTGCCCTGTACTCCTATTAGGAGAGTCATTATATGCATATTCAGCCTGTGCCAATACTTGATCCCATTGTTTTGGATGTTCACCTGTAAGACTTCTCAGAAGATTACCCAAGCTTCTATTTACAACTTCAATCTGTCCATCCATCTGAGGATGATAAGCAGAACTAAAACTCAGTTTAGTTCCAAGCTTCTTCCACAATGTCCTCCAAAAATGTCCGACAAATTTGGAGTCTTTGTCTGAAACAATTCTCTTAGGTAACTTGTGCAATCTTACAATCTCTTTAAAAAATAGATTAGCAATGTGAGAAGCATCACCGGTTTTATAAAATGGAATAAAATGTGCCATTTTTGAAAATCTGTCAGCCACAACATAAATTGAATCATTTCCTCTTTGAGTCTTTGGTAAGCCCAAAACAAAATCTTTGCTTACCATATCCCAAGGTATATCTGGAATAGGTAATGGAACATACAACCCTGTGTTTTGGCTTCTTCCTTTTGCATATTGACAGACTTTACAATTTTTCACATACTTCTCCACTTCATTCCTCATCTTCGGCCAGAAATAAAACCTGTTCAACTGCTCATAAGTCTTGCCTACACCAAAATGTCCTACAAGTCCACCATTATGTTTCTCCTTGATTAAATTTTCCCTCATAGAACAATTTGGTATGCACAGCTGAGTTCTTTTAAACAACAACCCATCTTGCAAGAAATAATCAAGCCACTTACTTCTATCTAACAAAACAGGATTTATACAAGCTTCAAATACCTCTTTAAAATCTAAGTCTTTTTCATACAATGCCTTAAGAAAATCAAAACCCAACACTTGAATTTGACTTTCTTGAAGTAGTATGTTTCTACTTAAGGCATCTACAACTTTATTTGATTGGCCATTTATATGCTTCAAGACAAAATTAAAACCTTGAAGATACTCTACCCATTTGGAATGTTTCTAATTAAGATTTGGTTGTTGCATAATGTATTGCAATGCATGGTTGTCTGAATAAAGTATAAACTCTTTAGACATCAGGTAATGTCTCCACTTCTTCAATGACTGCACAACTGCATAAAATTCCTTATCATAAGAAGAATATTTCTTCTTTGATTCATTCAGTTTCTCACTGAAATAAGCTATAGGTCTATCCTCCTAACTTAAAACACCTCCAATGGCTTCTCCACTGGCATCACATTTCACTTGGAAAGGTTTATTAAAATCAGGAAAAATCAAAATAGGTTTTTCAGTGATCTTCCTTTTCAACAGCTGAAAGTTCCTTTCTGCTTCAGCAGTCCATTTAAATGGTTGTTTATCTTTCTTTATAGTGTCGATAATAGAAGTATTGATCTTACTAAAGTTCCTTATGAATTTTCTATAAAAACTAGCAATACCATGAAAAATTCTTACCTCAAGAACACTTTTTGGCGAAGGCCACTCTATGATTTCCTTGATCTTCTCTAGATCCATCTTTAATACGTCAGCAGAAACAACAAAACCGAAATACACCAGTTCCTCCTTCATGAATGAACACTTCTTTAAATTTAGTATTAACTTCTCTTGTTGCAACCTTTGTAAGACATAATTCAGATGTCTCATGTGTTCCTCCTTAGACCTGCTGTAAACTAACATATCGTCTAGATATACTATTACAGATTTACCAATAAATTCCTTCAAAACTTCATTCATAAACCTCATGAACGTAGTAGGTGCATTTGACAACCCAAAAGGCATTACCATCCATTCATACAATCCTTCATTTGTTTTAAAAGTAGTGTTCCATTCATCCCCTTCTCTAATCCTTATTTAATGATACCCACTCTTTAAATCTAGCTTTGTAAAATATCTTGCTTCACCCAAACAATCCATCAAATCTTCAATTATAGGTAAAGGAAATCTACACCTGATGGTTATTTTATTGATTGCTCTTGAATCAGTGCACATTCTCCAACCTCCATCTTTCTTTGGGCTCAACACTGTTAGCACTACACAAGGACTCAAACTCTTTCTAATCAGTCCTTTATCTAACAGTTCCTGAACCTGGTTTCTGATTTCTTCATTCTTTGTGGGAGTCATCTTGTAAGCTGCTTTATTTGGTAGATTTTCTCCTGGAATCAAATTTATATGATGACTAATTTTTCTAATGGGTGGTAACTCATTAGGCAAGTCATCTTCGATGATATCACAATAACTGTCCAACATCTCTTGTATTTCAATTGGTAGATCAGAAACTTTAGTGGAAGTAATTATTACCTTGGGCTTGCAAATCAATGCAAAATTCATCTCATTCTCTTCAATCTGCTGCAAGTATTCTTTTCCACTTAGCAATAGGGTCTTCGGATCAGACTTTCTTGATGCATCCTCTTCTTCCACAGGCAATAATGTATGATTGACGCCATCTTTACCAAATTTGAATGTGTTTCTTTTTCCATCATGCATAGCTCCTCTATCATATTGCCAAGGTCTTCCAAGCAATATGTGACATACATCCATAGGCATCACATCACACAAAATTTTATCTTTATACTTGCCCAACTGCGACTCCACTTCACATTGTTCATTCACTAACAACTGATGTCCCTTTTGTAGCCATGACACCTTCTAAGGTGTTGGATGTTTCCTTGTCTTCAATTTCAACTTCTCCACCACTTCTGTCGAGACCAAATTATCAGTGCTTCCACTATCAATTATCATCTGACAACATTTTCCTTGAACCTTGCACATAGTCCTGAACAAAGTCTTCCTTTGTGCTAGTTCAACAACTTCCTTTGCTGGATTTAGCAATACCTTGTTAACTACCAAAGATTCTCCTCTCTCTGGTATATTTTCTTCTTTTGTCACCGTTGCTGCTTCCTCTTCAGTCTGAGCAACAATTGAATTTCTCTGAGGTGTTCCTACATTTTCTGGGCACTCATAGGCTCTGTGTCCCAACTTGTTACATCTGTAACATCTAACTTCTCTTCCTCTGCCTCTGCCTCCTCTTCCTCTGGAAAAACTCCCTCTGCCACTTGCATCACCTCATGTGGGTGTATGCTGACTTTAGCTGCTGCTAGCTCCATCTCTAGCTACTGTAGACCTTCCTCTACCACCTTGACTTCCCCTTCCTCAAAAAGTACCTCTATTTCTAGTAGACTGCTTCCTCATGAGTTTTTCTTCAGCCTTCAGTACCATCTGATAAGCCTCTTCTACTGTTTTAGGAGACAGTACACTTATCTCATCTTGAATGTCCATTCTAAGACCATTCACATATCTTGCCACCTTCTCATGTATATCTTGAATTTGTCCAGCTCTTATGCTCACCTTGTAGAACTCCTCTATGTATTCTTTCACTATCAAAGACCTCTGTTTAAGATTCTGCATCTATCTAAACAATGTAATTTGATAAATAACTTGGCAAAAACTTACTCCTCAACTTTGCCACCATTCTGTTCCAATTCTTAATTGGTTGCTTACCAATTCTCTTTCTTTCTACCTGCACTCCATCACACCAAAGTGCTACATGTCCTTTCAACTTTGTGACAGCAAACTTCACCTTCTTTTCATCCTCTGTTTCTTCATAATTGAAGAATTTCTCCATGTCATTAATCCAGTCTATCAGCTCCTCAGGATTTAATCCTCCTGCATAAATTGAAACCTTAGTTTTGGGTCTAGATGTGGATCTCAACACTGACTTAAAGAATCTCATCTCAAGAGTAACTTCTACAGGTTCCTCCTCTTTTGCAGCTTCAGCTTTAGGCTCACTGACATCTCCAGCATCTGCATCTCTTCCTGTTTCCATTGCTTCTAATCTAGCTTGCATCTGTTGCATAGCTTCCATCACTTCAGCATTGGCAACTAGTCTTCCTCTTCTACCACGTCCTCTTCCAACTCTGAAAGCCATGTTAGATTTCTTTCTCTGATCCTTGAGATCATGTTCAGTGTCTTTAAGTTGCTCTGATACCACTAATGGTGGCCGAGGTGTAGGCATAAGAGACAAACGTTCAAATCCGGAAACTATTTCTTCCAATTCTGGCAGAATTTCTTCTTGGATTTCCCTTGGAGTCTCGGTCATTTACCTCCAGAGTTAGATACTCTGCTAAATTAGTAGAACCACTAATTTAGCCGCAATCGTCAAATGCCTTACAAACCCTCTAAACATCGCATATCGCAATCACAAGCTCACCGAGTAGGGTTCCCTTACTTGTTAACGTTGCAATGCGATATTTATCGGCGTGCTTCGTATTTCATGTCGCATTTCGCAACTTCGCCAGGCTAGGGTCCCTTCAACTATGGCCGATGCGATGTGAGATTCATCCAACGGTTAGCATTCATCAGTGATCCGATGGTCACTATGATATCGCAAAAAGATCTATGCGACATTACCGCCTCATGGAGCCGATAGACTTATAAACTCTAATTTATAACAGTTCAGGTCCGGACTTGAGATTAACGCCCGATGACAGGTTTTCATAATCTACGGTTCATGGGACTTCAATTAATACAAGGTTTAATAACATGCCAACCCCCACTGTTGACTAGGCCGCAATGCATTGATTATGAAATCAGCGGTTAATAATGAGTGCGGCACTTCAACCTGATTAAGGAATCCATACACCTTCAAACCCCGTAGTTGTTAATACACAACAAAGAAAGATTAAATGCGATCACACAAAAAATTAGAACTCTGAGTTTTAAACCAACCTGGAAATTCAAAAATACACAGAGACACTGCAGAGGGACGTGACACCTCCGGGATTGACCAATTTCACACCAAAAATACATAGAGTTATGTTTTCTGCAACTTATTCATATATGGCCAAACAAGTTGAATCAGTCAAAATCCCCTTATAATGATTTGGAACTTACATAAGTACTGGTTCATTTAACAACCAGACCCTAAATCAAAGGATCGAACTGACTAATCCCATCTAATATGCATGAGATTCTGCTTAAGAATCTCCACTACATCTAACTACTTGAATTCATTACATGATCATCCAAATCCTAGATCCTAGTTCAAATCCTAACTAGAAAGCTTTGTAAATTGACAGCTAAAGGGCCCCACTCCTTTGCTTGTATACTTTCTTTTTCTTTTTGGAATAATACAAAGCCTTTTTTGTTTTTAAGCCTCATGCCCTTGCATCAAAGAGTGTTATCATGGTGGTAGTTGACAGACTTACCAAGTATGCACACTTTTGTGCATTATCTCATCCATTTAAAGCAAGTATAGTTTCTACTGCATTTATGGAAACAATTTAAAAGCTACATGGAAACCCAAAGATTATTGTAAGTGACAGAGATCCCATTTTCATTGGAAATTTTTGGACATAATTATTTTCTTGTCTTGGTACTCAGTTAGCTCATAGCTCATCTTATCATCCTCAATATGATGGGCAAACTGAGATAGTAAACAAATGTTTGGAAGGATATCTTCATTGCTTTGTATCTGATAAACAGACACAATGGGTCAAATGGTTGCCTCTGGTTGAATGGTGGTATAACACTTCCTTCCATACTGCAACAAAAATGACCCCATTTATGGCACTTTATGGATATCATCCACCATCCATCACATCATATTTCAGAGAAAATTTTAAGGTTCAAGCAGTGGAAGATCACATCGAGCATCAGCAACAAGTTTTCCAACTCTTAAATGATAACCTTACCTTGGCACAGAATAGAATGAAACAGCAGGAAAGTCAACATCACAGCGAAAGAAGTTTTGATGTAGGTGATTGGGTATTCCTACGGCTACAACCATATACACAAATGTCCCTCAAGCAAGCTAATAAGGATAATAAATTATCACCAAAGTATTATGGTCCGTACAAGGTGTTGCAAAAGATAGTTACTATGGCATACAAATTGGAGGTTCCTATAGCTTCCCGAGTGCACCCAGTTTTCCATGTTTCATGCTTAAAGAAGGTTATAGGTGACAAGCTTCCAGTTCAAACAATATTTCCAGAACTTGATGAGGAAGGAAAAATCATATTGGAACCTGAAGAAATCAAAGAAACAAGAACTCGACAACAATGAAATCGATCAATTTCAGAGTATCTCATCAAGTGGAAGAACTTACCCATTGAAGATTCCACATGGGAGGATAAGAATTTTATACAAAAGCATCCAGAACTACTCAAGCGTTGAGGACAACACTCTTTTGAAGGAAAGGGGCATGTTAGGTCCCTATAATACTAGTGATTCCCCCATTACTATTGTCGTTGTATCCCTTATTGTTATTGTTGTGCCTCTATTGTCCCCATATTGTTATTATTGTGCCCCATAGAATCCCTCTATTGTTATTTTTGTGCCTTTATATTATTATTGTTAGGTTGTCTTGGTTATATTGTGACCCCTTAGACTCCTATATATAGAAAGGAGGTTTTGTCATTTGAATCATCCAAAAAAATTTCATTTGTGTAATGTAAAGGAGGTTGCCCCCTCGAAGAGGCTGAATTCTAAGGCATTGATCTATCTTTTCTATCTTTTTGTGAGCTGGTTTCATAACATTTTCTTAACAAGTTTAGTGGCTCTGTTAGCTAGATATTTCCTTCCATTACTAGAAGAAAATTGTTAAATCTCTCCTAAGTGTTCTACATTAGTATTTGCAATTAGTTGAAGGTTAACAATTATATACACATATACAACTCTTTAAATCACCAGAAGAAACTCTAATTGATGAAGAGAGATAACTTATAAAGAATCTAACCAGAAAGAATCATTCTAAACTACAAAATGAAATTGACTTTTAATTGTGGAAATAATTAAAAAGTAATGAGAAAGGTCACATCTATACTCCTTGACTCTTCTAAATAATTCAAAATAAATCTCAAACTATTTAATTGATTCAAATTAAAAATCATAAAAAAAAATAAACTACTGAATTACTAACTAGATATATTCCAGAGTTAAGATGAATTTAAACGACTAGTTTTACTTTCACATTTATAAAATAATATCTCATTATAAATTATAAACTAGAGACAATTGTTCATAAAATAAAAGATAAAAACATGAAATTAAGACAGCAAAATGGACAAGGTATTAATCTAGTTTTCATTAATAGCGTATCTGCGACGATCTCAATTCATGAAAGGAATTTAATAAACTTTAATGTGCACAATATGATATTCAAATTAAACTCTGTTGATGACAATCGCAGAAAATAATCTGATATGAAATCTCAGTCAAAGGTGGAAAGATGCATTTTTTTAAAAACATTTACAAATTGAAGCATAGTCAAGTGCACAAAAATAAATCAAACTCTAAAACCTCTTTAAACATAGTCAAATAAATCATAGAGTTGAAAAAATAACAATGAAATATTTAATATATGAATAATTGTGTTTTTGTTATAAAAAACATTCAATAACAAAAGGATTACAGTCATCGTTCAAACAATATTTCAATGCCAAAATATAGGATTCAAGCCCTCTACCCAAAAATTTCATTTTCCTCTTATATAATCAAATATTTACATTATACAAAAGATAAACTACATCTCCTTAAAACTGGGAAGGTCGTGACTCAATCTCTTATGATGATTTTGAAACTTAACTAAAACTTAACAATTTTTAAAAATAGTTCATCGTTGGGAGAGAACCCAAACAATCTATAGGCTTATTGTAATGCATATGAAAACATGCCAATTGACAAATTGCATCCAGAGAAGAATATCATGTGATAAGATTATTACACATCTTCCATTAGATACTTGCAAATTGTAAATCAGATTAAATCAATAACTAGTACCCTTAAAAAAAGGGCTTACGAGATTTTAGATTATATAGCTATTCTTAAAATGAGAATTATGTAACTAATAAAATAGGTTTTACGGGATTTTAGATTATATACCTATTCTTAAAATAAGAACTATGTAACTAATAAAATAAATATAATCAAAACAAGATGATACTCATATTTCACAAAAGATACCAAGACTTTACACAAGCAAAAAAAATAACAAACTAGATATTAGAATTTGGGATTGGAAATATTCTTCAAATATGAACTAATTAGAGGCTTTAATTGTCGCTTGGTGGTGACAATCCCGAGGAGGGACACGTAGCAACGACCATTTAACTCTTGTCGATTTTCGAATAAACAGTGGTAGGGTTTTGGTGTGAGGTTTTAATGCAATTTATGTTTTCGGCCTACCCTTTGTACTGGCCTTGGGTTCGCAAACGCAGTCATTTCACACTTGCCGAGGGAAATTGGAGTTCATTCTTTTATTTTCCGTGGTTTGGTTCGGCTCTGTGGGTCCGCTGTGCCTTCGCTTAGTTCTTGTGATGGTTTGTTAACATTGTGCCTTGCTTGTTCCGTGTGGTGGTTTGTTAGCGTTGTGCCTTCGCTTGCTCCTTGTGGTGGTTTATTTTGCTGGTTCTTGGAGGTTTCAGGTCGACTTTCAACCTGCAAGTTGTTTCATCTCTGTTACCCGGCTCATGCTTTGTCTCTACTCTGTTCGTGATGATTTTTTTCTTGGTGTTGGTTCTGGTGATGATTTGGCTCTGTGTAACCACAGGTTCTTTCCTTGCTACTGTGGTGGATGGCTCAGCGAACTTGATTTCAGGTAATTTCTTGTTCCAATTTCATTTCCGCATTTCGTTTTTATGTCTCTAACCCTCTGGCTCCTTGGTGAGCAAGCAAATCTCTCCTATGGTGTTCCTATTGGGAGAAACCCTTTGGCAAGAGACTCGGTTCTCATCCTCTGTCACAGAGTTAGGCCTTCTCTAGGTAAATCCCCACTCCCTTCTTGGCTTATCTACTCACTATACTATTGGTTTCGTTGGCCCTACTGATTTCTTAATTGTTGCCTTGTTTTTGTGGTGGTGTGCAGGTCGTTCCTGGGGAACGCTGCTCCATGGCCTCGTCCTTGGGAGTCTTCGCAAGCTTGGGGAAAAACTAGGTAGGGTCTTTCCATGGCTGTATCTTTCCTTTACTTGCTTTGTCTTTAGTTGGGTATAACCCTTGGGGTTTCACTTCCTCCGTGTATTTGTATAGTTTCGTGGGTTTTCATACCCTCGCTGTTTGACTAGTCTGGGCCTGCAATTCGTGGTTTTCGGTCTTCGTGGGTTTCGGAACCCTCTACAGTTTTTGGGTCATATAATTGTATAATGAACTATTAAATTGGAAATGAAATGAATGCATAGGTGTGCTTGAATGCTGAATGTAAATGTACCTGGTTTTTTTGTTGAGGAAAAAAGATGTATTGTTTTTGTTGGCTTTACCTTTGTTTGGTTCCTGGTTTGAGATGCCTTCAGTCATAAGATTTTGTCGATGCCTTTTGGCTTCTTAATGAATTCACTATTTTTCTTTCAACACAATGTCTAAAACATTAATGCACAGGAAAAGAAAAATTGTCTTGTTTCCTTAATGATAGGTTCTATATTCATTTTCTTTCATAGATATTCAAGAAAATTGTAAATTACAAATTCTATGTCATCTCTTCTCTCTGGATGGCAGCCCCTTCCATGAGGCTCTAGTTTTTCTTTTTCAATGCCTTACTAGTAGTTTCTTATAGTTGAGGAACTATTCCTCAGTTACCTTTCAGTTATCTAACAGTTTCTTTAAACATGCTCTTAACTAATTCTATCTTTACTTGCTTGCTTAATTTTTAAAGAACAATGGTTGTGTCAGCCTTAATTTAAACAAAAAATAAATAAAACAGAATTCAAAAAAAATTTCTTTCTTTCCATCAAAAAAAAAAAAAAAAAAACCATTTCCCAGCTATCGCCTTTTCAGTCGGATGCTCCTCCATCAGGCTCCTGGGGTAAATTAAACTCATGGCTCCTATCCATGAGCTCTTCAATAGAGTACCCAGCACTTTGAATCTGGCCAACATCTAACCAAGAACTATCTTCAATAGGATGGCCCTTCCATTTGACTAAGTACCGCAAATATTCTTTTCTTCGAGTCCGTCTGGCCACCTGGGTGTCTAGGATCTGTTCAATCTCTAAAAGCTTTGTTGGGGGCATCTGTTTAATTCATGAGTCGTTCTCATTCTGGGTGTCCCATGTTCGTCTTTCCGAACTGTCTTCTTCATTTGCCACAATTTATGGGTACAAATCTGCCACATTAAAAATGGGTGAGATTCCTATACCTGGAGATAACTTCAACTCATAAGCATTCGTAGAAAACTTTCGAAGAATCCTGCAAGGCCCAATTTTCTTCCATTTTAACTTGTTGTATTCGCCTTTAGGAAACCTCTCCTTGTGTAGGTGTGCTAATACCAGGTCCCTTATGTTGAATTGTACCTCCCACCTTTTCAAATCTTCTTTCTGTTTGTATCTTTGGCTGATGTCTTGTAATTTTAATTTCACTTGTTCATGAATTTCGATGATTGACTTCACGAAATCTTCACCATCAGCACTCCTGCACTCCAACTGACCCAAATTCTACAACTCATGTATTCCATGTGGTTGCATTCCGTATAGGATCTGGAAAGGACTACTTCCCGTGCTTCTGTTAGGTGAATCGTTATAAGCAAATTCCGCTTGTGCAAGTACACAATTCCACTGTCAAGAATTTTCACCAACCAAACTCCTTAATAGATTTTCCAGACTTCAGTTCACCATTTCAGTTTTGCTGTCGGTCTATGGATGATAAGTTGAGCTGAAGTTCAGTTTGGTGTCTAATTTTTTCCATAAGTTCCACCAAAAATGACCTATAAACTTTACATCTTGGTCTGAAATAATAGACTTTGGCAAGCCATGTAATCTGACTATCTTTGTGAAGAACAAATGTGCTACATGTGTGGCATCACTGGTTTTCTTGCACGGAATGAAATGTTCCATTTTGGTGAAACGATCCACCACCACCATGATGGAATCGAATCCCCATTATGTCTTCGGCAGACCTAAGACAAATTCTAAACTAACTGAGTCCCATGGTCTGTTCGGAATAGGTAAGGGCGTATACAAACCTGTGTTCTCGCTATGTCCCTTTGCAAGCTGACACACTTTACATCTAGTCACAAACCTCTGTACATCTCTATGCATCTTCGGCCAATAGTAAAAGTGGCTCAACTGATCCAAGGTCTTTTCTATGCCAAAATGCCCAGCTAAACCTCCATTATGCTTTCCCTGGATTAAGTTCTCTCTCATAGAACATTCCAGGATACACAACTGCCCTCCTTTGCACAGCAACCCTTCCTACATATTATAGTCCAGCCATGAACTGTTATCTCTCAACAATGGATTTTGGCAAGCTTCATAGGCTTCGTTAAAATCTACATTTGTTTCATACAAGTCCTTAAGATGTTCGAATCCTAATACTTGTATTGTACTTTCCTGTAGGATCAAATTCCTCCTGCTTAATGCATCTACCACTTTGTTGGCTTGACTGATAATGTGTTTCAACACAAATGTAAAACACTACAGGTACTCCACCCACTTCGCATGTTTATGGTTCAGCTTATGTTGTTGCATAATATATTGTAATGCAGAATTCTCTGAAAATAAGACAAATTCATTGGCCAATAGATAATGTCTCCAATGCTTTAGCGCTTGAACCACTGAATAAAATTCTTTTTCATAAGACATGTACTTCTTCCTACTTTCATTTAATTTCTCACTAAAATAGGCTACTAGCTTGTCTTCTTGGTTGAGCACTGCACCAATGGTTGTTCCATTGGCATCACAGCGAACTTGAAAAAGTTTGTTAAAGTCTGGTAATCTCAAAGTTGGTTTTTCAGTAATCTTTCTTTTGAGCTACTGAAAACTCTTCTCTGCCGATTCTGTCCAATGAAAAGGCTGATTTTCCTTCTTAATGGTGTCCACCATGGGTGCAAAAATCCCACTAAAATTTTTAATAAACTTTCGATAAAAACTCGCCAATCCATGAAAACTTCGTACCTCAAACAAACTCTTGGGAGACAGCCAGCTAACTATGGCTGCACCTTTTCCAGATCCATTTTTAGTTCATTCTTGGGAATCACAAATCCCAAATAAATTATTTTTTTCTTTAAAAAAAACATTTCTTCAAATTTATCAATAATCTATTTTGCTACAATTTTTCCAATACATACCTCACATGTCAAAAATGCTCTTCCTTCATCTTGCTGAATATAAGTATATCATCCAGATATACAATCACAAATTTACCAATGAATTCCTTCAGCATTTCATTCATCAAATGCATGAACGTGTTGGGGGTATTTCTTAATCCAAATGGCATAACCAGCCATTCATATAAGCCTTCATTAGTCTTGAAAGTTGTCTTGCACTCATCACCTTCTCAAATCCTGATTTGGTGGTAGCCGCTTTTCAGGTCTATCTTTGAAAAGTACGTTGCTCCACTCAAAGAATCCATCATATCATCCATCCAAGGTAAAGGAAAACTATACCTGATAGTGATCTTGTTAATTGCCCGGGAATCAATGCACATCCACCACTCACCTCCTTTCTTGGGAGCTAAAACAGTCGAAACCGCACAAGGGCTTAGACTTTCCCGAATCAGTCCTTTATCCAACAACTCCTGCACTTGCTTCCTGATTTCTTCATTGTCCTTCGGACTCATCCAGTAAGCAGCTTTGTTCGGTAAACTGGCTCCTGGAATGAAATCAATATGGTGACTAATGCTTCGCATTGGTGGTAATTTATCCAGTAGATCATCTACCACAATATCACTAAATTCCTGCAGCATGTCCTGTATTTCTTTAGGTAAGTTAGTATTTTTAGTATGGATCAATACCGGTTTTTGCCTTCACAAAACTACATATTTTACCTCATCATTCTCCATCTGTCGCAGAAACTCTTCTCCACCTAACAGTAATGCTTTCGTTCCACTGGTTTCTGCAGTATCCTCTTCCTTCATGGGCACCAGAGTATGCTTTATCCCATCTTTAACAAACTTGTAACAATTTGTTTCCCCGTCATGGACAACCTTCCTATCATACTGCCATGGTCTGCCCAGCAGAATATGGCACACGTCCATAGGCATGATATCACAAGTCACCTTGTCCTTGTACTTGCCAATATGAAACTCTACTTCGCACTGCTCATCGACCAGCAATTGGTGACCTTTCTGCAACCAAGACACCCTATATGGAGTTGGGTGCTTCAAATTCTTCAACCCAATTTCCCCACCATTTTAGTAGCTGCCAGATTATCAGTACTTCCACTGTCTATGATTAATTTTCAGCGTTTCCCATGCGACTTGCACACAGTCCGGAACAATGCTTTCCTCTGTGTCTAATCAGCTACTTCCTTAGCTAGTTTCAATAATACCTTGTTCAACACCAAGGCTTCCCCGGTTTCAGGCATATTTTCCACCTCCTGTGGTGGTGCCTCTGCTTCATCGGGCTGAGAAACATATGCTCCCCTCTATCCAGTTTGTTCATTTTCAGGACATTCAAAGGACCTGTGTCCCCACTTGTGACACTTGTAACATTGATAGGCATTTCCTCTGCCTCTACCATTACCTCTTCCTCACTGGTATGACCTTCCTCCTCTGGTGTTACCTTCCCTTTCAGTCTGTCCCAAAGTCTTCAAACTACTACCCTCTTCATTGTTGTTGGCAGTTCTACCTCTGCCAAAGGATTGTCCCCTACCTCTTCCAGAACCACGTCCTCTTTTGGCATTCTATTTCCTGGCAATCTTTTCCTCCGCCTTCAAAGCACTCTGATAGGATTCCTCTATGGTCTTAGGGGAAAGAATACTAATTTCGTCTTGGATCTCCATCCATAGACCATTTACAAACCTCGTTGTTTTTTCAGGGGTATCTTCAACAAAACCAACTCTCAGGTTTACTTTCTAAATTCTTTAGTATATTCCTTTACGGTCATCATTCTTTGCCTCAGGTTCTGTACTTGTCTATAAAGGGAAATTTGATAATCTTTAGGCATAAATTTTCTCTTCATCCTAGCAATCATCATGTCCCATTTTTTAATCAATGGTTTGTTCAATCTTCTCCTTTCTACCTGCACACTATCCCACCACAGTGCTGCATGTCCCTTCAACTTTGTGATAGCAAACATGATCTTCTTGTCTTCGTTGATTTCTTCATATTCAAAATATTTATCTAGCTCACTTATCCAGTCTCACAATGCCCCTATGGACAAACTGCCATCATAATTAGAAAGCTCTGGTCTTGTCTTGCTACTAGCCAACAAAACTGACCTCAATAGTTTAATCTCTGGTCCCTCTTCATCTGACCCATCCATCGTGGCTATGTTTTCCTCCTCACTGTCATCCCCACCTTCCGGATCTCTATGTCTTCATGCTTCCACTACTGCCAAACGTGCGGTTAATGTCTTAATCTCTTCTCGTAACCCTTCATCTGCTACTCTTCTGATGGCTTTACCTCGACCCCTTCTTCCTACCTCCATCTTTACTGAGAGAAAGGAACTAACCTGGCTCTGATACCAAAAATTGGTGGCAAACCCGAGGAGGGACACGTAGCAATGACCGTTTAACTCTTGTCGATTTTTCAATAAACAATGGTAGGGTTTTGGTGTGAGGTTTTAATGCAATTTATGTTTTCGGCCTACCCTTTGTACTGGCCTTGGGTTCGCAAACGCAGACATTTCACACCTGCCGAGGTAAATTGGAGTTCATTCTTGTATTTTCCATGGTCTAGCTCAGCTCTGTGGGTGCGTTGTGCCTTCGCTTGGTTCTTGTGATGGTTTGTTAGCATTGTGCCTTGCTTGTTTCGTGTGGTGGTTTGTTAGTGTTGTGCCTTCGCTTGCTCCTTGTGGTGGTTTATTTTGCTGGCTCTTGGAGGTTTCAGGTCGACTTTCAACCTGCAAGTTGTTTCATCTCTGTTACCCGGCTCATGCTTTGTCTCTACTCTGTTCATGATGATTTTTTTCTTGGTGTTGGTTCTGGTGATGGTTTGACTCTGTGTAACCACAGGTTCTTTCCTTGCTATTGCGGTGGACGGCTCAGTGAACTCAATTTCAGGTAATTTCTTGTTCCAATTTCATTTCCTCATTTTGTTTTTATGTCTCTAACCCTCTGGCTCCTTGGTGAGCAGGCAAATTTCTCCTATGGCGTTCCTGTTGGGAGAAACCCTCTGGCAAGAGACTCAGTTCTCGTCCTCTGGCGTGGAGTCAAGCCTTCTCCAGGTAAATCCCCGCTCCCTTCTTGGTTTATCTGCTCACTATACTATTGGTTTCGTTGGCCCTACCAGTTTCTTAACTACTGCCTTGTTTTTGTGGTGGTGTGCAGGTCATTCCTGGGGAATGTTGCTCCACAGCCTCATCCTTGGGAGTCTTCACAAGCTTGGGGAAAAAATGGGTAGGGTCTTTCCGTGGTTGTATCTTTCCTTTACTTGTTCTGTCCTTAGTTGGGTATAACCCTTGGGGTTTCGCTTCCTCTGTGTATTTGTATAGTTTCGTGGGTTTTCATACCCTCGTTGTTTGACTAGTCTGGGCCTGCAATTTGTGGTTTTCGGTCTTCGTGGGTTTCAGAACCCTCTACGGTTTTTGGGTCATATAATTGTATAATGAACTGTTAAATTGGAAATAAAATGAATGCACAAGTGTGCTTGAATGCTAAATGTAAATGTACCTGTTTTTTTTTGTTGAGGAAAAAAAATGTATTGTTTTTGCTGGCTTTGCCTTTGTCTGGTTCCTGGTTTGAGATGCCTTCAGTCACAAGATTTTGTCGATGTCATTCGGCTTCTTAATGAATTATTTCACTATTTTTCTTTCAACACAATGTCTGAAACATTAATGCACAGGAAAAGAAAAATTGTCTTGCTTCCTTAATGACAGGTTCTAGATTCATTTGCTTTCATAGATATTCAAGAAAATTGTAAATTACAAATTCTATGTCCTCTCTTCTCTCTGGATGGAAGCCCCTTCCATGAGGCTCTGGTTTTTCTTTTTCAATGCCTTACTAGCAGTTTCTTACAGTTGAGGAACTGTTCCTCAGTTACCTTTCAGTTATCTAACAGTTTCTTTAAACATGCTCTTAACTAATCCTATCTTTACTTGCTTGCTTAATTTTTAAAGAACAATGGTTGTGTCAGCCTTAATTTAAATAAAACAGAATTCAAAATGTTTGTCTTTCTTTCTAGCAAACAAAAAAAAAAACATTTCCTAGTTGTCACCTTTTCAGTCAGATGCTCCTGCATCACTTGGTCTTCAACGATCTTGAGCTTCATGTCCAAATTAGTAATTTGTATTTTGTGATGTTTAGTCAATGCCTTATTTTATTTCTGTCGCAAAGCCAACTTTAGAAATTTAGGATACAAATCATCTGAAAACGCAGCATCGTGGATCTCATGGTTAGTGGTGGTTCCATATTAAAGAATACAACTTGGTTACAGTTTCACGCTACACTTGGGCTTTGGTTACATCTCATAATCAAATATTTTATTCCAGAATGGTGCACTTTCAATTGTGAATCAAACAAATCATATCGAAGATACTCAGAAAAATACACGTATATGATATCCATTAACCATGAAAATTTGTGCATGATATTTGATGTTGGACCAATTACACATCATAAAAATTTCCAATAAAGATTTCCAACAAATACACTTGGGATCATCATAAGAAAATCACATAAATTTTTTTGAAATCATGGAAGTAAGGCTTGGCTAGGCTAGAGAGGGAAGTTCGTAAGGTAAATATTGTGAACGAGGGTGCAATAGTTACATTGTGATTGAGTGATATTCAAGCCACATTTCCATGATAGATCGGCCATAAAAGGGCGTTAAATCGCAGGGATCACGTGTTGATGTGTTTTATTCATATAACCTAATTATAGTATATGATACATAAGAAAAGAGTTTTGTTCATCTATTTATATTTATATACACTAATATTTTTATAATATGTAAAATTCAAATATGTGATAATATACAATTCATTTACTAGTTATCAATATATAATTTATTTTTTTTATCAGATATGGATAAAATGACCATGGATGTACTTCATGGAACACTCTCAGTGTATTTACTAAGGATAGAGAAGGACAATTTAGGAATCAAGGAAGGAGCCAAAGAAGGAAGAAAGCATGAGAATCAAGCAGATTCTAGCCATGAATCCAATGAAGAAGAAATGAGGTGACAAGAAGAACTTGTTCTCAAAAGAGGAAAGATATTACGAAAGTAATGAAAGTGTGATTGATGATGAAAGAGGAGAAATAATGTTCTTTGTTAAAATGGAAGAAACTAAAATAGAAATAGATTATGAAGGAGAACTTAGAAGTGCATTAAAAGAAACAAAAACCCTTAGAAAGAGGGTTGTTCAACTAGAGCAGCAACTCCAAGACAAAAATATAAATGAAGGGTCCATTATTGCCCTCATTGTTAAGCTAGAAGAAGCCAAAAGGATAGAGGAATTTTTTTCATAATAGCTAAATAAGAAGGAAGAACTAAATGTGAAAGATTAGAAGAGGAAGTTGTGCTTTTGAAAGAAGTAATGGGACAACTTAAACACAACATAAATATTCTCACAAGGTCTGAGTCTATGGATAATATTATCATCATTCAAATATCTCCTCTCATAAAAATGGGTCTTGGTTATTAAGAAGGTTGTGAGACATCTAGGAATAAATCTCTTCCAATCATGTTAAATGAAGATCATCCCAAGAAACTCGATCAGACATTCATTGCATCCAACCACAACATTTGAAGATCCTAAGAAAGTGATGACTCGGCCCAAGCATCTTCATTTCAAATTTCTATGGATCCTCATAATGATTCCAGGAATCAGTAGGATACATCTAGTTCACAAAAGAGATGGAATCAAAATGAAAGTATGAAATCCTCCATGACAAAAAATATTCACAAAGGATACACAAGGAGCAATGGAGCAAGAGTAAGAAATTAAAAAGGAGATGAGACTCTTCTAAGGGACAACTTCAAAATTTATGTCTTTTCAAGACCTTCCAATGCCA
Organism: Pinus tabuliformis; assembly: GCA_031772625.1. Lineage (NCBI taxonomy): Eukaryota > Viridiplantae > Streptophyta > Pinopsida > Pinales > Pinaceae > Pinus > Pinus tabuliformis. The sequence continues at coordinate 76,898,322 of CM062820.1, read as the reverse complement.
TTAGGTATCAATATAAGTTGTTTGGTCGTTGTTTTTCATGCACAAAATTTAGACACATGGCACAGGATTGCAAAACCCATGATGTTATCAAGTATAGAGGATATGATCAAGTGCCTATATTGAGGCATATGGATGCAATTAAAAGATCATATGGATCATTTCCACCAATGTTGAAGCCCATTATTGAATATTACATATGTCATAATGAAGGACATGCAACACATTACTATTCACTCAACTTGAAATGGCACAAGAGAGAGGGAATGTCATGTCCCTTCTCAAACACATTAGTAACAGGGTGTTGCTACACAATTTTGCACATTTTTTACAAAGGAAGAGAGTCCCACACTTTCGACTTAGGGACTTAGAGGCCAAATCGACTTTATTTAGTTGCTAGTGGAATGTGGGGGCCACCCACATAGGAGTTCGAATTAGCCGTTTGATATACTTGGAGGAAAAATCGAATGGATGGATGGAAGGGCCCACATGAGGCTAAGGGGGCCCAAGGAGTTATAAAGAGAGATCAACTCTCATTTTGTTTTCAATTCCAAATATTTGACAAACAAACTCATTCTTGTACGCTCTACTGCTTAGCGAGTCTACTGGTTGTTTAGCCACAAGTCTTCTGCAGGGAAGATTCAACCTCTACTTCGGGGGACCATCCGCGCCCGCCCTAGGGAGGTTGTTCCACAGAGATTGCAGGAGCTTTTAGCAACGATTCATTGTTCAGACAACCACGCGGAGGAAGGGACTGTGTGTTTTCTGGGCAACCAGAAATATGCAGAGGTTGATTTAGCCACCCAAGACGCTGAAAATCCAAAGTCAAAATCAGAGATATTTCCTTCTGGGTTTTTCTGGGTTTTTTCCAAGGAGTCTAAGGCTAAAAGGGAAGAATTTTATGGGAAGTTTTTGGGCACTTTCCAGCAGGCTAAAAGTCAGTAGAGATGTAGCTGGAGAGCAACTCCCAAAAGGCCAAAAATACAAAGTAAAAATCAGAGAAATTCCCTTCTAGGTTTTTCTAGGTTTTGTCCAAGGAGTCTAAGGCTAAAAGGGAATAATTTTCTGGGTATTTTTTGGGCACTTTCCAGTAGGCCAAAAGTTAGCATATGTAGTTGGAGAGCAGCTCCCAAAAGGTCAAAAATCCAAAGTCAAAATCAGAGAAATTCCCTTCTGGTTTTTTCTGGGTTTTGTCCAAGGAGTCTAAGTCTAAAAGGGAGGAATTTTCTGGGTAGTTTTTGGGCACTTTCCGGTAGTCTGAAAGTCAGCTGATGTAGCCGGAGAGCAGCTCCCAAGAGGCCGAAAATCCAAAGTCAAAATCAGAGAAATTCCCTTCTAGGTTTTTCTGGGTTTTGTCTAAGGAGTCTAAGGCTAAAAGGGAAAAATTTTCTGGGCAATTTTTGGGCACTTTCTAGCAGGCCGAAGTCAGCACATCAGTAATTTACTAGGACAGCGTAGAGCATAGTAGAGCAACAGCTGAACAACCATCTTTCTAGCTATTCTACCACCTGGGTTTGGTCCAGCTTGTCCTTGAGACAAGCCCAGGTGCACTACTCCATTTATATATTGTACTCATGCTCTCATATTTCATAATATATGGCTCAACAGTTCCAGTATTACAGTGTTTCATGGGTGTTTGCTAAATGTTTTTAATTTTCCACTGTTGCACTGTTTGTTTAATTGGTTTATCACTTAAATTCTTGTTTAGGAACATTACAGTGGTATCAAAGCCATAATCTTGGCTCATCCTGTGGGAAATATTAGAATCAAACAACATGGCGGTCACCTGGAATGAGGTGGTGAGGATACAACAAATGATGATTGATGTGGGGAAGAAGTTGATTCATTCCTCAGTTGGGAATCCAGACATGATTGCAACTGATGTGGAGTTATTGGGGGAAAATTGGAGGGCATACCAATCATTGGGTCATGGCATTCATGCGTCCCTCTCTTTCTGGGAATTCTGTGAACTAAGGGGTATGCACAAACCAATGGAGATTCAGTGGGATTTTGCAGGGATGATGAGAAGTATTAAGAAAAAGATGAAAGAGTAGTTGAAGGGGCCATGGTTGGCAAATAGATATTTGAGCATACACTCATTGATGAGGCGTCATCCATTGATGAGGTATTCAGGGTTGTGACCGAGTTCTCAGGGGATAACAATGCACCACAGATTGGTGAAGTGATGGAAGACAGCTCCATTGTTGTTGAGGAGCCGATAGGTATAGAGGCCTCCAGATCTATGACAAAGTTGCCAGATGACAGTCACCTATAGCTTACTAGTGAGCATATCATGCATATTGGGTTGTCCATGGAGGAGCAGTCGAAGGCTCATGTTAAGCCCGTGATGGAGGAGGATGTGCAGCCATCCCTTAAACTAGCCATTGATGAGGGGCAACATAGATACCACACGTTGGGATTTCAGCATAGTTCACTTCAGAGGCACACTGACAGGATCTACAGAGCTATCATCCCATCCTTACGCATTGGATTGAGAGAGTTGGAGTTGTCTAGACATACCAAAGGGGATGACCAGGTTATTGTTGGGTCACCTTTGCCCATTGGAGATAGGGAGACATAGCTACCTTGTTGGGTCCCTATAATACTAGTGATTACCCCATTACTATTGTATTTATACCCCTTATTAATATTTTTGTGCCCCTATTGCCCCCATATTGTTATTACTGTGCCCCATAGAATCCCTCTATTGTTATTTTTGTGGCTTTATATTATTATTGTTAGGTCAGCTGGATTATATTGTGACTCCTTAGACTCCTATATATAGAAAGGAGGTTTTGTCATTTGAATCATCCAAGAATTGTTCATTTATGTAATGTAAAGGAGGTTTCCCCCTCAAAGAGACTGAATTCTAAGGCATTGATCTATCTTTTCTATCTTTTGTTGAGCTGGTTTCATAACATTTGGTATCAGAGCTTTGGATTCTAGGGTTTCGCTGCTCCAAACAGGTCATCGTGATATTTTCACTATAACTTTTTTTCTGCGATGTTTCAGAAGTTTCAAAAAAAACCCATTTGATAAGAGATTTCTCTGAACCTCGGGTCCGAATTTCAGAGCTTTTCGCGCTATATTTGCGGAGATATGATCTGAGGAAGTTGGTCTTTCTGCAGACTCCTGAATTACATTCCAAACAGGTGACCTGGGGAAAATCGTCATAACTTTCTCTCTGGGGATTGGATTGAAATTTCGTAAGAAGGTGCAGAAAGAGGACAGACTGTAGTTTCTTGTGTGCATTTTTCAGATCCAAAGGGTGAAACAGTGACTCGTGGCACGTCGTACAAGTTCGCTCTACTGAACTAGTCTATAATCAAGTCACTGTGGGAGATTTCGCATAACTCTTCCTTGGAGAATCCAATTTGGGTCAGACTTGGGGCATTGGAAAGAGGACACAGAAGGCTACTACAGGTCGCAATTTTAGAACTGTAGGATCTGAATTTACAGAGATACATCAGATTCAATATCAGGCTTCTACAAAGTGAAAAAAGGTGTGTAGTTTTTTTTAAATTTTTGCGTAAGCTTGGTTTGAAGGAATTCAAAGGGCATAGTAAAGCATTATTATCGGTAACTGATGCCCCGAGGAAAGAAAATGCAAACACCTAGTAAGGAACCTGAAAGCTCTAGCATGACTCATGAAGAAGAGGAAGAAATGCTACATGATATATCAAAATTACAAGAACAAGTGCAACAAATGTCACGCTCACAAAGCTAACAGAAGCTAAGATAAATGGCGTGGAATCTAAGATAAATGGCGTGGAAGCTAAGATGGATGATTCAAAGACAGATTTGAAGAGAGACATGGCAGATTTGAAGACAGATTTGAAGACAGACATGGCAGATTTGAAGACAGATTTGACAAATTTTCTACAAGAAATACTTACTAATGGTGAAAAGGTTGTAAAGGAAACTCATGATGTGAACAAAAGAAATGTTAATCATGATTCCATAGACTCTAATGTTGGATCGATATTCCAAAAATCGATATGAGGAAGTTTGATGGCAAGGATCCCGCCACATGGATATTACAGATGGAGCAATTCTTCGATCTCAATAATGTGCAAAACACACAAAAGGTACGTATGGCAACTTTATATTTGGAACCAAATCAGTTTGTATGGTATCAATGGCTTTGCTCTCGTAAACAATTTATCACTTGGGCAATTTTTACGGAAGAATTGATAGCACATTATGAAGATACAAAAAGCAACACTTTTTTTAGCCAATTGATAAGTCTCAAACAAAAGGGTTCAATAATGGAGCACATTGAGGAGTTCCAAAAATTGAACATAAGGGTAAAAGATATTCCAGAGGAGCATAGGATTGATGTGTTCATAGGGTCTTTAAAGGATAATATCCAACATGATGTTTGCCTTTGGGAACCTGATTCATTAGAGAAGGCATTCAGGTTAGCAAGAAAAATGGAAAGCAAAATTATGGCAACCAGGAAGCATACCACTCACAACTATAAAGACGGAAGTGTTGTTGCCCCTAGTCTTCCACAACCTATAAGGTTGACACCACAACAATTGGAAGAAAAAAGAGCAAAAGGGCTTTGTTACAGTTGTGATAGCAAATACACTAAAGGTCATAAGTGTGCTGAGAAGAAATTATTCTACATAGATTGTGAAGAGGAAGAAGAAAAGGAGCAAGAAAGGTCAAAAGAAGAGGATATACTCCAGGAACAAAGCCTAGATGAAGAACAAATAAATCCGACCATATCTTGTAATGCATTGGCGGGAATTACCACTCCTCAAACCATCAAGATAGAAGGACAAATCAAGAAGAAAAAGGTAATAGTGTTGATTGATTCAGGAAGCACCCACAATTTTATTCATTGTAAGGTAGCAAAAGAATTGAATTGCTTCCTATATCCAGCACCAGAGTGTCAAGTGATGATTGCAAATGGAGGAACAATAAATTGCTCTGGAAAGTGCCATAATATCAAGCTATCCATGGGAGAATATGTATTGACTAGCCCAATGCTTTCCATTCCAATGGGAGGTGCTGATGTTGTACTAGGAGTCCAATGGCTACAATCCTTGGGTACAATAGCTTTTAATTTTCAAGAACTTTTCATCAAATTTTCTACGGAAGGAAAGGAAGTTGAATTAAGGGGTATTGCAGGGAAACCAGGAAAGATAATCAGCTCTAATGGTATGACAAAGCTTCTAAAAAAGGAGCAAAGAGGTGTAATTGCACAATTATGTTCGCTAGATGTTTCCACATTGGAATCATCTATTTCTCCAGATCTCCAAAAAGTCCTGGACAATCATTCCAAGGTATTTGAGACTCCCAAAGGTCTCCCACCTATGCGTGATCATGATCATGCTATTCATCTGATTCCAGGAAGTGTTCCTCCAAACATCAGGCCGTACAGATATCCCTATGTCCAAAAGAGTGAAATTGAACGTATGGTTGCAGAAATGCTAGAGGCTGGTATAATTCAACCAAGTCAAAGTTCTTTCTCTGCTCCAGTAGTATTGGTGCACAAGAAGGATGGATCATGGCGCATGTGTCCTGATTATAGGGAGCTCAACAAGCTCACTATTAAAGATAAGTTCCCCATTCCTGTCATTGATGAATTACTGGATGAATTGCATGGATCAATTTACTTCACCAAGTTGGATCTTCGTTCAGGATATCATCAAATCAGAATGAAGATTGAAGACATTCCGAAAACAGCATTTAGAACTCATGAGGGTCATTATGAATTTTTGGTCATGCCTTTTGGCCTTACCAATGCACCTTCAACATTTCAAGGTTTGATGAATTCAATTTTCAAACCATTCCTTAGAAAATTTGTGTTAGTATTTTTTGATGATATACTAATCTACAGCAAGTCTTGGAAGGATCATGTTGAACATGTTGACAGGGTGCTACAACTATTGGAGGAGAAACAATTATATGCAAAAAGATCCAAATGTTTCTTTGGAGTCCAGGAGGTGGAATATCTGGGTCATATTGTATCTCATGAAGGAGTTAAGGTAGACCCTAGCAAAATTAAAGCCATTAAGGAATGGAAAATCCCCACATCCATAAAGCATCTGCGAGGATTTCTCGGGTTGACAGGGTATTATCGCAAGTTTGTTAAGAATTATGGGAGAATAGCAGCACCTCTAACAACATTATTGAAGAAAGATGCATTTTCATGGACTCCGGAAGCAACAAAGGCCTTTGAACATCTTAAAGAGGCAATGTGCCAAGCACCGGTCTTAGCTACACCGAACTTCACAAAAACCTTTATTGTGGAATGTGATGCTTCAGGAAATGGAATTGGTGCTGTTCTAATGCAAGATGAAAGACCCATTGCTTTTGAAAGTCGTCCAATCAAGGGAAAGTTTTTAAGCAAAGCTATTTATGAGAAGGAAATGTTGGCAATACTCCATGCACTTAAGAAATGGCGACCCTACCTAATGGGAAGACACTTCAAGGTAAAAACGGATCATGATAGCCTTAAATACTTTTTAGAACAAAGATTATCCTCTGAAGAGCAACAAAAGTGGGTCACAAAGATGTTGGGTTATGACTTTGAAATCATCTACAAAAAAGGGAAGCAAAATGTGGTGGCAGATGCACTCTCAAGAAAGGATGAGGATGTGGAAGCATTGTTGTGTGCCATTTCTATTATCCAACCAGATTGGATAAACGAAGCAAGGGAGGAATGGAAGAATGACGAAGAAGTGTGGGCACTTATTCGAAAGTTACAACAAGATTCCAGTACATCTGATACATTTAGCTGGCAAAATGATTCGTTATGGTACAAAGATCGCTTATACCTCTGTAAGAATTCCCAGCTAAAACAAAAGATTCTTATGGAATTGCACACTTCTCCCTTAGGAGGGCACTCAGGATTTTTAAAAACTTACCACAGGGTTAAGAAGGAATTTTTTTGGGATGGCCTTAAATCAGATATTCAAAAGTTTGTGGCGGAATGTTTGGTTTGCCAACAAAATAAAGTTGAAACAATTAAGACACCTGGTCTATTACAACCTTTATCCATTCCAAGCCAACGTTGGGAGGAGGTTTCAATGGATTTTATCACAGGTTTACCCAAGTCTGAGGGAAAGAGTGTCATCATGGTGGTAGTTGACAGACTTACCAAGTATGCACACTTTTGTGCATTATCACATCCATTTAAAGCCAGTACAGTTTCTACTGCATTTATGGAAACAATTCAAAAGCTACATGGAAACCCAAAGATTATTGTAAGTGACAGAGATCCCATTTTCACTGGAAATTTTTGGACAGAATTATTTTCTTGTCTTGGTACTCAGTTAGCTCATAGCTCATCTTATCATCCTCAATCTGATGGGCAAACTGAGATAGTAAACAAATGTTTGGAAGGATATCTTCGTTGCTTTGTATCTGATAAACAGACACAATGGGTCAAATGGTTGCCTCTGGCTGAATGGTGGTATAACACTTCCTTCCATACAGCAACAAAAATGACCCCATTTATGGCACTTTATGGGTATCAACCACCATCCATCACATCATATTTAAGAGAAAATTCTAAGGTTCAGGCAGTGAAACATCACATCGAACATCAACAACAAGTCCTCCAACTCTTAAAGGATAACCTCGTTTTGGCACAGAATAGAATGAAACAACAGGCAGATCAACATCGCAGTGAAAGAAGTTTTGATGTAGGTGATTGGGTATTCCTACGGCTACAACCATATAAGCAAATGTCCCTCAAGCAAGCTAAGAAGGATAATAAATTATCACCAAAGTATTATGGTCCGTACAAGGTGTTGCAAAAGATTGGTACTATGGCATACAAATTGGAGCTTCCTGCAGCTTCTCGATTGCACCCAGTTTTCCATGTTTCATGTTTAAAGAAGGTTATAGGTGACAAGCTCCCAGTTCAAACAATATTGCCAGAACTTGACGAGGAAGGAAAAATTATATTGGAACCGGAAGCAGTCACAGAAACAAGAACTCGACAGCTACGAAATCGATCAATTTCAGAGTATCTTATCAAGTGGAAGAACTTATCCATCGAAGATTCCACATGGGAGGATGAGAATTTTATGCAGAAGTATCCAGAACTACTCAAGCGTTGAGGACAACACTTTTTTGAAGGAGAGGGGCATGTTGGGTCCCTATAATACTAGTGATTACCCCATTACTATTGTAGTTATACCCCTTATTAATATTGTTGTGCCCCTATTGCCCCCATATTGTTATTACTGTGCCCCATAGAATCCCGCTATTGTTATTTTTGTGGCTTTATATTATTATTGTTAGGTCAGCTGGATTATATTGTGACTCCTTAGACTCCTATATATAGAAAGGAGGTTTTGTCATTTGAATCATCCAAGAATTGTTCATTTATGTAATGTAAAGGAGGTTGCCCCCTCGAAGAGGCTGAATTCTAAGGCGTTGATCTATCTTTTCTATCTTTTCTTGAGCTGGTTTCATAACATACCTAGTCAAATCCCATGTGTTAACCTGGGTAGTGGGATGAGACGATCAAGGTTGCACAAGATGCAACATCCGCATGTCGGGCTTGTTCTATGTGCTAGAGTTTGTGCATTCGATCCCTCTTGGGGTTGGATGGCGAGAGATTCTGAGTTGGTACCCAGTGGAGTGGGCTAGATTCATGGAGCGGGTCGTAGTTTAGAATAAATCTCAATGGGAGCTCTCAGACATTGAGGGGACACAGTGGTAGAGGAAGCGTAAGCAGGCTCAACCATAGATACCATAAGGGAGAGGGTGCCCCGGACAGGGCTCGACCGTAAGGGAGAGGATCTTTTCATAACTTGAAAATGCCTTGCCCTTGCAGCAAGCATAATATCATATACATCATATCTCGATACAATCTCCCATGTTTTCCATTGGTAAACGAATAATCGACCACCTGAAGCCCTATATCTTATTTATCGCTATACCTTGACTACTCGTACGAGAGTTTGTGTTGGAGGCCCAAGTTGGCATTGGGATCCAGGTGGGGTTTCCTATCCAATATCAGACATGTGGGATGGCTATGGCATTGATGAGGTAGTCAACCCCATGCTTGAGCACATGCATTCCTTAGGGGAGCTCTGGTTGATGCTAGTGGCCAGGTGATTTGTGAGCAGAATCCATTGGTTGTTTTGGCATGTTGGTTGCGCATAGGGGCGTAGGATGATTAACATTCTCTGGCAGGAGCTGGTTTGAGGAGGTGGCATGGGTAGGCCACCAGACCAAATATTGTATGGAGACGATGTTCTCCCATTGAGGTTTAGGGCTCAGGGGTCATAGACGATCGACACAGTAGAGATATCCCCCCTAGCAGGAGTGGAGTTAGGGTGCTCAAGTCTACCAGGATGGACGAGGGGACATGATGTGTGTCATGGTGGGGTCACTATCAGAGTGGTAGACAGTTTGGCACATGCAGGATACCATATGTTACAGGGTGGTATGATAGTAGGCAGTGGTACACAAGACTACACAGAGTCAGGTCGTAGTGTTCAGTATTATAGAGAGGGATGTGGCTTGATGCATACAAACCCAATTCTAGGCCATCGTACCTAGTGATGTGCAGGGCTATGCAACGAGGAGTAGTGGTATGCAGAGGAGCATGGAGATACATGGTGGTATACCATAGCATGTTGGTTTACACTGTGGGGTAGGAGGAGTGACTCGCATCGCATTGAGGATGTGCAGGGAGTGACAGGTGCAGTGACACAAGCAGGACACAGGAGGGTACATGATGGTATAGTCATAGTCAGGGGTATCCAGTGGTGTACAAGGATAGGTTGTGGCATACAGTGGCATTTCATGGAGTGCAGTGGTACTTGGTGGTATGCAGTGACACATGATGCGGTGCAACAGGCTCTTGGAGCTTTGCCTCCAGGGAGACTTATGGATAGGGATAGTAGGTGTACCATTGGACGTAACTCACCTAGGATCAATGAGGACATTGTCGAGCATTTGGGGACACCATGTTTAGTGGAGGCAGGGCCTCGAGGGAGTTATCAACAGTTCCGAGGCAGAGAGAGGGTTGTTCGTAGGATTACTCTTTAGCATTTTCGGAAGACTCTTGATCATACTCTTTGGGACATACCCACCCATCATCATCCAGTGTTGCTTACAATTGCAGAGAGTTTGGTTGTTTCACTTTGACACTCTCCATTTAGGCAGCAGAGCATGGGGGACTCACCCTGGGCACTTGGATGAGACACCATGTGTCATGGGCTAAGAGGAGACTCTCTAGTTGAGACACTTGGTAGGTGCACGAGTTGACGATTACAGACTTAGGGATGGCATGGTTGATTGTTAAGGTAGCATATGTTCCACCCCTACGGTCACACTTGGGGAAGTGACTGAGAGGGAGTTACATGGTGCTTTTTTAGTTGGACATCTTGAGGCATTAGGGGAGCAAGAGGTGCAGAGGACAGTAGTCCTTGTTGGCAGGATGATGCCTAGGCTTCTAGCAGTACCCTAGCACATCATCAGGATTTGGGATAGTAGATCTTGCTATGTGATTTGGTAGGCACAGAACAGCTAGATATTTGTAGCACGTGTTCTTGATGCTCAGTGCCTACCTATTGGATACCTACAGGAGGCAAAGACAGGGCACAAAGGGGTCCCAACAACTAGCAGCATATCATAGCGACAAACAGAGAGGATTGGGGTTTGTGGACCTCTAGTATGGTTATGGGATCCAAGGATCCAATGGATTGGTGGGATACTCCACTCCTCAGTGAGCATGGTCGGGATAACAAGTAGATTGATTCATTCACAGGCAGACACATGGGTGATCACTAAATTCCTCACTATACGACAAGGCAGATTGTTGCTCGGGATTTGGGCTAGCCATGGAGTGATAGGTGCTCGCATTGTTCGGTCACTTTGGCAAGATTGGCCTAGCCTCGATCATCGCATAGATTATGGTTGAGAGCTATGGGAGAGGAGGTTCTGGTACAAACATGCTAAGCAGTCATTCATGACCAAAGTGTCACGATGTTAGCAGGATAGGTTCCTTCTGCGATGGGCAGGGGATTCTAGCATAACAGGGTTGAGCAATACAACTACCCATAGAGGTGAGTTACTTTCTACAGGGGAGGGTCATGCAGATCTTACATTTGGTTTTAGTGATTCATTGATGGTGCAGGGAACTTCATCGGTGTGGTAAGGTGATCGATAGGAGGAGATCAGGGGAGGCCCAGGTAGACTATTCGATAGAGCAGCTTCATGAGGATTTGGGCAAAGTTTTACATCGTCAGGATGCTCTACTTATCGGTGATAGACACAGGGGTTCTAATGCCCATATCTAGTAGGATAGTGAGTGGAGCAAGGGGGGCTTCACATTGATCAGGTTGGCTTGGGATCCTGGTATCGAGGGACTCCTTCATTATAGGATAGTACAACGATCAGGGACAATCTAATCGCACATTTGGGACCCTAGTGAAGTTTTCAGTGATAGTGGCAGTCCACAGTCAAAGAGAGTGTTTGTTCAGGCATTTCTTGAGGAAAAGTGATGTTTGGTGCATTGGAAGAACTTACCAGATGAGGATGCCACCTGGGAGGGTGAGCATATTTTGGAGCACCCAGCTTTGAGGCTTGCCCTCATTTGGGAGGGGAGGACTATCATGTCCCTTCTTAAACACATTAGTAACAGGATGTTGCTACACAATTTTTCACATTTCTTACTAAGGAAGAGGGCCTCACACTTTTGACTTGGGGAGTTAGAGGCCAAATCGACTTTATTTAGCTACTAGTGGAATGTGGGGGCCACCCACATAGGAGTTCGAATTAGCCATTTGATATGCTTGGAGGGAAAAATGAATGGGTGGATGGAGGGGCCCACATGAGTCTAAGGGGGTCCAAGGAGTTATAAAGAGAGATCAACTCTCATTTTGTTTTCAATTATGAATATTTGACAAACAAACTCACCCTTGTACGCTATGTTGCTTAGCGAGTCTACCATCTGTTTAGCCACGAGCCTTCTGCAGGGACCATCCGTGCCCGCCCTAGGGAGGTTATTCCACAGAGATTGCAGGAGTTTTCAACAACGATTCATAGCTCAGCCAGCCACGTAGAGGAAGGGACTGCGTGTTTTCTGGGCAGCCAGAAATACGTAGAGGTTGATTTAGCCACCCAAGAAGCCGAAAATCCAAAGTCAAAATCAGAGAAATCTCCTTCTAGGTTTTTCTAGGTTTTGTCCAAGGAGTCTAAGGCTAAATGGAAATAATTTTCTGGGTAGTTTTTGGGCACTTTCCAGCAGGCCGAAAGCCAATATATATAGTTGGAGAGCAGCTCCTAAAAGGCTGAAAATCCAAAGTCAAAATCAAAGAAATTCCCTTCTGGTTTTTTCTGAGTTTAATCCAAGGAGTCTAAGTCTGAAAGGGTAGAATTTTCTGGGTATTTTTTGGGCACTTTCCAGCAGGCCGAAAGTCAGCTGATGTAGTCGGAGAGTAGCCCCTAAGAGGCTAAAAATCCAAAGTCAAAATCATAGAAATTCCCTTCTGGGTTTTTCTGGGTTTCATCCAAGGAGTCTAAGGCTAAAAAGGAAGAATTTTTTGGGTAGCTTTTGGGCACTTTCCAACAGGCCAAAGTCAGTACATCAGCAGTTTACTAGGATATCGCAAAGCATAGTAGAGCAGCAGTTGAACAACCATCTTTCCAGCTATTCTACCACCTGGGTTTGGTGCAGCTTGTCCTTGAGACAAGCCCAGGTGCACTACTCCGTTTATATATTGTACTCATGCTCTCATATTTCATAATATATGGCTCAACAGTTCTAGTATTATAATGTTTCATGGGTGTTTGCTAAATGTTTTTAATTTTCCATTGTTGCATTGTTTGTTTAATTGGTTTATCACTTAAATTCATGTTTAGGAACATTACAGACTCTCTTTTAACCCAAGAATGAACACTATGGGATGGAGAATTAAATAAGAAGAACTGACATTAGATCTAATCCCTTAGCTCTAATCCCTTAGTGAAGGCTTCTACAAGGTCATAATTATTTGAATTAAAACCTAAAGAAGAAATATTATGTAGTAAGGATGATCATTTGCAGGAAATAATTTATTGGTATGAGGGAAGAAACATGATACCAAGAGGAAGACGTATATGAGGAAGTATTTTCACAAAGATGGAAACATATTGATAAGGGGGTATTTTATTGATCAGGTCCACATATCCACAAGAAATATAGGAATAAATTGAAGAGCATTAGCGGGTACTTATAAGATATTTTGTACAAAAAAAACATGGTCCCAGGGTAAGACACCATCAGGTCCATAGGTAAAGTTTAGGAACAATTGGAAAGCAATTGAACAAACTTATAGATGAAGATCTTAAGCACAAAGGAAACATGGTCTTAGGGGGAGACTCCATTTACAATAGGATTAGGTCCACACACAGTCATGGAAGAATTGGTAAACAAACATGTTCCTTTGTCATTGATGTCAAAGGGGGAGAGAATGTAGACATTGACATACATTGACAAGCAAGACATTGGGGAAGAGAATGAAAACATTAAAGAGGAATCTAGTAAAGGAGAAATCGGGAAGGAGAGAAAGAAGGAATAATATTCGCAGTAGGTCAAGGGGAGTACCCAACAAAATATTAGGGGGAGTTCTATCCATTGCCATCAATGACCATCAATGTCTGCTGGTGTTTCCAACAATGAAAAATTGGGAGATTGTTTCACATAGCGTTGTCATTGATTACAACAAGTGTTTTTAATTTCAAATGGGATGCCTAATGAAGCAGCAATATGATTCATGAATTAGTATGACAGCTTGATCTCTTGCGTGCCTTTATCAAATGAATTCAAAGAGGTTTGAAGTTTAGGTGTTGGAGATCCAAAAATGAGTATGGCCTGTGCAAGGTTTGAATGGCAAGGACACATGGCTCCTCTAAAAATTAATTCCAAAATATCAACATCTCCTCTTATTACCAAGTATCAAAGTAAGTTCTTTGGTTATTATTTCTCATGTACAAAGTATGGACATGTTGGTTGTGGTGCCTAAATATCTTCTGGATTCATAGGTTTTGTTTCATCTATGTTTGGATCCTAGTCCCTAATGGGGGGGTGTGGTGGGGCTTGACCCCCCCCCCCCCACTATTTCTGCTAGGAAGTGCAGGAAAGCAAAATTTTGAGCAAATTTGCCTTGTAAACTATTGTCATTTTGTAGTCAATCTAGATCGTTCATTAGGTGGAAGATCTGACGATAGAAATTATGTTAATTTAGGGTTTTTTTCCCTAGAAGGCAACCCTTAGATTATATCAGGGAATTATAATGCGGTTGTTTATTATTATGTGAGAGCAAAGAGGAAGTTATAGCAGATGTGTTGTAGGTTGTATCCCTTCAGTTTTTTGGATAATATAAAAGGAAGGGATATTTGTTTCTTTGTGGACGTATTCCAAATTGGGTGAACCATGTATATATGTGTCTCTCTTGTTTCATGATTTTCTATGTTTTTTTTTCAACAATATTTTATGTGTTTCATTGCTCTGTTATTTAATTTCTAACAAGACACAGAGCATAAGATTGTGGAACCTATGATGTGATTAGGTATAGAGGATATCATTCTCACCATACCATATGTAGTGGTATTTATATACATATACAAAATTATTTTTTTTGTCGATGTTGTGATTCTCTAATGAGACTATGGATGGTATGTTTGGTTCTCCCAAAGACCTTTCCAATAGTATATCACACACTGGGAAACTCCTCCCAAATGAGAAGTTATGGCGATTTGAATATCATCATTAGCAAAGGATCTAAACTATGGGGGAAAACTCACAAACCCCAAATTTGTTAAACATCACACATGTTTCAAAGTGGCTCTTTGTTCTTAGATAGATTGATGGCAAATAGCAACCCAACCTCCATTAACTTTAAGAGCACTAAAATTTGAACATGTTTACTCATATCCAATGGATCTGGCAATCGAATGAAGAATTGAATGAAAAAGGATGTGCCAACTTGCCCTAGGTTTAAAAAATTCCACCCCTCCATGTTGTCCCAGTCCCATAGCGACACATGGACCCCTTGATGGGATGCCACATGGACTCCCTGCACAGTCAATTGTGATGTGGAAGCTCTAACAATGATGACGATAGTGACACGTGGCATGTTATTATTGGCTTAATATGATGATGTGGTAGTGATGAAATAGCAACTTGAGCATGGACAAGCCCGATGACATGGTAGTATAGTAACATGTGGCAGCTGGATATAGGATGAAATGAAATGATGTGGTAACAAGATGATGTAACAATGATGTGGCTTGACATGTTAGTAGGGTGACATGGCGCCATTATGGAATGCCATGTGGAAATTACAAAAGGCAATTTTGAAAATGTGTTCCACATGGCTTCCCTTATGGGCCACCATGTGGCATGATGAAATCATGCTTACATCAGCATGTCGATGAACATAGACCCTTGAGGACCAGGCCATGAGGTATGGTCATATGGTTAGCATCCTAAGCACCAAGAGCCTTAAAACATGGACATGATATTCTAGCATGATAACATTATGGAAGGGCTAAGCCCTACAATCCATTTTCATATGGGCAACAATCAATTCCATTGCTAATTGAGAGTACTTATATTAGAATATCGATTAGCCCCAAGGTCGGTCCTCATAAGCCCTAGGTCCACATGAACAATATATATACACACGCAATAACTTCAACAAAGATACATTTTATAAATAAATTAACATATCTTTATCACGAGTTCAAATTCGATCTCTATGGTTGGGTTGATCTATGAAGTCATCACATAGTGTTTGATTGACATTTTGATCGCTCACAAGCCTGGGTTTTGATATATATACAGTGTGGTTGCGAGTACTACTCCTGCGAGCTATGTTGATGTTTGTACACATTGTGGTTTGGCCCCCGAGGAATATTGTTTTGTACACATGTACATGGGTTCTAACAGTTAACGACTCTCCAATTAGGTCAATTGGTTGTATGGCTTGGTTTTCTCCTTAAATGTCGTGGGTTCAAGTCCAGTCATACTCGGTTAAATTTTTTTATATATGGGTTATTGGCACACTGATATTGACCAATTTGCAGAATACTTAAATTTTTTGCAGTGCCCATAATATGCCATTTTTTATAATGCACCCAGATTGATTGACTTTTTATATAGTTTTACATGGTTTTTAGGGGTTTATGGGCACATTTCAAAGCCAAATTACATTTTGGAAGAAGCATGATGATCATGATTCATTTGTTAACATTTTTGAAGGAATGAAAAGCCTCGATGATATATTTTTTATGTTCGAAATCATTGTTATATGTTTTGGGAGCTTATGAGCAAGTTGCAGTAAGAGTTGTGTATATAGCCAGAACAAGTGCTACAGAGAGTTTTATGTGACCATATTAATGAATAGGTTGTAACAACATATGAAAAAGGTATAAAATCATTGGATATGGTTCATGAACAAGATATGATAGGTTGATGACAGCATTTTGACAACAACAACATGATCAATTTTGAAGACCTACATTTTTTTAAGAGCATGTGGATCCAATTTGAAATATTGGGAAAAGTGGTCCACACGAAGTCGAGGAAGGAGGTGGGTTCCTCCACTAAGGTTGGTTCCTCAATAAATTTGAAGCCTATAGCAAGTCGAAGCTTACAAATTTTTGAGGTTGCTACCTTAATCATATTGTAGCCTATTGCAAGTGGGTGCTTCCACATTTATGAGGTTGGTGCCTTAATCAGGTTGTAGCCTATTACAAGTAGTTTATTTCACATCTTAGGGGTGGTTGTCTCCAGGATTTTGGTGCCTACAAATCTATGTAAATGAATTGATGAAGAAGAAGAAAAAGAATTTGTGGTTTTCTCTTGCAAGGGTTTCCACATAAAACCTTGTGTCCTCTTGTGTTGATGTGATGATGGTTTCATTTATTGTTATGATGAAAATTATTAGGGTACATTTTTGTATGGTTATTTATTGATGAAATGTTTTGAACTAATAAGTTTTCCATTACATTGATTCACAACCCCCCCCCCCCAGTGTGATCTTTGGACTAACATGTTTACAGTAGTGAAAATCTGTGACAAATACATGTATCAATGGTATAGAAATTGCTTGAATCTTAAATAAAATAGCACAGAGAGAGCTTCCAATAAAATATTACGATCACAAAATGGAGATAGTATGAATAGGTTATGACTGAAACAATGTAAGGGAAGAATATGATATGTATTCACTTCAAAAAGATATAACTCTACAATCAGAGCTTATATTGGGGCACTGAAGCAATATATATACAAAACATATCCATGAAGTTGAATTTGAAATTTTTATACATAATTGTTTAGAAAATTGGCAATTGTTTGCTATGATAGAACAAGGGAAATTGGGTTAAATGGGCCAAAATTTTTACAAGCCGTAACTCTCATTTCATAACTCATAAATCTATTGAAGAGGAGAATACATCTATCAACCTATCATTTTGGTTTGGGACAGGAAATTTCTCATAAATTTAACAGAAGGTTGCAGGTGGCCTATAGGGTAGAACCAAAATCAGGACCATAATCATGGTAGATGCTTAGGGGTCCTATAGCCATGAAGAAGAAGTCATAGGTATGAAAATTAGCATGGGTAATGTTAAAACAGATTCAAATGGGAATGGAATGGAAAGGCCAAAGGATAGAGACTTGGAGGAGACCACGAGGAGTCTCAAAATGGAGGTGCTTAGCTACAATTTTGATAATGAGAGGTCAATAAGGGAACATCAAAAAACTAACACTCATATTTTACAGTAGCCTAAATAAATTAAGATTAGAATGGACCAAAAATCTAAATCTAGGTAGTAGAGTACCTCTATGAGTGGGGAAAAAATAAACCAATATTACAAAGGACTTGGAATGACAAGAAGAGAGCCAAGGTGGAGAAAAGGAAGAATGAGTTTAAACCTTCATTTTTCAAGAAAAATTCTCAAGCATATCAACAAACTAAGCCATCCCATAGACCCAAAGTGGGTTAATTCATTGAGTACGAGACCAATATTTCAACTCATTAGGTGTTAGGGTTGTCAAGGAGAACACATGTGTAGGGACTACCTTCACAAAGGAGACAAAATGAGGACAATGTTGGAAACTAGGCAATTACTAGGGGGGGGGGAATTAGTAATTGTGTCTTTTAGTAATGATCAAACTAAAATTATTTTAATAGCCTTTTAACTTCTTCTTTTTTTAACAATTAGCATATTTATATAGATGTTTATAAATCAACCATGAATTTAAATGAAAATACACAAGCAACTCATGAAACACATGTAGACACCAGTTATAGGTGGAAACCCATAAAGGGAAAAAACCCATAATTTTGCTAGAGTGACGTAAAGCAATCACCCACTTACTTTTTACATTAATTTTGTAGGCTCCTACCTATAGGAGGATTCAGCCTCGCTCCTCTTTTGTAAGTTACAACTTGTTGGGAGAACCCACTCCCTCTTATTACATGCTCTAACCTATTCTTTTTCAGGCTACTACCTGAAAGGAGACCCCAATCACTTGATAAATTAAAAATTAACTTTGTTGGTTTACATGGTTTTCAAATTTTGAGTTCCTCCTTATCTTTGTTCTGTATTCTTTCTCTTCTCCTTTACAATTACTTATCTTCTCTACTCGTCGATCTCAAGTCAAAATTTCTTATGCTTATCTTCCTCAAATATTTATGTATTTCTCTCTTTTATAAACAATTCATGAACCAGGTTTCTCACAAGATCAATCAACAAGCAGCTCTACATTCCTAACATACATCTTTATAGAAAACTCGTTGTCTGTTTGTTTTCCAATGCAGGGATTTGAAGTGATTTGGTTTTTCTTTATACATTCATATGGTCTATTCATTTCAAATCCTTATCAAATTTGTTGTCTTTTACTCATAATTAGAATCGACATTTGAGTTGGGAATAATAATAAAAGACTACCAAATGATGTCTAACTTCCAAATAATGTAACTCCATTTTCAAAACATAAGGTTCCTTGGATTACTCCATTGTTACAATATGGGGGTATGTTTAATATATATAGAAGTGGGAACTAACACATCAATGCTTTGTTCACTACCATTTACAATACCATGTTAATACATTCTGGTTTCAAAAGGTATGAAACCTGCTCCATAAGATACTTTGAAATGCTTTCCTAGCTTCCATGATTATAGGACATAATCTGAAAAATTTGGTATAACTCAAGGTTTCTAAGTAATGTTGTAGAACAACAAACCAATTTTCATGGTTAGAGTCCAATAGAAGACTGACAGTAAAAAGTGAATTGATGTCTTCTTTGGTATAACTTGGACAATTTGATCTTATCTTCTTGATTGTTTACCTCCATTGCAATACTAGTTTCAAATGTCTTGAGAGAAACATTAGAACCAAAACCACAAAGTTTGTTCATAATAAGAGTAGCTAAGGCTTGTTGTTCAATGTCCTTAGCATTGATCAAGATGGGATATAATATATTGCATATTGTTTTCTTTTCTGATATCAAGTGGAAGGAAATTGACCATATTATAGCCATCAACCCGCCTAACCAATGCTTTGTTTAGTTTTGCAAATCGTGGGACCATTTTCTCATTCAAATCTACTAATAATAATCTTGTATTTGGGTCAAGGAACTTGATTTCTTTCTTGTTTGTAACAAGATTACATGGAAAAATTCAAGTTACGCCATTGTAGAAAAATATGTCATATAAACACATGGAGGAGATATTCAAGGATCGGGCGCCAAGCATTGAAGCCCACCGTTTACTTAAGGAATTTGAATATGTATTTATTGAAATTTAAGGGTTACCACCGAAGAAGAGATATTGATTTCTTTAGAGAGCTGGTACCTGAAGCTTCCCTGATGTCCAAAAGACCATAAAGGATGACCATGATGAAACTTAAAGAATTACAAATGCAATTAGAAAAACTCTTAAAGAAATGGTACATACGCCCAAGTGTGTCACCTTGGGGTGCCCCAATGCTATTTGTTAAAAATAAGGATGGTACACTAAGGTTGTGTATGTATTTTAGGCAGTTAAACAAAGTAATAGTGAAGAAAAAAATACCCTTTGCCAAGAATAGATTATTTGTTTGATCAAATTATGGGAACTAAGGTGTTTTTCAAAATCAATTTGAGATCAAGGAATCATCAAGTAAGGATTAAGAAAGAAGACAACAATAAGACATCATTTCAAAGTTGATATGAGCATTATGAGTTCATGGTGGCACCATTTGGGATATCTAATGCAACAAGTGTTTTCATGTGCCTTATGAATGCCATTTTTAAGAACTATTTGTATAACCTTGTCATTGTATTTTTGGATGACATCTCGGTATATTCAAAATGTGAGGAAGAGCATGAAAAACATCTAAGGATAGTGTTATAGGCACTTAAAGAGAATTAGTTGTGTGCCAAGTTGAGTAAGTGCTCATTTTATCAAATTCATATTTGTTACAAACCTTGAGCACTACTTAGAGGGGGGTGAATCAATAGTGTGACTTATGAATAATTTTTACCCTTTCTTAAAATTTAACTGAATCACACATTATTTAACCAGCGGCACATTAACATATCAACACATAAGCATGTAAATCATGAGCAACATGCATAAGAAATAAGCAACATGTGATCAATAAAGCACAACCGCACAAATCATCCACATGAGACACAAGATATAAGGTGGAAACCACAAGGGTAAAAACCACAGTCAGAAAATAGTCTTTGTCATCGTCTCTTCTATTATGTAAAATTGCTTTTACATCTGATTCATTAGACACCACCAGTGTGCAAGCCTCAACTTGCTAATCATGTGAGCCACTACTTGCTCTAGAAAATAACAATGAAGAACTTTGCAAGCCACCACTCCATTGACTTTGTAGGCCACCACCTACTAGAAGTCACTACTCCCAATAAGCCTCGCCTAGCCACCACTCCCACATTCTCAGGGCACCACCTAGAGGATGTCACTACACCCTAAATATGCAAACCACCACTTGCTCACTAAAATCCCCAACCTTCAGTACATCTTGTGGACCTCATTTCGCCTGACATGACACCCAACCACACGGCAGTCCAAATGAGTTAAACTGTACAGGAGGATATGGAGGTTGTCCATCAAGGCGTAGGATACAGATTCACAGATGACGTTAGGGAGCCAAGGTTAATGCTCTGCTATTTTCACACTATGGCCCATCATACAATAAACTCATCAAAAATTGAATCAAGCACATACAATACAATCCAAAACCTGCATATAAAATCTTTACAACACATTGAATCACAATCAATCCATTTGTTCATACATCAAACATTGAATACAATCTCTCCAACAAAATATCTGCAACACAACCTCAAATAATGCATCATTCCATCAACTGAATACAATCTACATAACTGAATCAAATTCCTGCAAACAATTACCAATCTACATATTTTTGCTACACAATCTCAACCAAATTATGCTCAACGAAATCAAACCCTATAACAGCACATAATAGCAAACTGATCTACATATTCAGCCATAATAAAAACTCATGCATCCATACAAAACTCAATATATTGAAGCTACAACAAATAAATCTCCAATAAAACACCTGCAACACAAATGCATTAGTACTATAAACTATGATCTGAAATTGTAGCAGTTGCAACATTATCTCTTCTCTCCATATCAACAGTAACCGGAAGCCACAATCTGCAACAAAATTATATTATCCATGTAGATCTATTGTAGCTCTACCATCCTTTGAAATATTCTCCAAGAATAAGCTTTGATTTTCTCTCTATCTCTACACTCTTGTAGCGTACACTCTCTCTCAATCCAACAATTTCTTCTTCACACTCCGGGATTTTATAGTTGATGGAAAGTGCAATCAATTTCCATGACTATTCCTCCTCATTTTTTACTTAATCACCTTCTATATGATGATTAACCTTTTCCAACCCTTTTAATCAAAAATTTTGAACAAAATCATTGGAAAAACCAATAAAAACATTTGAGGTGCACGCATAACTCGGAGAAAATTCACCTACAGTCATAGTCAGTGGGACGACTAATAACTCCAACCAACTATAAATGCACCCTTACCATTGGCATCCCAACGACTAAAAGCCTACAATTTCTATGACTCAGTGTCTTCCTAGGAATTATGGCCAAACCTACGCAAAAGGATAAATCTTCAGTTCAAACTTGAATCTCTTCCTTGGCATGTCTCCTTCATCATTTGTAATACTTTTCTAAGCCTTAAAACTCAACAACCTAAACACCTAAACAACCTCTGCATGGATCAAAACCTGTGCATCAATTCAAGGACATGGAGGCCTAGATGGCCAAACACCTCTACATGGATCAACACCTTTGCATCAAAACAAGATCTCTACATCAAACCAATGATAACGGATCGACACAGATCATGAGGTCTACCTGCATTAGGTTGAAATTAATAATAATATTGACAGTAATAAATCATTTTTGACATCAATTCCAACACTACAATGACAACATGCTCCCCCTTTGTCATTGATCTCAACCTCAACCTGATCTCCAAACTTTGAGGTTGATCTCCAGATACTCTAAATTATCTCCCCCATTGACATCAATGGAAAATGGCAATGCCAACATATGTGAGGGGCTGAGAGAAGTAATCCCCCTGAAATACTCAACACCATGTTGACCACAAGTTGAAAATGCTCCCCCTGAACGTGTAATGGGGTTAATACCATCTCTCTAAGCTGGTGTACATCTTATCTACTGTTGCCAATGTCTCCTTGTCACATACAAGAGGCCACTCCACATTGACCAAGGACTGTGATCCAATGATATGCATTGAAATTAGAGGGATTCATAGGCCTATTACATGGCTACAAGAGTGATAGTACATGGTTGTACGATGCCTCCAAATAGTCAACACATTACTAAAACATGAGTCCTCTCTTATGCATGGTCATAACTCACATGACTAAACCACTTACCCATAAGAAATACATGATATTTCATGGTTGCATAATGACTCCAAAAATCCCATACATGGCTGAAATACATGACACCAATCAGCCCAAACATGGTTTTAACAGCTCTCAAAACTCAAGCACAACTCACATCAACACATGCTTGACATGACCCATGACTCTCCCTCTTGACTCTAGAACATATCTGCCAACAACCAAATGTTGAACCAACATATTACAAGGCTTCATATGAGAGTATGTGGATGAAATTAATGATGTACAATGTGACATGCATGGTTTTTACATTATTCCCAATGCTCTCTCCAACGCATGACCAAAACTCCTAACTCTCTCTAAGTTATGAACCACTTAACCAATGCACCAATACATGATAGATTGAAAAGTTGAACTTGCACACATGAGTTCATACAAGGTTGAAGCAATAAACTCACTATAATGCATGCCATAAATAAGACTACTTAGCCATCATGCCAACAATGACAAGTACATACATATGGTTGAAGTACATGACATCCACCATAACTCCTCAATCAACAATGATATGCAATAAGATACATGGTTGCTACAAGTGCTACTCCACCAATCTGAATGAACATGAATATACATGAAAGTTACATGGTTTCTAAAATGCATACAAGAGTTCTTTTCATAGTTGTTACATCAATCAAGCTCCTCTATGCATGGCTGAATCAATGACATTCATCTATGCATGGTTGGTATATATGCTTTTCAACCAATTGTCAATGAGAATAAATACATATGTATGGCTGAAAATGTACCCTTTCACTCATGGAAACATATAAGTAGCTACTACAAATAACTGAGAGAAATCAATTAAGAAAATGTCATGCAAAACTCATAACATGCATAGTTCGTTGTAAGCTCAATATACATCCAATAGGTAGGTTGTGTTGAAGGAAATGTAACTAGGTTCGGTCTTCATAAATGTACTTTTGATATTTGTATTTATTCAAGAAAAGAAATATTATTTTTATAATATATATCAATGAGTTTCTTGCTCATTGAAATAGATCTAGCACAAGTCAAAGTGTTATAAGTGAGTCAAAAAGTCAAAATAAAATGTTGAAGACCTTAAAGGCATGTTACACTATGCATATAATTGTATTAGAGTAAAAAGGAATGCCTCCAAGCAAAGTCAATTCCTCTCCACGCAACGACATCCTTCAAGAAGCAAGAATGATGAATAATCTTCATGTCAGCCTGCAGTCTTCAAGTCGGCCTAAAGGAGGGACAGACCTCTATATATAGAGGTTGTCCACTCCCTCAAACGACAAGCACTTACCTCTGAAATCAGCGAAGAAGGATAGCCGAGAAAAGGTGAAGAGAAGATGAGTTTGAGGAGACTCTAGTGTAGCGAAGAAGGAGAAGTCAAGATCGAAGTCAAAAGGACTATTTTTAGGGTGAAAAATAGTCACACGTGTGAGAAACAGAGTCATAGTTGTGGTCATAATAGCAGTAATATAGCAGTCCCATATCTACCATTGTTTGGGCTAGTAAGTTAGGCCTATAAGGCCTTCTACTCTGGCAAAGGAAAGACTCATCTAAGTGAAGATCAATGGAGCATAATATACAAGTAAACCATTGACACGTGCAAACAACTAGGACTGTTGTACAACCACACCAAGTCTACATCTACATCTCAAGAATGAGCTCATTTGGTTGAAAGAAGGAAAGTATATATATATAAGTAAAGGATATCAATGAGTATAGAAGAGAAGCATTTCATCTAGAGCTCACATAAACAAGGTCTATGTACAACTGGAAGGAGGCCGAAGTACCGGGGAGTGAAGTGCCAAAAGAAGAAAGACTAAGTATCAGGGAATAAAGTGCAAACATAAGGAAGGACTTGACTTGTGCTTGGAGGATATTCTAGTCAGGGGTCTAGGGTTTGGCATTGATCAATAAGAAGCTTCAACAAGAGAAAAATTACCAAAGGGTTTTCCTCTCAAGAGAACAGAGGTTTTGGCCCTGGCAGAGAGCCAACATCTTGTGTTCTTGTTCTTATGTTTTTGGTAGTAGTTTGATGAAGTACACACACATGCATTAATAAGAAGAAGAATGTTAAGCTAACAAGAAAAAGTAAAAAGACTCCACAAATCGTTATCAAGTTAAGAAGAATCACACTACACCTAATTGCCCTATATTATTCAACAGGTTGATCTTGCAGACATGAATGTGCATGAGGCTCATGAACTCATTAGATGTTGTTGCTACAACTCGTACATATACCATTTCAATACTACTCATATCCACCAACTAATCATGTTGCCATATCTTTTCCCACGAGGCTATGCACCTCTCATAAAATCTACAGTCTATTATGAATATGCATGAGGTAACCATGGACTGTAGCGAGAATTGGTCTCACTACTTCACGGATTGTTGCTCCTTCTTTCTCCACATGGTCTTGTGCTACTTCTTTTCATTCTTCTCTGATTTTCTACTAGCTCTTCTATGAATTTTTTGTTGCTTCTGATGGATTTGGCTTGAAGAACTAGGAAGCATGCAATCTCTTGCCATATGGACAATGTGATGACATGCGTAACACTCCACATCAAAAAGATATGAAGTAAGAGGACCAAATCTCATGTTGCTCATGTTAGATCTATGTCTTGCATGAAATGTGTCTCTCCTCCAAGGGCGCAGTGAATTACCTTATGGCCAAACAAGTTGCATGAGTAACAGTAACCATTAAAATCACAATTATACCTAATGGCCAGTCTCCTTGGTTGCTCATACTGCTATAATCTTTCCTGACTAGATTTGTACCCTCTGCTCCTACAATTTGTTGCAACATGACGAAACTTGTGACAGATGTAACTCTACCTCGTGCATCAAAGGAAAGAAAGGGTTTTGATTCCTTTTAAATTTGATAGATCTACCACAATCCTCTCTTGGAGCAAAATATTCTAAATGAAGATGCTCCTTGAGTTCTTCCTATCATTTGTTGTTGGATCAACTGCTTATTACCTTGGTTACTTCCACTCTTGTTGTTGTTATTGTTTTCTATAGGCCTTTTGGGATCTACAATGTTATTATTTCTTACACGAGTCGGACTCTGCCTTTTGAAAACCAAGACTAGATCTCTCCAATGGTGATCTTTGGCTTTCAAGTAAATTTTCCAAGACTATGGTGCTCTTATCCATCTTCAGTGGCTTCCTCACGAAGATCACTTCAGCTTCTAATTTCTCACATTGATCTTGATTTTCTCTGTATTGTTTCCGCATTCCTTCTTCAACTCTTTCTAAATTTTCCAACTGAGTCCTCAAGCTAATAATCTCCTCCTTGAGCTTGGCCTCCTTATCATCACAGATCTACAAAAAAAAAAATCTTGATCCTTGAATGTAGTTGTTAGTTTACCAACCTCAATACATAGTTTTTCAATAGCCATTAAAGTTGAATCATATTCTACTTGAAGAAGCATTATTTTATCACATTTGTTAACTCCCAGGTTGTTCCCTTTGACTCCCAAGGGAATACGGCCGGGGTAACCACTAACCAATCTTTGGATTACAGATTCTAGCCCAACTGTAATCAGAGAGGGCTCTCTCTTTAAGGTGTGTCTCTGTTTTGAGAAGAATTTTAGGCTAGCTATGATGCTTAAGGTTTGTTTTTGGATTTGGTTGGGTAATGATTTCAATCAAGATATATATGTGTTCACTAGTATGTTCTAGGCCATTGGGCATGGAGTCAGTGGTCCTTTAGTAGTTTGGTGTACTGTGTTGATGCAGTAGTGATGCTGCAGAGCTGGATAAGTGTCTGAGAAGCAATGCTTTGAAATTGTGATTAAGTGTGATGTGTCCAGTTCATGAAAGGCAGTTAAGAATCTTCCAATAAACTGATATGCGAAGAAGTGAGAATATTGCCTAGAAGCAGTGAAGAATTTCTAGATAACATTCATATTTGCAGAATTAATGGAACAACATGAGCAACTAAGAATTCATGTTCATAGTTAATTCTGAAGAAGAAAACATTAACAGCAGTAAAAGATTGAGCACAAGGTGTAATCAAACATATCCTGCACTATTCCTTTTCCCTATTGCTAGATTTAGTGAAACATGAGTATGAGTTAATAACATAAGAAGACAGAACAGAGATTAAGGAAAACTTATTATTTCATCAGACAGCACAAGAATTCTGCAACAGCACGTATGTCATCAGCGAGACATCAAAGTTCCAGGAAATCACTGAGCTGGTCCAGCCCTTTGTATTAGATAATCTGAAAGTGTACAATAGATTTGCCTCAGAATGAAAATTCCCAACCCCTTATGCGTTTCTAAGGGGGGTATATATACAAAATTTACATGAAAAATATCAAGGAAGTGAGTTAATGGCTCATTGATGTTATGCAAACTCCTGGAGCGTTGTAGCTAAGATAGTTAATGTTGTAATAACTTTTCAGTGCTTTAGCTGTCCAATATAGTCAGAAACTGTTGACTTGGTGGCTGTTGGAGTCGGCTGAGGATGCGCTGTCAAAAATATGCGTATTTTCTTATCCTTTGGGCTAGCTGTCGTGGTCCATATGCTGAGTCATCTTTCAGCTGCCTTTAATACTGACTTTATTCTGTTGTTTGTCTTTAGTGAGCTGGAGCTGGCAGTGACCAAGCAATTGAGGCTACCGTGGCAAAATTTGAAGCATTGCCTGCCACCAATCCTCCTTTGGCAGCTGATGTCTTCTAATCTTTATCAAAGTTTCGTCGGCCTCTGTATACCTGTAAAAGTTTGGAGGAGTTTCAAAAAGGTGATTTACCTCATTTTCAATAAAGAACAGGCCTTCAAGTTTATCGTATAGGCTCTGTCCTGTTGGAGGCCCTGATACCTCAGATGTACTGCCAGATGCAGTGATTTGATTTTCAATATAAGTTGCCATTCTGTTGGTAAATTGATCTCGGGAGATCAGTCTTCCTGTACCGCTTAGTAGGCTGGGCAGTCCTTTTGCTTGCAGTACTGCCATCTTGACTTTATACTCCTCCACATCAGCTTGTATCTTGTGGCACTTCCTCTCCACAGTTTGTACATAATTTCTGAGAGTTAGCACCTTTTTGGCTATGAGGACAGCCTCTGTTCTGTTGACAATGCCGATGGCTGCCAGTTCCTCCTTTTCTTGCCTGTTCAAAAAATCTATCATTCTGTTTGCTTGTTCAGGTTTGTCTCCCAGTAATGCTTTGGCCCTCTGAATTTCTGTCTGTGCTTGGCCAATTAAATCCATCTGCTCATGTATTGTTTTGATTGACCTCCATTGTTGAGTGATGGATTGGCCAATTTTGGCCCATAGAATTCTTTTTATCTCAGCCATGGCACTTTCCAGATTCAGCTCTTTCTCCAAGGCTTTTATCTTTTCTTTTAGAGCCTTTATTTCTCTGCCTTGCTCTGCTACTGTCACTTTTGATTTATCATACTTGGCATCCAGCTCTGCTAATTTTTCCTTGGCCTTTTTTATCTCATTTGCCTGGAGCTCCATTTCTTTGATGGCCTTAGTCAATTCTTCTACACTTGTGCTGGAATCTGGAGCTGCTGTTGTTGCTGGTGCTTCTGTTGTAGGGGCCACTGCTGCCTCTATAGTTGTTGCAGTGGTTGAAGTTGTTGGAGGAGCTTGAGATGTAGATTCTCCCTGTTTATCTTGTAAGGCTCCTTCAAGCTCTTTCTCCAAATCAAGGACCTTTTGGTTTAGCTGCATTATGAGGTCCAGCTGCTCATCGACCTGCTTTTCCTTCTGTAGCTCTGCTCTCTGAGGATGTTCTTTTGGCAGCAGCTTTAACCTCTTCTTTAATGCATTGAGGTCATCTTCCTTTTTCTTCATAAGGGCCTTTACACCCTTTGGATCCTTAGGATCATGTCCCAGGTCGATAATAATGTCCTCAAGTGATTTTATTCTGTTATCTTTGGCTAGGGAGGATATTCTCTCAAAATCCAACTGAGTGTTGGTATTTTTTAGTGATTCCTTCAGCTCATGGGCCATGGTTGCCCTGTCTACCAAGGTTGCATAGACCATTTCCCCTGCCTGCTTATGGAGTTCAATTTGGTCCATGGGATGGATGTCCTTGGTTAGGACCTCCACCCTTGTCTTTATATAATCTGCCCCTGATTTTGGATCGGGCACTGTAGGTTTGAAATGGCTGAGGATGATTTTCTCCTCTTGAATGTCATATACAGACATTAGCCTTTCTTTCTGGGCTAGTGTGGCATTTAAAAATTGTTTGTAGACTTCCACCCTCAGCAAGTCATTCTGTGCCTTAATTTGCTTGAAAGAAGCCTTAGTTCTTTTGGGCTTCTTGCTCTGCTGAGAGGAGGAGGACACCTCCAAACCAAGTTGTAATCCTTGCTCCTGCTGAAAGGAGCTCGTACCTGTATGCTGGCTGCCCTCCCTGTCTTTCCTTGCACTGTCAAGGATTTCTTCAGTGATGTCTTCTACCTCTGGGGAGTCAACCCTTTGCCTTTTGGCCTGAGGTTGATGGGAGGATCCACTAGCAGGAGTGGACTCTTCTCTGTCTCTTTTTGTACCCCTCTCCTCCTGTGCTGGGGTCTGCAAAATTGGAGCTGTTGGTGGCTCAGTTTGTGGAGGGGGAGTCTGCTCTTGCTGCTGCTCCGGTTGCTGCCCTTGTGGCTGTTCTTGTTGCTGCCCTTGTTGCTGTTCACTTGAAGGGGCGGATTTTTTCTTTCACGGTTTCTTCTTCAGCACCCATTATGCCTTTCCCTTTGTCTGTTCTTGATGCTGCTGTAGACGGTGCTTGTGTGGCTGGTGTTGTTCTTGAGGCCGAGGTCCCTTCTCCTGCTGAATGCGATTTTTTGAAGGGTACCTGCTGCACAGAATCTAGGTCAAGAGTCTTTTCCAGTTCTCTGACATTCTTTAACATTGTCTCTTCTTCAGTTAATTTTTCGACTAAAGTATCCTGCTGCCATTCTTGCTGGTTGGCATATTTTTCAATATGTGGGTATTTACAATGCCTATAACCTAGAAGCCTGTACTTGATTCTTCTAGCAATGATGAAGCCTTCAGGGTCATAAGGGACCCACCGAAAACTATATGACAGCTTGTATTTGTCTTTGAGGATTAGGTCGACATCTTCCCATCCTTCTTTCTTATTCATGATGAAGGGGCCCACCTGGTGTTTGAACTTGAGGTGGGCTTTCTTTTTGGAGTTGTGGAAGTGAGTGAGGTCAGACTGAATCAATTGCCTATAATACTCCAAGGCAAATATCCTCATAGGCACATATTTTGGGAGCTTGTATGGACAGAGCTCACAGCCATAGACTCTGATGACTGTATGATTCTCATATAGGTACCAATCACCTATTTTGTACTTTTTGGAAAGCTGCAGAGCTTTCTGTATCTCAGTTGATATTCTGGGAGGAGGGGACCTCATCAATAGGCAAGAGACAGGGTATACAAATTGGTCAACAAATTCACAATAGGAATAGGGTGAAGTTTGGACTTGGTGATAGACAGATGTCCAGAAGATAACAGATCTTCTTTCCCCTTTATAGTCCAGCTTCTTGATGTAGCATGGAAAAGCCTCAGACTGATAGTACATAAAAAGGTGGTAGATATAGGATGAGTACTTGAAGACACCCTGTCTGTCTACTTTGCACAGCTGATCATGAATCTTGTTAGCTATGAACTTGGCAAAGTTATATTTGCAGGCAGGGGGTTGGCCTGGGCTGTAAGCAGCTAGCAATACCAGCATTGTTTCATCCACATGCTCACTGGTTCTGTATCCCAACAAATAAGCAATCATGTCTAGCAACATTCTGCCTACCTCAGTAAAATAGACATCCAAGTAGGGAGGAGGCCCTGCAGGCTGACATTCAGGTTTCACAAAAGTCCTGGTGATCTTCTGAATATCCTCACTAGTCATCTTGGCCCCAGTGTCCAGCAGATAATTCATGGAAAATGGGAACAGCAGCTCAGTTTGATCAAAGTGGAGCATCTTATTGATGGTTTCAGGGTTAATGTGAAAGAGGATGCTCCCAGATGGAGACTTAATAGCTCTTTGCTGCACATCATAGTTTTCAGCACACAGGCGAATAATCTCAAGAAAAACATTGACAGAGGGGAGATAGTAGTATGGCAGATTTGATTCCCATATCCCATATGTGTCCTTGCCATTCAGATAGTCATCTCTCAATTGCCTGAAGGTCTGCAGAAAGTCCCTACTACCCACAAAGTCTTCAATGAGGTAGTCCTTGTCAGCAAGAGGCAAGGACTCCAGGTCTTTATTTGGTGGATTTAATGGAGCAACACTGAGGGCTGAGGGTGCAGGAGCAGCCATTATGCAGTTTGAATTTAACTGAGGTGATTACAATGGTTTGCAAGGTTCCTCAAAGATTTGAGTGACGGGCTTAACAGACAATGTTTGAAATCTTCTTCACGGTGGAAAAGGCAAGCTTGGCAGGCTTGTTTCTGCAGTTTTTGGTAAATTCACAGGGATTGTGAATTGCAGAGGGTATGTGAGATTTACTTTGGTAAAAGCTGCAGCTGGTCTACACCCGGCAAAAGGGAACAATGTCGGGCACCTCGAGGACAAATTTACAATTTTGGTCCGCGAATTGACTATTTTAATGTTAAATTATGGTGCTGGGGCAATGCAGGTTACCTTAGCTCACTTTTAGGTAGCAAACAGAGTTTAATTTGGAATTTGACAAGTGCTTTAATGGTGAATTTGCAGAGAAATGGTATGTATGGGCGAAATGGGAGAATTATGGTGAATACCTGGATAAGATCGCTTGAAAAGCCTGCGGGCCGAACTGTGAAGGCTCAATGTAGCTGAGTTGATAAGCTCGGGCGGTCGCAAATTCGAATTTGGAGGTTCGGGAACAATCTGGCGCCGAAGCAGTGACAAGAGCTCTGTGTATTTCGCTCGAAAATGACACAAAACGGCTATTTCGGGCGTTTATAACGACAATTTTGGCAAAAACGGGTTATTGGCGCTTTTCCGCCGATGACATCAGCATGACGTCATGGCGGGCCCAGGTACGGAGGGTGACGTGGGCGCTGAGGTGGAGGCCAGCGTGGCCGGACACGGTGGTGGGCGGATAAGGTGGCAGGGCTACATGGAGGGCCACGCGGCGCGGGGGCGGGAGATGGTCCGACGTCATGGTGACATATAGGTGACGTAGGAGGGAAGGTGGTAACGGGGAGGGTGGTAAGCAGTTTCCCCGCACCACCTTTAGGCAAAGGCGGTATCGGGGAGGGGGGCTCCGAACAACCCCGCCGCCTGCCACGCGTCCCATGTACGGGGCGGAAAACCACTGTTCCCCGGACGCTAAAGGACGACAAATCCAAATCTGGAAATACCCGCCCACCGTTGGATCGGGGGTGGCAGACGATGGACGGCTGGCGGGCCTCCCGACGGATCATGCATGTTGGGGGGGGGTCCCGCCAGCATATTAAAATATTCGAATTAATATTTTGGGCGGAGAACTTTAGGTTTAAGGGCTTTTTGTGGGTTTTTCGGGGCAAGGGTTAATCTGAGGGGGGAAGAAGGGTTAAAAAGTGGGTTTTAAGCAGAGGGAAGGGGTTTTTGTGGAATTCTTGAGCAGAGGTGAGGTGAGGGCTTAGGGGGAGGTTATCACTCCAACCAGAGGTTAGAGCAATCCCATGACAGGGTTGACCATAGTCCCTGGTGGACTAATGTCTCCCTTAGACAAACTTATTTAGCTATAGTGCTAAAAAGGGAGGATATTTATACAATGCTTGGGATTTATACACCATGGTGTTATAATAGTAGGGAAAGGGTAACATAGGGGATTTAGATAATAGAAGTTAGGAATTAATATGGATGGAAAAGATGAATGAGGAGTGATATCACTAAGTTTATTTGGAAACCACTTAGCTTAGGGAGTAGATCAAAATGAAAAGATTTTTTACACAGGAAATGTGGCTTTTAAAGGGATAAGAACCAACATAAAACCTTGAACTCTTTCATGAACACAACTGATGAAGGGATGTTAGTAATGAATGTGAAAGGGGAGGAAGGGAGTTAGACATGCTCCTTTACTTTGCTGCAACATGATGGAGAAGAGAACCTTCTCAATCCATTGATATTCCATTGTGACTAGGTTATCAAACACTCAATTAAAAAGAATGACATTTCTGCAACCCCATCTGCCTACCCATCTACTTGCCTAACATTTTTTGTTTCTTCATGGAGGGTGCACTTAGACTAGCAAACCCTTCTGTGCCTTTTCTTTTGTTTGGCTTTTTTCTTTTGATTTCCTATCTAGAACTACCCTTATTGCTTCCAAGGTCCCAGATTAAACAGTTGGGAACCTTACTTCTCTACCTAAGCTACTGGTCTGCCAAGATTAAACAATTTGGCTAGACTTCTTTCTCTATTCTATAGCAGAAAATTGAAACATGGCATGATCCAGATTAGGTTGTTGGACCAGCCACCAAAATTTTGTGAACATCATGCTATACACACATATTGTCTTCTCTTGGAAATATGGGATCTTTGTATCACCAAAGCAGAGCATATTTGGACCTTTCTTTGTCAATCATGAAATATGAAACCTATAGGTATAGGTGGCTAACAGTGGCTCCACATGGGGATGGTTTTTCTATCTGAAAAACCAAGAACAGCAGGTCAGAATGCCTTGGCCCTTGATTTCTTGTATCAAACTTGGAGTATTCCTCTTTGAAATGCCAAAGTTATGCTCTTCCCATCTTAGTAAATCTCTGAACTTATTAGCCCTTTGCTGATAACTTATAAAACTTGAGAAACTGCATTTTTACATTTTAACAGAAAGTAATATATATACACCTGAATATGTACAAGGGAAACTCGGGCTGCACTTATGGATAGTAGTCAAAATAGTGCTTCAACATCCTGCCATTTACAGGACCTTCATCTAAATCAGCTTCATCAAGACTTTTAAGGAAGTAAGTATTGTTTCCTTGGACTGCTTGAACAGCAAATGGTCCTTTCCAAAGGGAATAAAACTTTCCATGTTTTCCTTTATCTTCTCTTCTTGAATCCCACTTGAGGACTTTGTCACCAACGTTGAAATCTTTTGCCTTGGTCCTTCTATCAAAAGCTTTCTTTAACTTTTCTTGTAAAACTTGCACTCTGCTGTAAACTTGGTCTCTAGTTTGCTGCAAACATATTATTTGATTGATTCTTCTTTGCATATCATTGGGCTCAGCTTGACTTTCTTGAAGTAGCTTCATAACAGGAACCCCTAATGATGAAGGGAATTTGGCTTCTAATCCATAAACTAACTCATATGGGCTAATCCCAATTGATCTTTTGGTTGTTAGTCTATCTGCCCACAAGGCATTCACAAGCTTCTTATGCCAATTCTTCTTATTTTCTTCCAATACCTTCTTTATGATGTTTACAAGGCTTTTGTTTGATGACTCAGCAAGGCCATTTCCTTGGGGATAATATGCAGTAGAATGGCCCAAGGCAATGTGAAATTTGTGGCAGAAATTCACCATCTTCTTTGATCTGAAGGCAGCAGCATTGTCTGTTATTATTTTATCAGGACAGCCAAATCTAGAAAGGATATTGGTCTCAAGGAACTGAATGATAGTGGAATCATTAGCTTGTCTGCATGGAACAGCTTCAATCCATTTAGTAAAGTAGTCTGTAGCTGTTAGAATCCATCTATATTGGCCTGAAGATGAGGGATGAATTTCCCCAATGAAATCCAAGCCCCATTGTTGAAAAGGTCTTTCTGTTGCAATAGGCCTCAAAGGAAGTGGCAGTAACTTTCTCTTTCCCTCAAACACTTGACATTTATGACATGAGGTGGTGAATTTCTTGACATCAGAGAAAACAGTGGGCCAATAGTAACCAGCCCTCAGTATTTTATCCACAGTGGACTTCCAATACAAGTGTCCACCACAGTCACCTGCATGAAATTCTTTGGTGACATTGTTAGTCTCATTCTCAATCAAACAGTTTAATAGTATACCCTCATGGTTTTTCCAAAGCAAATTGCCATCCATTACACAAAATTTTGAAGCTTTCATTTTTAGGAATCTACACTTAGTTCTGGACAATCCTGGTGGAGCACACAGGTTTTGTAACACATAACATATATCAGAGTACCAAGGGGATTGTTCAAAGGCTACATTGATCTTTGGAGTCGCCAGCTCCGGTTCATTGTCCAGCTGGTTTATGTCTAAGGCTTGGAAGTTTGCTTCTGTCATTAGTTTGGCCAAACCTTGCCCTTTTATTAGTTTTGTTGGTTTTATCTCAATATCAAATTCCAAGATGTTGGCAATCCATTTTCCTCTTCTACCCTCTAAGTTTTCTTGAGTGAGAATGTCTTTTATAATGGGACTTGGCACATAAGCTATAACATGGGAATAAAGGATGTAAATCCTAAAGTCTTTAATGGCCTTTACCAAAGCATAGGCTTGTTTCTCCATGATTTGATATTTCAGAGGTGCATCTCTAAGAGCTCTACTAAAGAAAGCAATGGGTTTCTCATTTCCTTGGTCATCTTTCTGTAACAAAACTGCAGCAATAGTATGCTGGGAGGCAAAAGAAAAAATGATAAATTCCCTGTCAAATTGAGGATTTGTTAAGACTGGAGTTTGGGTAAGGGCCAATTTTATGCCTTCAAAGGCTTGATTTGCTTCTACTGTCCATTTCACTTTTGAATCCTTTTTTAGCATGTTGTTCAATAATCTGATCAGTTCTGCCAAGTTTGGGATAAACCTTCTTAAGAAATTAATCTTCCCTAAGAAGGCTTGCAATTCTTTGATGTTTCTTGGGTGGGGCATTTGCAAGATAGCTTGTATCCTGTCTGGGTCAATTCTGATGCCATCCTTTGAAATAATATGTCCTAAGAGCTTTCCTTCTTCCAAACCAAATAGAGACTTCATTGGGTTCAAGGAAATTCCATATTTCCTACATGTTAGGAAGATCTGTCTCAAATGTTTCAAATGTTCTTGGTCTGATTTTGAGAAAGGGGTGAGGTCATCCAAATAAATGACAAGGAAGTCATGAATCTCTTTGGCAAAAGCAATGTCCATTGCTCTCTGAAATGTTGCCCCTGCATTTTTCAATCCAAAAGGCATTTTCACATATTTAAAAGTTCCCCATGGGGTTGTGAATGCAGTTTTGTCTTGATCATCAGGGTGCACTAGGATTTGATTAAAACCTGAGAATCCATCAAGTAGTGAGATCCTTGATGCTCCTACCACTCTTTGGAGAATGTGATCCATCTTAGGTAAGGGATAGTTGTCTTTGAGGGACACTTGATTTAGGTTTCTAAGATCAACACAAAGTCTTATTTCACCAGTTTTCTTTCTTGTAGGTACCAAATTTGAGATCCAATCCGAAAACCTGATTGGTGCTATGATACCAGCCTTAAACATTTTTTGTACCTCTTTCTCAATTGCAGGGAGGAGCATAGGGTTTATTCTTCTCAATTTTTGCTTAAATGGCTTTTGATTTGGCTTGAGAGGGATTGTGTGTTGGATAACAGAGGTGTCATAGGATTTTAAGTCCTCATAACTCCATGCAAAGACATCTTGGAACTCTTTGAAGAGGTCAATGTATTTGGGCTTCTGATCAGGAGGTAGGGATGCAGACAATTTTATTATCTTGGGTTTCTCAATGGTTCCAATGTTGCATTCTTCAATGGCAGAGTTAATGGGCTGCATTTTTGGTTTTCTAGGGACATCATTTGAATCAAAAATATCCTCTAGTGGAGTTAGGCCTGCTGGAAGAAAATTGTCCTTCAATTGTATTACTTCAGCCTCAGCATCAGCCACTTCTTCACAACTGATTTGTTGAATTTCTTGTATGTTGTCTTTGTTGAAAATTGTTGGATGTAGGATTTGGTTAGCTGTTTTAAGTGATATTGGCTTACGGTTCTGTTGATCAGGTATTTGTGATTGACTTGCTCTTTCAAGTATTTGTGATTGACTTGCTCTTTCAGTGTCAATGTTTAGTCCTGAAAATTCTTGCTGTAAAGTCAAGAAATTGTTTATTTGTGTATCATCATCAAACACTTGCCAGTCCTTGACATTGTTTGGGACAGAAGGTCTGTGTTTTACCTCAGCTGTAAAGCAATGGTGGGGCTCAAAAGGTAGCTTGCAGGTACTTGCAAATGTAGCCAAACTATGGGCATGCAGGTTATGGGTTCTAGGAATTTTGGTAATTTGAAATTCAGTGAAGGACTTTAGTAGTTCAGCAGCAGCAGACCTATAAGATCTCAACCTTTTGTCGTTAGTGACAAAATTTCCCTTTACTTGCTGGATAACTAAGTCTGAATCTCCCAGAATTGAAACTTTTATGGCTTGTAAGGATTTTACTAGCTTGAGGCCTAGTAAGAGAGCTTCATATTCTGCCATATTGTTGGTGCACCTGAAGTTTAATCTATAAGCTCGGCCTTCTGCATGACTGTTTTGTTTATTATGTATCCAAACCCCTGCTCCTGCCCCTAATTTGTTGACTGATCCGTCAAATTCAAGGAACCATAGGATCTCTTGTTCTAGGGAAGATTTAATGACTTCTTTGTAAGCTGGGATTGTAAGTTGCAGATCTGGTTTTTCATTTGGTTTGTTCTTTAGGATAGTGTCATCACTTGATTGGATCAGCTTGATTTCTAGAGCAGCAGCCTTGTTTAATGATTGCTCAAGCAGTATTTCTTGAACAGCAATTTCTTCATTTACATGTTGATCTTGTTTGAGTGTGTGGATTTCCTCATCACTTGTGGGATTTGTTTTGTCATTGAAGAGAATATAGGAGTCAATGTCAGAATGGACAGCATATATGGGAAAGTTTTGAGGTTTTTCTTCACTGCTAACCATATATTTCATAAGTGACTCTCTATATAGTCTCTTGGGTTGACCAAAGACTGAGATGGTTGCATATGACATGTCTAGTTGCAGGGAACCTTGGAGTTTAGCCCCCCATGATCTTGATAACAGCATTCCATATTTGGGTGGGATATCAGCAACTACAACATCCATCAGGATCGTCTTATTGGGATATTGGACGAGTGAAACACAGAGATCTTTTATGAGACTTAAACACTTAACTTGGCTGGAGTCAAATGAGAATAGGTCCTTATATGGTCATGTAATATCTAGATTCAATCTTTCCATGACTGATTTAGGCATCAAGTTGTGAGAGGCACCTGAGTCAAACATTGCATTGTGTAACACCTTGTCATGAATATGCAGACTGACATAAAAAGGTAAGATACCTGTAACAGTTGTCTTTCCATCCACTTCTGGACCGAAGAGCAACTCTGGGGTGTCATCTAGCACATTTACATTATCTTTATTACGAGTCAGTTGAAGGGACTTCTTGATTTGTTGTCTATAAATGTCATGCTTGGCTAGTTCTGAAAGAGGAATAGCTACCTTCATTTTTCCAACTTCAGCTTCTAAGTCAAAGGGTCTTTCAAATTGGATCTTGGTGTTGTGGGTGGCAGCCTTTTCCTTGTTCACCAAGTTGTCTTCTTGATTTTTATCTTGATCTTGAGGCTTGTCCTCCTTACTCATTTCTTGAGAAGTGTTACTTGGATTGGGCTGCAAGGGTTGTGTAGCCATAGGCTTCTGTTTTGAAGGCAATGGTTCAGTGATTTCTTGAACGGTTACTTCACTTGTAACTGTATCAGTTGTGTCATTTGGTTCTGTGATTATGGCTCTTTTGGGCTGCTGGCTATCCTTTGTTTTTTCAGGGTGTGTTACATTTATAGTTCTGCTTCTTAGCTTATATTGTTTATGAACTTCATAAACAGCCGTGTCATAGCCTTGTTTGAAGTCAAATGACTCACCTGACCTGGTTTGGAATTGTTGGATGTCATCACCCTTATGATCCTCTTGACTTAGAAAAACTTGTTGTTCATCATTCAGGCCCATCAGGTTAATGTGGGTGTCATCTACTTGCTCATTTGAAGTGGATGCCTCAGTATAGTTTTCCTGGAAAGGAGGTCTTATGTCTGGTTCAGAACCGGTCTTGCCAACGTTTGGGTTTTGATTTCTCCTAAAATTTGGATTCCTGTTAGGGTTATTTTGTGGTGTTTCCCATGATGATTTTCTCTCAACTGACTCTACTCTATCCCCTAATCTCTTCATACCAGTGAGTATTGCATCCAATTTTTTATCAAAGGCTGAGGGTTCTTCTTTGAAGGCGGTTCTCTTTTCCAATCTTGCCCTGTTTCTTTTGGCAATTAGGTTAGCCTCTACTGTGACAGCAACCTTCTGGGCATCCTCAAGGGTTTCAGGGGCTCTTTCCTTCAACTGGTATGCCATATCAGGGTCAAAACCATCAGGAAATTTGTACAAGGCTAAATCAGGAGGAGGTCTTAAATTCTGTGGTATTGCATTATATACATTGTTGAATCTTGCACAATACTCCAAGACAGTCTCTTGGGGACCTCTTTTGATTGTATCATATTCACCAAGTATGTGCAAGGGGTCTTTCTTCTTCTCCCATCTGTTAGTAAAGGCTTGATAAAGCTCATCAGGGGTTGTGATGGTATTTACAGCAAGTGATCTGAACCAAGTTCTGACATCACCTGTCAGGCTTTGGACAAAAATTCTCATTCTCACACTGTCATCATCTATTTCATAGTTCTCAAAATGATCTTGCATTCTTCTGGCATGCTGAATGGCTGTGAAAGGGCCAGTGGAGTCAAAATATGAGATATTGGACTGATAGTCCTGAGGTAGAGCTGCAGCATTAGCAGGTAACTGCAAGGGTGCATACCTATTGGCCATATTCGCAGGGTTTATAGGGTTGACTGGGACAACTTGGATGGTATGAATGACTGGTATAACAGGGGTAGTGGGAAAGGTGGAAACTAGAGTGTTGGTCAAGGGAATATGTGCAGTAGATGAAGGTGTGAAAGGAGGGCTTCGAGATGTGGATGGTGAACTGGGGGAATCAAGGCTAGACCGAAATAGAACCTTGATCGGAGTTGGAACAGGGTTTGGATGAGTTGTCTTAGGACTTGAATCAGCAAGAGTTTCCTGTCCCTGCTGCTTCCTAATGATCTTAGGGATTGTATTAGGATTTTCAAAAACAGCTGGTGGATTTGGGTCAGGATTTGACCTTGTATATCGTGGATTCTTCTTGGGAGCCAGCTTCTGAATGTCTTTTTGGTATTTTTAGAATATTTTAGGACTGTTTTAAGGGACTGCTCAAGCTTTTAGAACCACAGTCTATGGACAGACCACAGTTGAAAAATAATATGCTCGTCCCCAGTTGAGTCGCCAATTATGTTAACTCCCAGGTTGTTCCCTTTGACTCCCAAGGGAATACGGCCGGGGTAACCACTAACCAATCTTTGGATTACAGATTCTAGCCCAACTGTAATCAGAGAGGGCTCTCTCTTTAAGGTGTGTCTCTGTTTTGAGAAGAATTTTAGGCTAGCTATGATGCTTAAGGTTTGTTTTTGGATTTGGTTGGGTAATGATTTCAATCAAGATATATATGTGTTCACTAGTATGTTCTAGGCCATTGGGCATGGAGTCAGTGGTCCTTTAGTAGTTTGGTGTACTGTGTTGATCCAGTAGTGATGCTGCAGAGCTGGATAAGTGTCTGAGAAGCAATGCTTTGAAATTGTGATTAAGTGTGATGAGTCCAGTTCATGAAAGGCAGTTAAGAATCTTCCAATAAACTGATATGTGAAGAAGTGAGAATATTGCCTAGAAGCAGTGAAGAATTTCTAGATAACATTCATATTTGCAGAATTAATGGAACAACATGAGCAACTAAGAATTCATGTTCATAGTTAATTCTGAAGAAGAAAACATTAACAGCAATAAAAGATTGAGCACAAGGTGTAATCAAACATATCCTGCACTATTCCTTTTCCCTATTGCTAGATTTAGTGAAACATGAGTATGAGTTAATAACATAAGAAGACAGAACAGAGATTAAGGAAAACTTATTATTTCATCAGATAGCACAAGAATTCTGCAACAGCACGTATGTCATCAGCAAGACATCAAAGTTCCAGGAAATCACTGAGCTGGTCCAGCCCTTTGTATTAGATAATCTGAAAGTGTACAATAGATTTGC
This sequence comes from Pinus tabuliformis, assembly GCA_031772625.1. NCBI lineage: Eukaryota > Viridiplantae > Streptophyta > Pinopsida > Pinales > Pinaceae > Pinus > Pinus tabuliformis. The sequence continues at coordinate 76,857,351 of CM062820.1, read as the reverse complement.
CTCAGAATGAAAATTCCCAACCCCTTATGCGTTTCTAAGGGGGTAATATATACAAAATTTACATGAAAAATATCAAGGAAGTGAGTTAATGGCTCATTGATGTTATGCCAACTCCTGGAGCGTTGTAGCTGAGATAGTTAATGCTGTAATAACTTTTCAGTGCTTTAGCTGTCCAATATAGTCAGAAACTGTTGACTTGGTGGCTGTTGGAGTCGGCTGAGGATGCGCTGTCAAAAATATGCGTATTTTCTTATCCTTTGGGCTAGCTGTCGTGGTCCATATGCTGATTCATCTTTCAGCTGCCTTTAATACTGACTTTATTCTGCTGTTTGTCTTTAGTGAGCTGGAGCTGGCAGTGACCGAGAAATTGAGGCTACCGTGGCAAAATTTGAAGCATTGCCTGCCACCAATCCTCCTTTGGCAGCTGATGTCTTCTAATCTTTCTCAAAGTTTCGTCGGCCTCTGTATACCTGTAAAAGTTTGGAGGAGTTTCAAAAAGGTGATTTACCTCATTTTCAATAAAGAACAGGCCTTCAAGTTTATCGTATAGGCTTTGTCCTGTTGGAGGCCCTGATACCTCAGATGTACTGCCAGATGCAGTGATTTGATTTTCAATATAAGTTGCCATTCTATTGGTAAATTGATCTCGGGAGACCAGTCTTCCTGTACCGCTTAGTAGGCTGGGCAGTCCTTTTGCTTGCAGTACTGCCATCTTGACTTTATACTCCTCCACATCAGCTTGTATCTCGTGGCACTTCCTCTCCACAGTTTGTACATAATTTCTGAGAGTTAGCACCTTTTTGGCTGTGAGGACAGCCTCTGTTCTGTTGACAATGCCAATGGCTGCCAGTTCCTCCTTTTCTTGCCTGTTCAAAAAATCTATCATTCTGTTTGCTTGTTCAGGTTTGTCTCCCAGTAATGCTTTGGCCCTCTGAATTTCTGTATGTTCTTGGCCAATTAAATCCATCTGCTCATGTATAGTTTTGATTGACCTCCATTGTTGAGTGATGGATTGGCCAATTTTGGCCCATAGAATTCTTTTTATCTCAGCCATGGCACTTTCCAAATTCAGCTCTTTCTCCAAGGCTTTTATCTTTTCTTTTAGAGCCTTTATTTCTCTGCCTTGCTCTGCTACTGTCACTTTTGATTTATCATACTTGGCATCCAGCTCTGCTAATTTTTCCTTGGCCTTTTTTATCTCATTTGCCTGGAGCTCCCTTTCTTTGATGGCCTTAGTCAATTCTTCTACACTTGTGTTGGAATCTGGAGCTGTTGTTGTTGCTGGTGCTTCTGTTGTAGGGGCCACTGCTGCCTCTGTAGTTGTTGCAGTGGTTGAAGTTGTTGGAGGAGCTTGAGATGTAGATTCTCCCTGTTTATCTTGTAAGGCTCCTTCAAGCTCTTTCTCCAAATCAAGGACCTTTTGGTTTAGCTGCATTATGAGGTCCAGCTGCTCATCGACCTGCTTTTCCTTCTGTAGCTCTGCTGTCTGAGGATGTTCTGTTGGCAGCAGCTTTAACCTCTTCTTTAATGCATTGAGGTCATCTTCCTTTTTCTTCATAAGGGCCTTTACACCCTTTGGATCCTTAGGATCATGTCCCAGGTCGATAATAATGTCCTCAAGTGATTTTATTCTGTTATCTTTGGCTAGGGAGGACATTCTCTCAAAATCCAACTGAGTGTTGGTATTTTTTAGTGATTCCTTCAGCTCATGGGCCATGGTTGCCCTGTCTACCAAGGTTGCATAGACCATTTCCCCTGCCTGCTTATGGAGTTCAATTTGGTCCATGGGATGGATGTCCTTGGCTAGGACCTCCACCCTTGTCTTTATATAATCTGCCCCTGATTTTGGATCGGGCACTGTAGGTTTGAAATGGCTGAGGATGATTTTCTCCTCTTGAATGTCATATACAGACATTAGCCTTTCTTTCTGGGCTGGTGTGGCATTTAAAAATTGTTTGTAGACTTCCACCCTCAGCAAGTCATTCTGTGCCTTAATTTGCTTGAAAGAAGCCTTAGTGCTTTTGGGCTTCTTGCTCTGCTGAGAGGAGGAGGACACCTCCAAACCAAGTTGTAATCCTTGCTCCTGCTGAAAGGAGCTCGTACCTATATGTTGGCTGCCCTCCCTGTCTTTCCTTGCACTGTCAAGGATTTCTTCAGTGATGTCTTCTACCTCTGGGGAGTCAGCCCTTTGCCTTTTGGCCTGAGGTTGATGGGAGGATCCACTAGCAGGAGTGGACTCTTCTCTGTCTCTTTTTGTACCCCTCTCCTCCTGTGCTGGGGTCTGCAAAATTGGAGCTGTTGGTGGCTCAGTTTGTGGAGGGGGAGTCTGCTCTTGCTGCTGCTCCGGTTGCTGCCCTTGTGGCTGTTCTTGTTGCTGCCCTTGTTGCTGTTCACTTGAAGGGGCAGACTTTTCTTTCACGGTTTCTTCTTCAGCACCCATTATGCCTTTCCCTTTGTCTGTTCCTGATGCTGCTGTAGACGGTGCTTGTGTGGCTGGTGCTGTTCTTGAGGCCGAGGTCCCTTCTCCTGCTGAATGCGATTTTTTGAAGGGTACCTGCTGCACAGAATCTAGGTCAAGAGTCTTTTCCAGTTCTCTGACATTCTTTAACATTGTCTCTTCTTCAGTTAATTTTTCGACTAAAGTGTCCTGCTGCCATTCTTGCTGGTTGGCATATTTTTCAATATGTGGGTATTTACAATGCCTATAACCTAGAAGCCTGTACTTGATTCTTCTAGCAGTGATGAAGCCTTCAGGGTCATAAGGGACCCACCGAAAACTATATGACAGCTTGTATTTGTCTTTGAGGATTAGGTCGGCATCTTCCCATCCTTCTTTCTTATTCATGATGAAGGGGCCCACCTGGTGTTTGAACTTGAGGTGGGCTTTCTTTTTGGAGCTGTGGAAGTGAGTGAGGTCAGACTGAATCAATTGCCTATAATACTCCAAGGCAAATATCCTCATAGGCACATATTTTGGGAGCCTGTATGGACAGAGCTCACAGCCATAGACTCTGATGACTGTATGATTCTCATATAGGTACCAATCACCTATTTTGTACTTTTTGGAAAGTTGTAGAGCTTTCTGTATCTCAGTTGATATTCTGGGAGGAGGGGACCTCATCAATAGGCAAGAGACAGGGTATACAAATTGGTCAACAAACTCACAATAGGAATAGGGTGAAGTTTGGACTTGGTGATAGACAGATGTCCAGAAGATAACAGATCTTCTTTCCCCTTTATAGTCCAGCTTCTTGATGTAGCATGGAAAAGCCTCAGACTGATAGTACATAAAAAGGTGGTAGATATAGGATGAGTACTTGAAGACACCCTGTCTGTCTACTTTGCACAGCTGATCATGAATCTTGTTAGCTATGAACTTGGCAAAGTTATATTTGCGGGCAGGGGGTTGGCCTGGGCTGTAAGCTGCTAGCAATACCAGCATTGTTTCATCCACATGCTCACTGGTTCTGTATCCCAACAAATAAGCAATCATGTCTAGCAACATTCTGCCTACCTCAGTAAAATAGACATCCAAGTAGGGAGGAGGCCCTGCAGGCTGACATTCAGGTTTCACAAAAGTCCTGGTGATCTTCTGAATATCCTCACTAGTCATCTTGGCCCCAGTGTCTAGCAGATAATTCATGGAAAATGGGAACAGCAGCTCAGTTTGATCAAAGTGGAGCATCTTATTGATGGTTTCAGGATTAATGTGAAAGAGGATGCTCCCAGATGGAGACTTAATAGCTCTTTGCTACACATCATAGTTTTCAGCACACAGGCGAATAATCTCAGGAAAAACATTGACAGAGGGGAGACAGTAGTATGGCAGATTTGATTCCCATATCCCATATGTGTCCTTGCCATTCAGATAGTCATCTCTCAATTGCCTGAAGGTCTGCAGAAAGTCCCTGCTACCCACAAAGTCTTCAATGAGGTAGTCCTTGTCAGCAAGAGGCAAGGACTCCAGGTCTTTATTTGGTGGATTTAATGGAGCAACACTGAGGGCTGAGGGTGCAGGAGCAGCCATTATGCAGTTTGAATTTAACTGAGGTGATTACAATGGTTTGCAAGGTTCCTCAAAGATTTGAGTGACAGGCTTAACAGACAATGTTTGAAATCTTCTTCACGGTGGAAAAGGCAGGCTTGGCAGGCTTGTTTCTGCAGTTTTTGGTAAATTCACAGGGATTGTGAATTGCAGAGGGTATGTGAGATTTACTTTGGTAAAAGCTGCAGCTGGTCTACACCTGGCAAAAGGGAACAATGCCGGGCACCTCGAGGACAAATTTACAATTTTGGTCCGCGAATTGACTATTTTAATGTTAAATTATGGTGCTGGGGCAATGCAGGTTACCTTAGCTCACTTTTAGGTAGCAGACAGAGTTTAATTTGGAATTTGACAAGTGCTTTAATGGTGAATTTGCAGAGAAATGGTATGTATGGGCGAAATGGGAGAATTATGGTGAATACCTGGATAAGATCGCTTGAAAAGCCTGCGGGCCGAACTGTGAAGGCTCAATGTAGCTGAGTTGATAAGCTCGGGCGGTCACAAATTCGAATTTGGAGGTTCAGGAACAATCTGGCACCGAAGCAGCGACAAGAGCTCTGTGTATTTCGCTCGAAAATGACACAAAACGGCTATTTCGGGCGTTTATAATGACAATTTTGGCAAAAACGGGTTATTGGCGCTTTTCCGCCGATGACGTCAGCATGACGTCATGGCGGGCCCGGGTACGGAGGGTGATGTGGGCGCTGAGGTGGAGGCCAGCGTGGCCGGACACGGTGGCGGGCGGATAAGGTGGCAGGGCTACGTGGAGGGCCACGCGGCACGGGGGAGGGAGATGGTCCGACGTCATGGTGACGTATAGGTGACGTAGGAGGGAAGGTGGTAACGGGGAGGGTGGTAAGCGGTTTGCCCGCACCACCTTTGGGCAAAGGCGATATCGGGGAGGGGGTCTCCGAACAACCCCGCCGCCTGCCACGCGTCCCATGTACGGGGCGGAAAACCACCGTTCCCCGGACGCTAAAGGACGACAAATCCAAATCTGGAAATACCTGCCCACCGTTGGATCGGGGGTGGCAGACGATGGACAGCTGGCGGGCCTCCCGACGGATCATGCATGTTGGGGGGGGGTTCCCGCCAGCATATTAAAATATTCGAATTAATATTTTGGGCGGAGAACTTTAGGTTTAAGGGCTTTTTGTGGGTTTTTCGGGGCAAGGGTTAATCTGAGGGGGGAAGAAGGGTTAAAAAGTGGGTTTTAAGTAGAGGGAAGGGGTTTTTGTGGAATTCTTGAGCAGAGGTGAGGTGAGGGCTTAGGGGGAGGTTATCACTCCAACCAGAGGTTAGAGCAATCCCATGACAGGGTTGACCATAGTCCCTGGTGGACTAATGTCTCCCTTAGACAAACTTATTTAGCTATAGTGCTAAAAAGGGAGGATATTTATACAATGCTTGGGATTTATACACCATGGTGTTATAGTAGTAGGGAAAGGGTAACATAGGGGATTTAGATAATAGAAGTTAGGAATTAATATGGATGGAAAAGATGAATGAGGAGTGATATCACTAAGTTTATTTGAAAACCACTTAGCTTAGGAAGTAGATCAAAATGAAAAGATTTTTTACACAGGAAATGTGGCTTTTAAAGGGATAAGAACCAACATAAAACCTTGAACTCTTTCATGAACACAACTGATGAATGGATGTTAGTAATGAATGTGAATGGGGAGGAAGGGAGTTAGACATGCTCCTTTACTTTGCTGCAACATGATGGAGAAGAGAACCTTCTCAATCCACTGATATTCCATTGTGATTAGGTTATCAAACACTCAATTAAAAGGAATGACATTTCTGCAACCCCATCTGCCTACCCATCTACTTGCCTAACATTTTTTGTTTCTTCATGGAGGGTGCACTTAGACTAGCAAACCCTTCTGTGCCTTTTCTTTTGTTTGGATTTTTTCTTTTGATTTCCTATCTAGAACTACCCTTATTGCTTCCAAGGTCCCAGATTAAACAGTTGGGAACCTTACTTCTCTACCTAAGCTACTGGTCTGCCAAGATTAAACAGTTTGGCTAGACTTCTTTCTCTATTCTATAGCAGAAAATTGAAACATGGCATGATCCAGATTAGGCTGTTGGACCAGCCACCAAAATTTTGTGAACATCATGCTATACACACATATTGTCTTCTCTTGGAAATATGGGATCTTTGTATCACCAAAGCAGAGCATATTTGGACCTTTCTTTGTCAATCATGAAATATGAAACCTATAGGTATAGGTAGCTAACAACATTCATCATCATGATTGTCTGAATAAGCAAGACTAACATCAACATAGATTTAAAACAATTCATTTGTAGTTATACCTTCAAATTTTTTGCGTGGAAGCATATTAGGTTCTGTTGAGGCTACATTTTTTGATATGTTAATTGCACCATTCAAACTAGGGGTATTGATCTTCTCTGACTGAGGTTCTTTCATGTGATAAGCCTTCTTTTTTTCCTTCTTCTTACTCTTATTTTCAGCCTCCCCATTGTTGTTGTTATCACCTCCAAATAACACTTGCAGTATTTCCCAAATCTCCTTGCAGATTTTAGATCTCCAACTTTCTCCAAGTCTACATTATGAAGATTCTCAAAAATAATGCATCTCGCTTTAGCATTTTGCTACATTACTTTAGTTGAATGTGGATCCTTGCTACATTGTTGTGGATCCTCGCTACATCCTTAACAAACCAATCTCAAAATGGTAGATCCACAAGACAATAATTTAGGTTTCACTCTTTCTTTCCATACCTTGAAATTTGAAGTAGTGAGGAAAAATACTCCTGGAGGATTCATTCTGATAAATAAATAAAGGTCAAATTTCCACCAAATCTTCCTAGATATACTCTCTATCTATTAATCTACAACCAAGAGCCTCGCTTTGATACCACTTGTTAGAAACCTTGAGCACTACATAGAGGGGGGTGGGGCGGAGGTGAATCACTAGTGTGACTTATGAATAATGTTTACCCTTTCTTAAAATTTAATTGAATCACATATTATTTAACCAACATTACATTAACAGTTCAACACAAGCATGTAAATCATATGATTAACATGCATAAGAAATAATCAACATGAGACCAATAAAGCACAACCACACAAATCATCCACATGAGACACAAGATATAAGGTGGAAACCACAAGGGTATAAACCACTGTCAACGAATAGTCTTCATCATCTTCTCTTATATTATGTAAAAGTGATTTTACATTTGATTCACTGGGCACAACCACTGTGCAATCCCCAACTTGCTAATCATGCAAGTTGCTACTCACTCTAGACAACGACCATGAAGAATTTTGCAAGCCACCACTCTATCGACTTTGCAGGCCACCACCTTCTGGAAGCCACTACTCCTAATAAGCCTCGCCCAACCACCATTGGACTCTCCAGCCACTGCTCCCACATTATCAAACCACCACCTAAAGGATGCCACTACACCCTGAATATGCAAGCCACCACTCACTCATTGAAATCCACAACCTTCAGCACGTCTCGTGGACCTCGTTTCATCTATTTTCACAGTTTTGTCCATCATACATTAAACTCATCAAAAATTGAATCAAACACCTACAATATCATCCACAATTTGCATATAAAAGCCCTTCAACACATTGAATCACAATCAATCCACCTACTCATACGTCCAACACTAAATGCAAGCTCTCCAACACAATCTCTGTAACACAACCTCAAACAATACATTATCCCATCAACTGAGTACAATCTGCACACTTGAATCAAACTCATCAAACAATCACCAATGTGCATGCATGTGCTACACAATCTCAACCTAAATATCCTCAACCAAATCAAACCCTGCAGTAGCACATAATGGCAATCTGATCTACACATTTAGCGATAATAAAAACTCATGCATCCATACAAAACTCAATATACTGAAGCTAGAAAAATGAACTCTCCAATAAAACCCTTGCAACATAAGTGCATCATTACTATCAACTTTAATCTGAAACTAGAGCGCTATAGCAATGTCTCTTATCTCCATCTCAGTAGCAACTAGGAGCCACAATATGCAACAAAAATAGATTAGCCATGTATATATTTTGTAGCTCCACCATCCTCTGAAATATGCTCCAAGAATAAGCTCTTATATGCTCTCTAACTCTTCACTCTTGTAGCAAACACACTCTCTCAATCCAACCATTTCTTCTTCACACTCCAGGATTTTATAATTGATGGAAGGTGCAATCAATATCCATCACTAAGCCTCCTCATTTTTACTTAATCACCTTCTAGATGATGGTTAACATTTTTTTATTATAAAAAATCCTGAACAAAATCACTAGAAAAAACAATAAAAACATTTGAGGTGCATGCATAATCTGGAGAAACTTCACCGACAAGCACAGTCACTGGAATGACTACTAGCTCCCAACAACTATAGTCGCACCCTTACCATTAGCATCCCGGTGGCTGAAATCCTACAACTGCTATGACTGAGTGTCTTCCCAGCAACTATGGCCAAACCTAGGCAATACCATAAATCTTTTGGTCATACTTGAATCTCTTCCTTGGCATTCCTCCTTCATCATCGATAGGACTTGTCTGAGCCTTGACAAGTCAAAAAGAACACCTCGATAACCTAAACACCTCAACAACCTCTTCATGGATCAACACCTCTACATCAAGTCAAGGACATGGAGGCCTAGTTGTCCAAACACCACTGCATGGATCAACACCTCTGCATCATACCAATGATAACTCGACAAAAATCATGAGGGCTACATGAACCAGGTCGACATCAATGATAGGATAGATAGTTTTAAATCCCTATTGACATCAATGCCAACAAAATTCATTATTTGGGTCATATCATTTCAAAAGAATGGATAGCATACCCATAATCTATCAAGGTAATCAAAGAGTTACCAACACCCAAAAATGTGATAGAGGTGAGATCCTTAATGGGCTTAGCAAGCTACTATAAAAGATTTATTGAGGGATCCTCAAAATATCCCACCTTATCACTTCTTTGCAAAAAAAGGTGTGAAATATGAATGATATCATAAATGTGAAGAGATCTTTCCGCATTTAAAATTGTTATTAACAAGTGAATCTATATTGAAGATAGTTTATACAAATGAAGATTTCTTTGTATGCATTGATGCATGTAAGGAGGGGTTTGGAGGAGTCCTCATGCAAGATGGGCACGTGATATGTTATGAATCAAGGATGTTGAAGAAGCATGAACGAAATTATGCCACTCATGATTTAGAGCTAGTAGTAATTATACATGCTTAAAAAATGTGGAGGTATTACCTCATGGGGAAACAGTTTGAATTGAGAACCAACCACAATGGTTTGAAGCATTTATTTGGAAATCCAAATTTAAATTTCAAACAAATTAGATGGCTTGAATTTTTGGTTGATTATGAATTTGAAATTAAGCACATAAAAGGTAAGAAAAATAAGGTGGTTGGTGCACTCAGCATAAGGGTGTAGACAATGCATGTTATAGTCATAAATATATGTAAATCTGATTTAAAATTAGAATTTGAGACCGGCAATTCATATCAACAATACATGGAAATGAAAAGAAACCTACAACAAGGTAATTTACATCCAAAGTACAAGAATTATAAATTCGGCAAAGATGAAGTTCTTTTGTACACAAGTAGGATTTATGTGCCAAATCTCAGGGGCTGAAAAAATTAGTGTTGAATGAGATGCATAAGGCACTTAACGTTGGACAATCTTAGCAGTCAAGAAACAATATTTTTAACTAGGTACAAAAAAGGGCATAGCTGTTTATATAGCCAAATATTTGGAATGGAAAAAAGTTAAAGCTAAACATAGACATCCAACTAGATTGCTACAAACAATACCCATTCTTGAGTGGAAATGGGAAGTTGTATCTATTGATTTTATTACAAATCTACCCAACACTATGATACAACATGATTCCATCGTGGTAGTGGTGGAAAAACTCACTAAGGTTTCCCATTTTATTCCAATGAAGTCAACACACAAGGCAGCAAATGTTGTCGAAATCTATATACGGAAATCACCTAGCTACATGGTGTGCGTAAGGCAATTATTTCATATAGGGATCCCAAGTTTACATCAAAATGTTGGACAGGTTTATTGAAGAGATTTATAACTAATTTAAATTTTAGCATAGCATACCATCCAAAGTTCAATGGTCAAACAGAAAGAGTTAATCATATGATTGAAGATACGCTAAGAATGTATGTGATGGATAAGCGATCCAAAAGGAAATAGAATTTTTACTTGGTGGAGTTTGCTTACAATAAATGGTATGAAGCATCTTTGAAGATGAACTCATTTCGTGCCTTATATGGTAGGAAGTGTAACACATTTGTGAATTGGGACAACCCAGTGAACAAGGCCATTGTTGGATTAAACTTTCTCAAGGAAGTGGAAATGTAAGTGATAAAAATCAAACAAAATTTGAAGGTTGCCCAAGATAGACAAAAAAATTATGGGAACTTAGAGTTGGTATCATGTCTTCTTGAGAGTGAAGGAAAACAAAAATTTCATTAAAACTTGGTAGCTATGCAAAGTTGGCAGCTAGATATTGTGGACCATTTGAAATCTTAGATAGGATTGGCCTAGTTGCGTATAGGATCGCACTGTCAGCATCTATGCATATTCATAATGTGTTTCATATTTCATTGCTTAAAAAGTGTGTTCTCAATGCTAACCATGTAATTGATTGAAATATGATTCACATGGAGCCCGAGGTAGGCTTCCAGGTCTAGTCAGTGCAAATTTTGGATAGGAAGATCAAAGTGCTGTGAAATCAAGCCATCACCTTGGTAAAAGTACAATGGACATATTTCAGTTCTAAAGATGCTACATGGGAGCATGAAGATGTAATGAGGGAAGAGTACCCTCATCTTTTTGGATAATTTTGTTGTATATATGTGTATATATAATCCATTAAGGGTAGTGCATAAACAAGGGGGAGGGGAATGTAACACCCCAACTTGACCCCTGGATTGTAAATAACGTACATATTAATTATGCTAGTAAGTTGAGGAATACCTTTGGGACAAGCATGCCCATGTACATGTGTGTTTATATGATTTGGGGTCGATGTGACTATGTGCATATGTTTTTATATGTTTTCTCTTCCCATGAATATGTTTTTATATGTTTTCTTTTCCCATGAATATGTTTTTATATGTTTTGAGACCAAAGAGCCTAGTTTTGTAAATAATAAATTTAATGCACATTAATAAAATACGTTACTGCTACATGTCAAATTAGATGAAAAGAGGTGGGGCTAAGACTCCATGAATATTAAAAAGGGGTCTTTGTATGACTTAATAATTGTTAAAGTGCACATGCTTTTAACTGAAGTCCATCAAGTGACTTTAAAGGAGTGTCATGTGTTAAAGGAATAGCATGCACATAAAAGTAAGGATGTTGGTACTATGGAACACAGATTCTATAGAATTTGACTAGGGTAAAAGGGAACTAGACACCTTGATGGAAAATAGGGGATGACCTTGTGACAAGTGGAACAAGATCCCTACTGTAAGGGCCTAGAGGGTACCTGGAGACCCAGAGGGTAGTAGGAGTTCTTGGAACAAGAAGACTATGAGGCATCCCTGGCTAACCAAGTTACACACCTTGGAGGTAGTGGCACTACGCTCTGCAAGTCCGGCAAAGGAGGTTCACTACTTTACTGTGGGGATGATGGGGGAGGTGAGCCTACTGGTTAAAGGTCATTGGGATTTGGTACCTTAACCCTGATTATTTATGGTGTTGGACATATACCTGGTGTTGGATAAGTTGTTGCCCCATGGAGTCGAAGCTCCAACTTAGGGGTGACCCATTCTTGAGAGAAAATGAACAACATGGTCTATGTTTGGGATGAATGTATGAGCTCTAAACTAGTTGTCATCTATAAATCAAATAAATGTTAATTGAAATGTTTAATTTAAATTATATTGTAAATAATTGTATAATTATGTTTATTAGATATGCTTGGAAAATCATGGTATAGTCATGTATTTATACACTTGTGCATGAGAGAATTGCATGGTAGAACACATTTAGTAATGCACAGCACATGTACAGAGAATTAAATAAAAATAAAATTTTCCAGAAAATTAGGTTACAAGAGTAACAAGTACAACTAAATGCCCAATAGATGGTTGTGGGGTGTTACAAACATTTTGGGCTTTAGTGCCCTATCTTATATTGGTTGTTTCATCTTCAAGGGAATCATATCGATATGAGACACCTTATATTAAACAAGTTTACACTTCATCTTCTACATTTATGGGATTATGAATGCTTATGGTTTTTGTAAGTACCAGTGATAATGTTTGGGACATTGCCTAAATGTCGACTTCCTTCTTAATATTGGCATCATAATCTATAAAATTTTACATGTTTATCTAGTTTCAATCACCAATTACAAATAGGAAATTTTCATTTGCCAAACCTTGAAGGATATCTTGGTGTCATCTTGGTGTCATTGTAAAGCAGACTTCATGATCTTTGTCTTTGCAAGTTTTGTCACTATGGATAAATTGTCTCCATGTGATTGCCCATTATTGCTAATATACAAGGATGACTTTTCCTTCAATTAGGATACTATATCATGGTTAAATGATCTCATAAGACATCAATGCAAAATGGTTTATTGAAACCCTTCATTGATATGTCCTTGACTCCTTTGTAACTTATTCTTATCTTATGCAATTTATTAAACTTACATAACTTTTAAATAAATTCAAAATTGACTTCAAATTTATACCATGTTTCATTAATGTTTTAAGTGTTTTATTTCCCTATGAACTTGATCTTGTTGATTATAGCCTCTTAGATTAACATTCTCAAATATCACATTACATTACAAAAGATACACATCTATTTAATATGAGCATCATGTATCTTTGTTCACTTTTTCTTGTGAACTTGATCTTGTTGATTCTAGGCTTTCTAGATTAAAATTTTCAAATATCACATTAAATTACAAAAGGTACACATATATTCAATATGAGAATCTTGTATCTTTGTTCACTTTTGTCTTTTAAGGAGATATGAAATATAAAATATTGACAATTCTTGTTATGTACAAATAGAGAATGATACTATTACCGGCACTTTTTTTAAGATACTCATAGAGAATGATATATCTTCACTTACACTCATTTTTTCCCAATGTACTCACTTATTTTTGTGTATGTAAAGAAATGAAAATGTTATATCTTTATGTTTTGTATTTTTTAATATTATGGTTTGTTTTTATTCATCAACCCAATAATTATGGTTTGTTTTTATTCATCAACCCAATAATTAGAGGACAAGTAACTACTCATATTAAAGTAAGGTTATTCTAACTTTTATTAAAGACACTAATGTGTATCTTAATATACATTATTAAATACACTAACATACACTTTGATTACTTCAAATATACTAACACTCTTTAATACACTTTATTATATTTTTGTAATATGCAATATAATTATGCATTTGTTAAATTCCATAGTTTTAAGTATTTGCTTCTTTGCTCTTGTTTCAATTTGAGACACTTCCACTAATTTCATAAATCTTGTTCATACTTGTTTCCTAATTCATGTTTAAGCTCTCCACAGTAGAGTTTCTTTTCCAAAATTTACTTCTGTTCTTAATTGAAGATGGAGTCTCTTATTGCTTCTGTCCCTAGCAAAAATGCTTCAATACATGTCATTTACTAATTTTGTTTTTCATTGTGATTATATTGAGGCTGGATTTTTATCGATTCAAGTGATATCCAAATTTGAAAATCTTCACCTAACCTACCATAGATAGCAAAGATTCTATGTTTCCATATTTACCCAAAGCTCCCATCTAACACCAACCACTAAACAAACATAAATAAACTCAATCAACATTCTTTCCAAAGGACACTTATTAGAGAGACTGGATTGCGTAAAACTCTTTGACACAAATTATCAATTGTAATTACGCCACTAAAATTTTATGCAATTATAACCCTTGACATCCAAGATACTGTACCTTTTCTAACTGTTGAAGCAAATTATAAGCCTTTGGCATCCATACTTTCATAAAAAGGTTAATCTGGAATTTGGTCTTGACTTAAAATACTTTTCTAGATAAACAAGGCATTTGTCATTATAACTCTTGACATCCAAGATACTGTTCCTTTTCTAAACAAGGCATTTGTCTTTATAACCCTGGGATCTTGACATCCAAGATACTGTTCATTTTCTAAACAAGGCATTTGTCATTATAACCCTTGACATCCAAGGTACGGTACTGTTCCTTTTCTAACTGTTGAAGCAAATTATAAGCCTTTGGCATCCATACTTTCATAAAAAGGTTAATTTGCAATTTGGTCTTGACTTAAAATACTTTTCTAGATAAACAAGGCATTTGCAATTATAACCCTTAACATCCAAGATACTGTACCTTTTCTTGTCATTATAACCCTTGACATCCAAGATACTGTTCCTTTTCTAACTGTTGAAGCAAATTATAAGCCTTTGGCATCCATACTTTCATAAAAAGGTTAATTTGCAATTTGGTCTTGACTTAAAATACTTTTCTAGATAAACAAGGCATTTGCAATTATAACCCTTGACATCCAAGATACTGTCCCTTTCCTAACTGTTGAAGCAAATTATAAGCCTTTGGCATCCATACTTTCATAAAAAGGTTAATTTGCAATTTGGTCTCGACTTAAAATACTTTTCTAGATAAACAAGGCATTTGCAATTATAACCCTTGACATCCAAGATACTGTACATTTTCTAACTGTTGAAGCAAATTATAAGCCTTTGGCATCCATACTTTCATAAAAAGGTTAATTTGCAATTTGGTCTTGACTTAAAATACTTTTCTAGATAAACAAGGCATTTGCTAATATTGATGCTATAGTGATTGGACTATAACTTTTCTTCCAAGTAAAAGAGGAAATTCGGGCATTGCTAGATAGACGTGTACCTTCCTACATCTTTTCATTAGAGTTGGAGCTCCTTCAAGATTTCCTTTTAAGTGAGAAAACCATCGTTCTAGGATATATAGGTTTCTCATCTTCTCTCTCCCAATGGGCTCATGAGGATGTCTCGAGAGGTTTAGTTTGCAATTTGGCCTCAACTTGCAATAAACGAGTTTGTTAGCGTTGATGCTAAAGTAGTTGGACTACAACTTGTTTCTTTCAAGTAGAAGAGAGGAAATTCAAACGTTAAGTACCTTTCTACAAATTTTCATTAGAGTTGGAGCTCTTCCAAGCCTTCTTTTAAGTGAGCAGCTCACTTTCTTAGTGTAGATAGGCTTCTTATACCCTCTTCTAGTGACTTCTTATACTCTCTTTCAGCGGGCCCATGAGGCTGTGTCTGCATATAGGCAAAGTGCATTTTATCCTTGGCTATGTCACAAGGCTTACCCAGATGGGTAGAGTGGACGTGCACCCAAGGGAGGTCTTATATGTCAGTTGACATGTTGCCTAGCTCAAGACCTAAAACATTACTATTGCCAATGCATTCATTTGCTTTGTTATGAGCCAACAAGCCAATTAAACCTAGAAATGCAAATACACATTCATACAAATTTGTTGCAAGGATGTTCATTTTTCTTATCATATTCTTATTACTAAATATAGACGTTGTGAATTCAGGGATAACCAAGTTCATTTTGTCACACCGTAACTCTACTTAGTACATTGTAATGGTAACTCAGAATAACATGAACCTATTTAAACAAAATGGTCAAATAACATTGCAATAAAATGCACAAACAAAGAGATCAAATGTAATACTTGCTACAAAATTACAGAGAAAGCCCGAAGACCTAAATACATTACAATTTACAACACATATAACGAAGATGAACAATGGCCCATTACATTTGTATAGCAAGGAATAAGGTATCTCACATACTTGTCATTGAAACTGCCAAGATCCAATGTCGTTTTTCTATACTTCGAACTCGCCGGCTACATCAATATGCCTTCACCTTCGATTCGTTCTAGATATACTGAATAGGCTAATAGCTGCTCAGTAAAAAACATGCATAACTTTTGTGGGAGTGTGAGATGAAGCTTAATGTATCAGTTTCTCAAACTAGGGCAAAAATGTATTGGGACCAACCACCCATAAGTGAATCTCAAACTGAAATGTGCTTTATGTGCCTTTGTCTACAAGTCCAGATCCCAGCTAGAACCTAAAAAAATTGTTGTAAAAATATCTACTTTCGCATTAATTTAATACATAGAGGCTGCACTCTTTGTGGGATTTGGTGTTATAGTTAGACTGATTGCAAAACCAATCTGCAATTTTCGAGTATAACCAATCCAATGAAAGGATAAATGATCTCATTACTTTAAAATGCTCTGTTTCCTTTCTGAACCCCAATCTGTGAACACCACTTGCTAGCCATCAAAAATTCTCGCGCTCCTTAAGCTTAAGGATAAAAAGGATACCAGAATTTCACCATAACCAATATGCAACAATATCTAAAGGCCAAGATGTGGACATTGCCTCCTTGCATGCTCTGGAATCAACTTCCGAAGAAGCTCAAGGGTGGCGCCCTTTAATTCTGCAAGACAAACATATATGATAGTATGTACAAATTGCCATGATGAATATAAGGAAAGAAAACCTGAAAGAAAAACATACTCACATACAACATCAGTTCAACATATTCAAAAATTAGAAAACATGAGTAGGAAACTAGGCTGTTGGTAGTACCCTCTGGCTTGAAGTCAAAAAGAGCAGGCAAAGGATGCCCATTTGGCAGTCGAGTGTTAGGATCGCGGAGTTCATCAAAAAATGGATGCACACAAGCTTCCAACTGCATTCAAACAAAGTTCGTCATAAAATTAGGTCAAGGATCAACTGTTACATAACTTGGACAATCAAAACTGAGAGCACCACACTATCCAAACATTTTACTTTCCTTGAAAACTCAAATTTGATTGTAGCCACTTACAGGGGCACAACGTAGATTTGGTGAGTACTGAAGCAGCCTAGAGATAAGATCAATTGCGTCTGCTGGCACTCGCTTGTGAAAAACCTACAAGAGCAAATATATTTATTCTTTTACCCCTTTCATGTTCAAAAGTCAACGAAATTGCATGTATAAGAATTATACTGACCTTGTGCCAAGGGTGAGCTTTTATATGGGGGAACTTGAACTCTGTATAATTGGGATTCATACATTTAATTTCCTCTCGAGTTGGGGTCCCAAGGATCTGGATAAACATATAAAAGTGAGACCCTTTATCCATATTCTTGGAAAGTCCACGCATTATAAAGAGTCAAGGTTTATATGGCACATTGGAAAAGGCGGAACATATATTCCATAAAGATATAAATTTCACCTTAATGATCTCCACAAGCTGGTCTACTGCACTCTCACCAGGAAACAGAGGCTGCAAAGATTCAAAAATATAACACAAATATAAATAAGAATTGAACAAAGATAAAAGCACTTACAAACTTTTTCGTTTGACCAGATAAGTTAAGTTTTCAGTCATTAGGAAGTAAGATCCATGTCCCTAACCTGACCCAGAAGAAGCTCAGCTAGGACACAACCTGCCGACCACATATCAATTGCCGTGGTATATTCTGTGGCTCCAAATATGAGCTCAGGAGCTCAATAATACCTTGAGCAAATGTAAGATATGTTTGGTTCACCCTTAACCTGTAACAGATAAATTGATTTTATTAGGAACTGTGTTGTGAAAATGAGTCATTCATTAGAAGTAGCTGTAGATGCAATGTATTTCCAGAAAATCTGTATCTAAACCTCAGGTTTAGCTTTTTCTTGCTGCTAAACGGAAGAGTTGCTACTCCTCCATAAAAACTTTGGTAAAGACAACTTCCTACTGCTAGATGGACTAAAACTTGTTCAGTTAACTTCAATCGTCAATTTTCTGCTTGGAAGCTCCAAAATGAATTTGTAAAAAAGCAATAGGTTTTGATCATCTCTTCAAGTGTCTCCTAAAGTAGCTTGAAAAAGTTAACAAGCCAGTATATGAAGTTCCTGTGACAAAATTAATGAAATTTATTTAAATTAAATTAAATTAACGAATACTTATCAGACGATGTGAAACAGGATCACTGTTCCCTAATGTTACTTTTCAGATCTACTTGTGCTTAGATTCTAATTTGAGGTTGAATCAATAAAATTGCATGTGAAAATCCATAATAACGACTTGCCAGTTAAGATGGAACATGCCAAGGATTGGATACCTATTCTTCACATTAACATGTAAACTAACCTATGAGAAACCAACGGAGTAGATCCTCGCTCAACTTACCAGCATAGGCTATCACACTCCAATAAAACATATAAGGGGGAAAGGGATGATGGAACCGAAGGCCTCTTTTATTACTTTAATCTAGTACTAAAGTATCAATTCCAGATATCTGAAAAGTTCATTAGCCTAATATTTTTAACTACCTATCATATCTCTGCTTACTCACCAGAACTTTTGCGCTGCCGAAGTCACATATTTTAAGCTGGTGGGTGTGAGGATTGACCTGTTGAAAAAGTGCATGTCGCCAAAATAATTGATGAGATTCAAGAAACATAAACCAAATGCTTTTCTAATAATCAAAGAGTATCAAACATGCCTGGACATGTACATTAACTAATACAGTCCAAACCTATTTTATATGAGTAATTCTAACTCTACCCAAACATCATCAAAACCATTTGGCACCCACACACTAACAAACCAAATTAGTTTCCTATGGGAAAAAATTTAAAAGCACAAATAAGACTTAGAAGAGTTCACAGGGAGAAAAATACCAGAAGATTTTGTGGCTTGATGTCTCTATGACATATACCAAAACCACCATGGATATAAGCCAATGCTCTGCAGAGCTGAAACAAATTAACCTTTTCATCAAAAAAGAATCCCACTAACAGTAGAATAAATATTACACAAAAGCAGGATACCATTTACTCACCTGATAAGTATAGAGCTTTGTATAAAGGACAGGCATCTGGTGATTCGTCCTACCATAATGCCTCTCAACCTTGTAAACAGTCTCTGGCACATACTCTAACACCAGATTCAGATACAACTCATCCCTGTTGGTTGTAGAAAAGAAACAGTGCTTCAAGGAAACCACATTTGGATGGTCTAGAAAACGCATCATCTGCAACTCTCTGTTTTTATACCGTTTATCTTGCAACACTTTTTTGATAGCCACACTCTCGCCTGTCTCCAGGCATTTAGCCTGGTTAACAAAAATAACTTCAGTGTAGATCCGTTACTCATTGGTTTTCAATGACAACTCCCCTAAATCCCAACCCCCAAAAAATAGAATGTTTGGATGAAATAACAGTAGGTAGCTGACAAGTATGAA
The DNA here is from genome assembly GCA_031772625.1 of Pinus tabuliformis. Classification (NCBI taxonomy): domain Eukaryota; kingdom Viridiplantae; phylum Streptophyta; class Pinopsida; order Pinales; family Pinaceae; genus Pinus; species Pinus tabuliformis. The sequence continues at coordinate 76,837,970 of CM062820.1, read as the reverse complement.
AGTATAGAACCCAGACAAATTCATAAAAGATACGAACACACAGCAGAAGTATGAGGAAAAGAAACAATATGTCTCTTCAAATATGTGCTAGTCTATGTCTTACCCAGAAATATAGCTAATTATTAATAATAAGTAAGTGACTAGCAATAGCCTAAACTCTGTGTATCATCAATACATATCTCCACCTAATGTATCTATGCCAAGTCAACCAACATACCTGAAACACAATTCCAAAAGACCCGCTACCGACCACACGCTCTGCCATGTAACTTATGGTCTGCAAGTTCAGAAAACAAACAACAAAATTTTAATTCAACTTCACCATAACCAAAGCCCAATTCATACTCTAATACTTCCCAGGTCATGGTCAAAACGTGGCCACCTAATCAGCACGGAGTTACATTTGTTAGCTTAATATCCATTTTGAGTTTTGATTTAGTCAAACATGACTTTGTTCTCAAGTTATCCATTCCCACTTCATAATTAGGTTTGCATTCTTGTTGCACCCAGAGACACAGGGTGCATTCTACAGTCCAAGTAAGGGTAAGGGTAGGGATGATTCATAAACTCTCCATATGTGAGACCATCTATGTAATCTACATTGAATCTAGACAATGCATTGGTGCATTGGGTGTATTGAATATGGGCATTAACATAGACCCATCTAGACATCCATCTAATCTGCATTTCCAGGTTGGGAAGCTCTTGGATGCATATAACTGCACAAGTTTGCACAAATGATCAACCCACCAAATAGTAGACTTCAAACTATTCAACCTCAAATTTGACAACCTTGAGGTGCATATCAGACTCAGGTTCAGATGGGTTTGTGCTATTATCAACGCGGTACTGAATATCATAAGCAAGGCTCCGATTTGGGTTTATACTGCCTATTTGGTATTATCTTATAAGTTCAAGATTACGTTTTGTTCCATTCTGGTTGAGCATTGAGTTATTAACTTGCCTTTATTTCTGCTTATGACTGAGTTACTCTGGATAACCATTTCGATTCTGCTCAAAATCATAAAACAAATCTCAGAACTCGGTATAAAAGCTATACTTACTTGCTTAGGCTGCCCATCTCGACCACCTATGGTTGTGGAAATTACATGGCCTGCTTCAGTACCATTTCCCTCCACAACTGATGGCACTATTTCCTGCAAAAAAACCTACATTGTCAAACCCCCCCATTCCTCGGTAGCTCCGCCTGTTAAAAAGAAAAAGAAGTAGAAGGGAGACAAAAAGCCCACATCAAATTTTTTGCAGGAAGAACCCTTATCATCTGCATTCTCCCTGATCTTCATCTCCTTCATCGCCTTGGGGAGCCGATCATCAACAATGCTATTTACTTCCTGACCAACTAACTATTTACTTATACAAGTACCCTTTCAACTTCTACTGCGATTCGAACCTGCGCCGCTGTTCCGCTCAACTATTGAAAATGCTGCAAACCCCACATCTGCAGAACCCATGTGCTTTACAGGTATTTCATGCTTCACCTTTTATTTTGAACTGCAACCCAACACATACAAAACACTTAGACAACCCAAAAAAATTTAAAAAGCAAAAGAAGACAGCCACCATCTCTGTGCAGATACTGTAAAAAAACATATATATACATTGTGTATACATCCATACCTGCAGATATAATCTTTTCCTGTGTTGTTGACCAGGACATGAGAGATTTTTTATCCATGCACATTAAACGCGGTCAGATGAAGATACAGATATGCTGATGCCGAAGCAAGTGAGCAATAATTGCAGTTGTCCGGGGGTATATAAAATGTATATATATGACTTAGTGGAATAGAAAGGAAGTCTTTTTAGATTGATGAATATATGGAAAACGGAAAAGCGGTACGATTTGTTTTCGACGTATGTTTACAGGTCAAAAACCTAAATTTTGGTTTGACCGTCCACGTCACTGTCGTTTTTGAAGAGAAATTAAATATTGATTTTCTCTTTTTGTGGGATTTAAGAACAACTTCCACGTGTTGCATGCGTGACAGTACGCCTTTGACCGATACAAATTGAGAATGTGCATTCCCGCCAATATTTTTAGATTTTTGTCCTCATTATAACGGCCTTCTATGGATTTATTTATTTATTACTGATGTGCTTGGGATGCGTTTATTCAAAATTCTTGGGGTTTGAACTTAGTTTCAATCATAATAAATGTCTTCAACTCTATACAAATAGAATTTGACAGCGAAATTTTTGACCAAAAGGTAATTTTCCTATCGCATATGATCTCAACACCTATTAAAAAAAGTTCATTGAAATGTCTAAAACATTTGACAAATGGGTTATAAAATTTTATGGGTTAATTAGATTTGAAATTCTTAACCCTACACCTATGGTGTATAGATTTCTGACCTAAGCCAGGAATATTTGTCGAGAGGGATTTGAATATTGGTGAGTACAGGCACTTCCACTTTATCAACCAACTAAATCAAGAAACTTGGTAATAACTTCACCTTAAGTTACTTTTAACTTAATTGTTTAGTAAAATTTTCTTTGGTAAATTTTAGTTTTCCAATTAAATTTTATATTTATTAAGTGGTTTTGTAGAATTTATGCCATGTATATTGAATGTTGAAAGGTAAATGAAGACGTAGACACTCACTGAATTAAGGGAAAATGCTCAAATGAATCCCCTCTCGCGGTCAACAATAAGTAATTGTTGGCCAAGTGACTAACTATGAAAGTCAAGAAAAACTTATCTATGGAAAATCATCTTAATATATTGTTATCATTTTTGGGAAAGTATAACATCATAAATGGAAGCAAGCAAAGGCCATCAATGCTTTGGCTCTCAGGGTTTACAATAGACCATGGAAGGAAGGGGAAGTTGTGGAAGTGAAGGTCGAGAAAACGAAAGATGTTATACTTCCAAATCTGAGTAGATTTAAACAAATTTGAGTTGACCCTAGGGAGATTTTATCATATTTAATGGCTACAAGTTATGGATCTAGCATCAATATATGCTCAGCGTGGAGTTATGCAAGGTGAGCTCGAAAATCTCTATAACATATCATATTATAGTCAAGTCCCTCAACGGGAAATTGAAATTGTTGTGGGTAAGTGATTCCTATTAGGTGGCAAACAATATACACAATCTAAGACTTGGTCAAGGGATACCCTTTATTCAACAATGCCTTATATACAAGGGTAAATAACTAAAGAAGTCTTCTTAGATGATTGACTACAACATCTACAAATATTTCACTCTTATTTTAGCACAATGCTTGTTGGGGCTTGGTTTTGCCCAATTTTGACACCTTTTTCTATACTTTCCCTCTCCCATTTTGATTATCTTTAACCCCTACTATGCCTATTTCGGTTATAATACTTATGTTTTTCCCAAAAGGGTGTCGTAGGCTAAAGGTATGTGAATTAATACTAAAAAGTGTCTTTTACCTTAACTTTGAGAATTCCTTAGCTAGATGTTATTTATTTTATCGCCATGCCAACTAATCTTGAGTTCCTATGCAGATTTGCTTTGATTTGGAAACAGGCCCATAATTCCTACAGACAGTTGTGCAATTCTATTTCCTGCAAACACTCTGGATTTCCTGCAGTCGCGGATTTCCTGTAACCGCCTAGATTTCCTGTAGCAACATCAACGGTTAGCCATGTTCCATGAATATCTAAGTCAAACGGGAACATGGGTTTTGCGGGGAATATATCATATATGGTTGCTATCCTATTGGCCTTTTCAAATCTGCCAACAACACTGCCCAGATTCAGAAGCCTTCTCTCGTTGGTCGTTTGAAGGAAAAGCTACAGCCATGTAACGAGTTTCGTCTAATCCATGCTTTCAGTCATGGATTAGACCCAGTATGGCTAAAATCGATATTTTGTAACATATCTGTTAGTTGAAGGCTTAGATTAGTAGTCTCCTTTATTTCGAGCCATATATGGGCTTTGTAAATGTATAAATTATGTCTTAGTTTCGATGATAGGGGTTGTTAGAGTGTTGGGTTGGTTTCAGCACAAACTGTGTATCAGATTGTACTCGACTATATTTTTAGATTAATATAAAGATATATGTTCTGTCTATTGCAGTGAGCAAGCTCTTCTAATTTGAAGGGGTTGTGAGTAAGGGAGGGCCCCCTTTGCTCACAACTCCCATAGTTTAGTTTTTATGCATTTTATTTCTGTTATGTAGAAATAATTCATTTTTACAGCTAATGCACTCTTTCTAATATATCAGCAGCACTGGATTAAATGAATTAGTTTTTTGTTCATGTGTGGAATTCAGTTAATGAAGATTTGATTTCTCATGTTGATTGAATTTCTGAATTTGTTGTAAGTTGATTTCTATATCTTTTCTTAATCATCATCAACAATCTTAAGAGCTGTAGAGGGAAGTTTGATCCACTCTATAGCCTTTGTTGCTAAGTGATTGATGCAGGAAAGAGTCATTGGTTTGTGTGATTGGCTAGTTAGATTAATCAGCACTTACAGTGTTAGGCCTGCATATACTTTGCATGCATCTCACAAGCTTACCTACCCGAGTTGATGATTTATGTTAATCAAATTATAAGGCTATAATTTGACTCAACATTTTGGCGCCGTTGTCGGGGAGGTGCTAAAGGGATAATACTGAAGTGTTTTTGTATTACATGCATTGTTTGGAATTTTTCAGGACTGGGGGAGTCGAAGTGGTAAGACGAAGGGCAAAGCCCACGCACCGGAGGAGGTCAGAAATTCGCCAAAGTCGTGTCCTGATTGTTTGGTAAGTAGTTTATTTTGAATTTTTTTCATAGTAGATGATTGGGTCCAACATCTACACATGTCTTTTGTGGTGGTGTGAGCACCACTTCATTTACTAATACACTGGCAAGGAAAAATAAGTCTGCAAGATATAAGGTAGCAAGAGAAGAAGAGTCCGGTCAGGAGGTCTGTGGTCCTGAAAAGAGCCCAGAACATATTCCTGCTTCTACTGAAGCAGCTTCTACAGGAAAATATTTTGTTGCTGCCCATTTTGAATCTCCTATCACAAGGAAAACAACATCTCTGCTCAGTGGTTAGACTGAAAAGGAATTCCTTGGCAAGCCTGTCCAAGACCATAAATCCAAACCATTGATTCTGCAGGATCTGCAGTCTACAAAGCCCCCACTTCCTTTTGGTCCATAATGGCTCATGAAGAGGGGACTGGTCACATAGATGGGTACGATGAGAAGGAAGAAGAACTAGTCACATTCGAATTCCCTATCAGGGAGGCTAGTGGAGCTACTCAGATGAAGAATATTCCTCCTTCAGCAATGCCTAACTTTCATGGAGTTCCTAGTGAAGACCCTGATGCCTTTCTATTTGAGTTCGATGTGTTATGCAGGAGCTAGGACTATTCTTCCAATGCTCAGAAGCTGAAATTATTTCTTGCAACATTGAAGGATGCAGCTCTCAGGTGGTTTATGGGGTTGGCTTCAAACTCCATTACCACTTGGGAGGAAATGAAAAAGGTATTCTTAAGAAAGTATCAAGATTATTGCAAGACTAGGGACCTCAAAGAAGAGATATTTGGCATGACTCAGAAGGAGGGGGAGAGTCTTGAGGACTTGGTGGAGATATTTCAGTACAATCTGTAGAGGTCTAAAATGAATCAACTGAGCAAGGATACTAAAAGAACAATTTTGCTCAGAGCAATCAGACTAGAATCTCTAGAGATTTTGAATCTGATGGGAGGAGGTGACATATCAAAGTTGGGCTATGATGAAGTATGTGAGATATGTCATCGATATTCAAGAGGAAATTCTAAAGTTGGAGGAGGAACAAGAGATATTGCTTCCAGGCTTGTCAAGTCAGTTGTTGGAGCTGGAGTAACCAGAGCTGAAATGGGTAATTTATTTGAAAATTTTAAGACTGATATTCTTAGCACATTATCTTCTCAATTGGATGTTTTGCAGGTTAAGAAGAAATAGGAAAAATAGGAGGAACTAGAAAAAGCCCTGGTTGTGTTCTGTTCGAAATGCAGGAAGAAGCATGCCTTGAGGGAATGTCCTACAGATAGCATAGAGATATGTTGAATCTGTGAAGCAGAACACTCTACTGATCAATGCCCTTCACTTCCTGAAATCAAAGCAACATATCTAGCAGATCAAGGAGTTGTCAACGCACTTTATGCAATGGCACCTCAAAGACCATGGCAACCACATGCTATAGGTATGGCTCAGTCGCATTTTCAAGTTCCTTATAATCAAAATCAAATGTGGAATATTCCAATGCCCTGGAAAACCTGGCCTCCACAACAGCCTTGGCAAGGGAACTTTTCTTACCCTACCACTCAGAATTTTCCTTCTCAAAACTTTTATCCTCCGCAACCCACACAACAACAAATGATTCAACCTCAACAACAACAGCTTCAGTTGCCTGCCCCACCAAATCAACCTCGTCCTATGCAACTTCCTACCCAGCCAGTGTCTAACCCCAATAATAAAACCATCCAATCTGCTCACAACATTGGATTGGTCACCTATCCCACTTTTCCTACCTACTGTATTGCACCACAGTCATTGCAGGAAATTTATGTTCCTGTGTTACAGGAATTTCCTGTGTCGCTGCAGGAAATCTAGCTGAGGTCAAGAAAAGTGGTGAATCAGCCTGGAAGAATTGAAGAGATTGTAGAGGAAGACACTCTAGAAATGCTTGAAGTTGAAACCACACTTGAACCAACAAAACAACCTACTTCAAGGCCACAAGAACCTTCCTCATCCCATACAATCCAACCTCCTTTTCTAGAGAGGTTGGAAATGAGACTAAAACAACCTGAGTTCGATCTTGTGTCTGAATTAAGAAATGTATGCATTAAGATCCCATTGTTGCAGGCAATTAAAGATATCCTAATCTATGCTAAAGCAGTAAGGGAGCTATGTATCAAGAGACCAGGAAGACAAAAGAAAGAACTCTCTACAATTCAAGTACGTAGAAAGCTTGCAAGTTTAATGTCTATCGGATTTGTTACTAAAAAATATGTAGATCCTAGAATCCCCGTGGTTACCACCTTTATTAATGGATAACCTATAAAAAGTACTTTAATTGATTTAGGTGCAACCATTAATGTAATGACTATGTAGACCTTATCTATAATAGGAACCTTTGACTTATTTCCTACTCCTACCATGTTAGAATTAGCAGATAGGTCTAAGGTAAAGCCAGAGGGGGTATTAGAAGACATTGTCATCTCATTAGATTCCTGGAAGTACCCTGCAGATTTTTATGTTCTTCAACCCAAAACTAACTTAGGAGGTCATCTGTTGATCTTGGGGAGACTGTGGTTAGCCGCGATAGATGCTTATATAGGGTGTAGGTCCGGAAATATGACCATCACTCGTGGGACTGAAATAAAGCACATTAATTTGTATCCCCCCCCCCCTGCTCAACCTCTCTTGAGATCAGAAAATACACATTGGGTTGAAGAAGAAGAGCATGATTCAGAATGTGCCCAACCAGTTTTGACAATCGCCCAAGCCATGAGCCTTAAAGAAAATTCAGAAGAAAAATTGATTAATTGTTGTATTTCTAATCCTGATTTTTTGCAGCAAGAAGAAGGGCAGTCTAGTCATAATTTAGATTTCATTACTAATCTGCAAGATTTTCATGAATATAGTACAGCGACTAAATTACATTTAGCCTTATTATATGCATTTCTTGCATATTCCATGACTGAATGGGAGAGTAAGGTGGTTGAATTTTTTCCTGAAAAACGTTTGAATATTAATTCTGCCTTAACCCCTGAACAAGAAAAACAGTTAATTCAAGCATTGAAAACCTTTTCAGATACTTTTGCTTGGGAATATACAGATGTGAGAGGCATTCACCCGGACACATGCATTCATCATATTTATATAGAAGAGAAAGTCAGGACCGTGAGACAACCACAAAGGAGGATGAACCCCGCTTTAAGGGAGATTGTGAACGATGAACTGTAGAAATTGTTAAATGTAGGATAGCTAGTGGGTATCTCCATTGGCTATTGTCCCAAAAATGAATGGTAAATGGTGAGTGTGTGTGGATTATAGGGAACTAAACAAGACCACCTTGAAAGATCACTTTCCCTTGCCTTTTATAGACCAAGTGCTCGACACTTTAGCGGCAAAAAGGTTTTTTTCCTTCCTAGATGGGTTCAGCGGGTACAATCAGATTAGGATAGCTCTGGAAGACTAGGAAAAGACTACATTCACATGTCCCTGAGGCACATATGCATATAGGGTACTACCATTTGGTCTATGCAACGCACCAACCACATTCCCGCAGGCGGTCCTTGGAATTTTCTTGATCTTTTGCATGATTGCGTAGAAGTTTATATGGATGACTTTATAGTCATGGGTGATACTTTTGAAGAAGCTTTATAGAATCTTGAGAAATTTTTGCAAAGATGTAGAGAAACTAACCTCTCATTAAGTAATGAAAATTGTTTTATGATTATGAATGAAGGTATTGTTTTGGGTCATCATGTTTCTGTTGCAGGAATTAAAGTTGATCCGACAAAGATTGAAGTCATTGCAAAGCTACCCCACCAACCAATCAGAAGGGAGTCCGAAGTTTTCTTGGACATGCAGGCTACTATAGAAGGTTTGTTGAAAATTTTACAAAAGTAGCCTCTCCATTATTTAAATTGTTGACTAAAGAAGCTGAATTTCATTGGGATGATGAGTGTCAAGCTGCATTTGATACACTCAAGGAAAAACTTTCTTCAGCACTAGTCTTGAGAGGCCCAAATTGGAAATTGTCTTTTCATATTTCCACTGACGCCTTTGATTCAACCATAGGAGAAGTATTGGGACAAAAGGAGGATCCTATAACCCATGTTATTTATTATGTTAGTAAAACTTAACTCTTGTAGAACTGAATTATACAGTAACTGAAAAAGAATTCCTCGCTGCGATTTATGCTATTAATAAGTTTAGACATTACATCACAGGCTGTGAAGTTTTTGTACACACCGATCACTCTGCCATTCGATATCTCATGAATAAACCAGTTACTAATGGCAAGATTACTAGGTGGCTTTTGTTGTTGCAAGAATTTGACATCACGGTATTGGATAGGCCTGCAAAGGAAAATCAGGTAGCTCATTTTTTTATCTAGACTCAACCATCCAAGTGAGGATGTTCCTGTTAATGATAGCTTTCCTGACGAAAATTTGTTTGCTATTTTTGTTAAAACACCTTGGTTTGTAGACATGGCCAATTACCTTGCTACAGGAAAGTTGCCTCCTTATTTTTCATCTAATCAGAAAAAGAGAATTATTAGAAAAAGTGATGATTACTCCTAGATTAAGGGAGATATTTTTTTCACTGGACTTGATTTGATTATCCGCAGGTATTCTGGGAAGATGAGATCTATGACATTTTGAGAACCTGTCACGATGAACCATGTGGAGGACATTTTGCAAACAAGTGGACAGCTTAGAAGATCCTTCACTTAGGTTACTATTGGCCAAGTCTTTTCAAAGATGCAAGGGAATATGTCCGGAATTGTGACACCTGCCAAAGAATGGGGCGACCTGTACATTCAGATGAGATGCCTTTGTAGCCATAGGTTCTCATAGAACCTTTTGAGAGGTGGGTTCTTGATTTTGTAGGTCCCATCAACCATATGTCTAAAGGTAAGAAGTATATTTTAGTTTGTATTGATTATGTTAGGAAATGGGTGGAGGTAAGAGCATTACCGAGAGAAACAGAGAAAACAACGGTAGATTTTCTTTTTTTCTGATATTTTTGCAAGATTTGGGGTACCTAGGGAAATAGTCACTGATCAAGGTACTCAGTTTGTATCAAAGCTTATGCAAGGAATTGTGCAGAAATATCATATTACTCACCAAAAGTCCACCCCTTATCATCCACAGGCCAATGGGCAGGTGGAATCAACAAATAATGTGTTGGAGACAATCCTTACCAAGACGGTGCAATTACATAAGAAGGATTGGTCTGACCGACTTCTTGAAGCATTGTGTGCCTACCAGATTACATGGAGAAATACCACTATCTTTTCTCCGTTGAATTGGTGTATGGAAATCAAGTTTTATTGCCCATTGAATTTTGATCAAAACTTTTAAGATGGCAGCAGATTTGGGTATAAACCTTGATGAAGCTCAGCAGCAAAGAATGCTACAGCTCAATGAGTTGGATTAAATTAGGCAAGATGCTTTTCATCATACCAACTTGATTAAGCAACAATGGGCTAAATGCCATGACAAATACATTAAAAAGAAGCAGTTCAAAGAGGGAGACTGGGCATTGTTGTATGATTCAAAATTTAAGAACTTTAAAGGAAAATTTAACGCACATTGGTTGGGCCCCCATGAAATTGAGAAAGTCTTTGATAATGGATCTATTCAGGTTAAAACCATTGATGATGGGAGTGTTACCTTCTTGGTGAATGGGCACAGACTCAAGTTATATCAAAAACCCCAATCTAGGGAGGAATTTGTGGAAGAAATTGTGAAGAAAACAAGAGTTGGAGATGGTGAGAGAAGGAATCATTCCTTCCACTATCTCTTCCTGATTTCCTGTTGACACAATGAGCTCACTCTGTTCCTCCTTATGCTCGGCAAAACATGAGAGGAATGTCTATTGGGTATAAGTATATTCCTTTTTCCAGGTCCAATGGACTAATTACAGAAAAGGAGCCCCCTGTAGTCTTCTTTTCCAAGTATTTCAGACTCTCTAAAAATGAAATATGGTGAGCATGGACTTCCTTGGGCTCGTTAAAATTACAGGTCAGTAGGTTCTCTCAATAAAATTTTTTTTTGAGTTAAATCTAGATCGCTCATGTTGGACTAATGTGGGATTTCTTAAGGCCCTCCTTCCAACAATCTTGGCCCATCGACATCAGCAAGTTATCTGGGTGCAATATCAGAGCCTTATGATGCCTTGAAGCTTGTATGCCCTAATGACAAGTTATCTCACCAGCAGCAATGGAGAATCACTATGGCTCCTTGATTGTTGGATCCTAGAGGGGAGTTCGACAGGATGCATCAAGGTACCTTGGTCCTCGCTCTCATTAAAGGTGATGGGCCTCGCATTGGTTAACAACTGACCTTAATGGCGGTAATCCAATGAGCTTATTGCACATTCGACATCAGCACCTTTTATTCATGTGCAGTGAATTGTACACAAGTGAGGGAGAAGTGTTAGTTGGTGGTTTGATTTCCTGCAGAAGTTCCGCAAGTCATGGTTCAATTTATTGTAGAAGTTCTGCAAGTCATGGTCCGATTTCATGCAGAAGTTTTGAAAGTCGTGGTTCGATTTTCTAGAACACTCAATAGTTGCGGTTCCATTTCCTACAGAAAGCTCAGCAGTCTCGGTTCCATTTCCTGCAGCGGCACCCTAGTTTTCTGAAAACAAAAAGCATAGACAGAGCATTAATTCAAAATTATTTAGAAAGTATTGACAGATTTTTAAATACTAGTCGATGTCATAAATTGTGAAATCATATATCTGATTGAACTATTAGGTGGGTTATCATCTCAAGGACATGCACGCGTCATCCGAAGTACTGGACCATTGGAAGGTATAAAGGTAAAGTATAGCTGGCAACATAACACTTGAGGTAAAGGGTAATTAACATTTTTATTTTTAATATTTGCATGATTTTTCGGTTATGGTCACCCTTGTGGCAAAACACAACCGCAATCTGGTGCATTATGACTCCATCTCCTCACCTGATCTCCATGATTCTGACACGACCATTATACTTACTCCCCATATCTTCCTATAGGTCGGATCATGATGACAATCATGATCACGACCTGTCTCTCGAAAATCCCGTGCTTTGCAATCACCTTCTATAATAAGCCCTCCCTTGTCGCACGAGTCTGTTACAAATCTTAAGCCGATATTTCCAAAGAAGTGCATACGCCCTGTCTTCCAGTCTTTCACCATGTCAAAACTACATGCCCTCATCTGCTTTGAGCCGCAAGGGCCTGAGTTGCTGGAGGTCGACCCTCGCAACAAGGCGAGATTGGAAAGAGTAGGGTGGCTACCATTTTTCCAGCGATTCAGTGGCCACAACTCGGAGGTGACAAAATCTTTCGCCCTGAACCTGAACGATGATAAGGCTCAAGTTGGGGATGTTCAATTTAGGTTGACCGAGGGTTTGGTAGCGCGAGCATGTGGGATTTCATAGTTGGGAGAATGTTGGTTCAAGAACTAGCATTTCAACAAGAGTTTATGCGCACCCTTCCTCCACAGAGAGAATTTGGACCTCGACTGGACTAAGGGAATCTCATAGGAGTTCTTGAAGAGTAAGTACCAGAACTTGTTATTTTTCCTGTAGAAATACATCACGTGTGAAGGTCACTTCGAGCTTGCATTCCTGTTTCATATTCAGCTCCTCGCCCATTTCCATGACAAGCCGTTAAATTTGCCCTATTACTTGAGGATGTCACTAATGAAGATGTCGACGGCTGCCAAGGAAAGGGGGGCCAATTTAGAGGAAAACCTCTACCACCATGAGCTAGTGAAAATGATCTTGGTGGAGGTTTTGAAAGAGAAAAAGCGGACATGGGAGGAGTTCTTGGCCAAAAACTACTTTCTAGAGAATGAGGATTCTGATTCCTCAGATTCCATGGAGGAAGCACCGGCAGAAAAACCGAGGAAAACGCCGCAAAAGCATGGGATACAAATAAAAGGGAAAGAAGAGGAGAAAAAAACTGATCCTTCAAAGTCTACAACAGAAAAACCAGTGGAAAAAGAGAAGAAAAAGTCACAGACTCAGAGGCCACTGGTAAAGAAGGAAAAGTGGGACGACCTCAACTCTCCGAACCCCACTGAGAAGAAACCTTAAGAAAAACCAAAGAAGAAGAAGAAGCCTCAGACCCTTGGGCTACAGATGAAGGAAGTAAAAAAAGATGAGGAAGTGGTGGTGACAAGGGAGATTGTGGGCAAATAGCCTAAGTCAAAGAATGAAACTTCCACCTTAGCAAAAAGATTCACCAGAAGCCAGGTTGTTGAGTTGGCAATAAAATATATTGCGGATGTAGAAGTATTGCCCGAGACATTGGATAAGAAAAAGGAGAAACATCACGACCCACCCAAAGGTAAAGAGAAGATCGAGTCAGCTGAGTTTATTGGTGAGGAAGCAATGTCCTTTCAAGAATCCCCGCTGCATGAAAGCGGGAATAACACAGAGGGGGAACAACAAGCAGTGGAGGACCTCAGATCCCCTCAATCTCTCCAAGGACATCAGGAAGGGGAAGTGACCACTCAGAAGAGACGATCTCTGCAGGAATTGGAAGAAAGCATCCTCGAGCTCACTATTTCGGAGAGATATCTGAGAAAGGAAAACGAGACCTTGAAGGAGATCAACCTGTGTATCCAAAAAGAGCATGAAGAGTGGGTCCAGAAAACAGCCCGAATTATGAAAAAGAAGCAGGCTAAGATTGACCATCTGAAAAAGAAGAACAAACTGTACAAGGGTAAAATTCCTCTAGAATCCAGTGGTAACCAATTGAACCAGTTGGCGGAGGTAGAAAATCACTTGGTTGCATTAGATGCAGCTCAGGATAAGGAATGGTTTCTTTTTTGTTTCTTTTTGGGAAGACGCAACAGTTTTGCTTGCATAAGGGGCATGTAATGAGTTAGGTGTGGGGAAGATGTTGGGGCTTGGTTTTGCCCAATTTTGACACCTTTTTCTATACGTTCCCTCTCCCATTTTAACTATCTTTAACCCCTACTATGCTTATTTAAGTTATAATACTTATGTTTTTGCCAAAAGGGTGTCATAGGCTGAAGGTATGCAAATTAATACTAAAAGGTGTCTTTTACCTTAACTTTGAGTATTCCTTGGCTAGTTGTTCTTTATTTTATCGCCATGCCAGCTAATCTCGAGTTCCTGTGCAGATTTGCTTTGATTCGGAAACAGACCCATAATTCTTGCAGACAGCTGTGCGATTCTATTTCCTGCAAACACTCCGGATTTCCTACAATCACGGGTTTCCTGTAACTGCCCAGATTTTTTGCAGCAACATCAGTGGTTAGCCATGTTCCATGAATATCTAAGTCAAAAGGGAACATGGGTTTTGCGGGGAAAATATCATATATGGTTGTATCCTATTGGCTTTTTCAGATCTGCCAACAACACTGCCCAGATTCAGAAGCCTTCTCTCATTGGTCGTTTGAAGGAAAAGCTACAGCCATGTAACGAGTTTTGTCTAATCCATGCTTTCAGTCATGGATTAGAACCAGTATGGCTAAAATCAATATTTTTAATAGATCTGTTAGCTGAAGGCTTAGATTAGTAGTCTCCTTTATTTCGAGCCATATATGGGCTTTGTAAATGTATAAATTTTGTCCTAGTTTCAATGATAGGGGTTGTTAGAGTGTTGGGTTGGTTTCAGCACATACTGTGTATCAGATTGTACTCGACTGAATTTTCAGATTAATATAAAGATATATGTTTTGTCTATTGCAGTGAGCAAGCTCTTCTAATTTGAAGGGGTTGTGAGTAAGGGAGGGCCCCCTTTGCTCACAACTCCCATAGTTTAGTTTATATATTTTTTATTTCTGTTATGTAGCAATAATTCATTTTTATAGCTAATGCACTCTTTCTAATATATCAACAGCACTGGATTAAATGAATTAGTTTTTTGTTCATGTGTGGAATTCAGTTAATGAAGATTTGATTTCTCATGTTGATTGAATTTCCGAATTTGTTGTAAGTTGATTTTTATATCTTTTCCATATCATCATCAACAATATTAAGAGTTGTAGAGGGGAGTTTGATCCACTCTATATTCTTTGTTGCTAAGTGATTGATGTAGGAAAGAGTCATTGGTTTGTGTGATTGGCTAGTTAGATTAATCAACACTTAAAGTGTTAGGTCTACATATACTTTGCATGCATCTCACAAGCTTACCTGCCCGAGTTGATGATTTATGTTAATCAAATTATAAGGCTATAATTTGACTCAACAATGCTTGTTGGAGGAGCAATGTGATCATGGGTTCCTTCATCTAATCTTGTTTCTTTCAATCCAAGGTATCTCCTATAATAGCACACCATCCTATCATCCAAAGTTCATATATTGTAGATAAATTGGACAATATGCTAGCTTTGGAGGTTTAAGTATACAAAGTTAAATGAACTATAATTTTCAATCTTTAAATATGTTGCAATTATCTATTGGTTTAATAGGCTTTAGCCATGGTCAATGGAATTTCACTCGTCAACATGTTCCAACTAGCCTAAACATTGTGAGATTTTTTTTGTGTTCCAAAGGTTTATTTGTCGTTTAATGTAATACTCATGATGATTACAAAAAAAATTGAGGGGCCTTAGTTTTGAGGAAGAGTGGGACTCTTCGTTATCCCATGGTTTCCAAAATTTGACCCCTCCATTATGGTAGTATCCAAAATGTCAACATGGGTTTGACTTCCAAATATCCCTCTTCCTTTTTGGCATCTTCTAGTCTTTAAAGATATTGGAAATGCTTTGGGGCAGATTTTTAAAGTCAGATATCTAGCATACTCAACAGAGACTTTTCACTTATTCTCAGAGATTAATCTTAGTAAAGGTCTTCCAAATATGATGCCCCTAAAATAGGCAAATTTTAAATGGATTCAAATCTTGGATTATGAAAATACAACATTTAGGTGTCATTTTTGTTGTCAAATAAACCATCCACAATAACCTTGATCTCAAGCAAAAAGTGATTCTAAGAGGGAAAAGGGGCATCCTTTTAAACCTAAAAGTTGGTATCCATATTAGCCTACACTTATGATTGACAAAGCTGATGAGAATACAAAATATTTTCACTCGTTTAGGTAAAGAGAGATAATAATGAAAGAATAAAAGTAAAGAATGAAGATATAAATCAAATATTAGATATTCATAAAGAAGTAATGAAAGTGGGGGATCCCTCTTATATTGTACACAAACACCCCTATGCAATATTGGGTTAGTGGGGTACTTCCAAATTCCTTCCCCTAACTCAATATTTTGTCCTGATATCTTTTTCGTCACATGCCCATCCATGTAATTGGGTTGATATAAGCATTCTACAACTTTGATACCATTTTCCTCATTTTCTTGCTATTAATCAATAAATGCAAGTAAGCATATAATATCGCTTATGAAATCATTGTTATATCATTCAAAGTACAAATTAGGCTTATACATGCAAGTTTCCATTTAATTCAATTGTGCTAGAATTCTATTACATTTAAATCATCAATTTGAGATGGTAAACTTGTGAAGTGTAATGCACAGTATGTGAAGGGTCTAGTCTCTAATTTTATCTATTGAAATTCAACATGAAAGCAAATTCTAATCTACATAAAACAATTGCAATTTGACTAATTCAATCCAGTCATAGTTCTAGACATTTTTAAAGCCTCATAACCATGTAAAGATTTGTCATAAACCAATTATAAAGTTTAATGGTCTGCAATTGAAGATGAACATATTTCTATTCAATCAGATGGTTCATATGAATAGCATACACCACGGTTGATATTCAAACCATAAGTAAGCCAAATCATAAGCAAACTGAACAAATCAATTGAATGCAATAAGTAATCAAACCAAACTATAAGCAAACTGAAACATTATAATATAAATTAACAGTAACTAAAAATGCTTTGCCACACTTTTAAAATCAGAATCTATTTATGACTAAATAAGGCAAGTAAAAAAAAAGGGCAACGTGCTTCCCTAACATAGGGAGGCCTTCCTGTCTTGGTTGCGCGTGCTAAAGTAAATCGGTAAAATCAAGTTGCTATAGCCACAATTATAAAATCATTCACAAAGTAACAACACATCACACGAGAATTGATAGACCAACAAATAGAGTTTATATTAATGTCAAATTGTTTACAACCAGACTTATGTGTCCTTCCATCTTTGGAGCTCTAGATATTTATATAGCCTTAAGACAAAATTCGTTGAGACTTTAATGCATGCTTTTAGAACAAAATAACAATATCATATTTGGTGGATCTTATGAGATGGAGTTGTCAAACATGTGAGAAATCCATGGTTGTACACATGAATTTCTTATATAAAATCATGGGATCTCTGTGGATTCGATCCATAGTTGGCACCAATAGTCCCATTCCAACTCGTGTGCTCTATGATCACGTAGTTACTTTGCCATCACTTGACTATATCGTTGACCTCGTTTCTATGCTGATATGGTAGGCACTTAGTTAACTTCAACAAGTGGAAGAGTTTAAGATTTCCTTTTGCCACGTACTCTAACCTACACTTTTGTTGAACCATGTTTGCAACCATGTGAAATTTGTGATTCAACTACAAAATTAAGGACCATGTTGGGTGTGTGTTATATTCTTTCCACGCGTTATGGGGTCTCGAAAAAAAAAAATATGCAGACCCAATAATAGTTGGGCAAACCTACCCATGGTTTTGTGCATGGTTTTTGCACATGATTTTGAGCATGATGGTTTTTTGCCCATGATATTTTTAGATCCGATGAAGGTAACTTCAGTTATGTTCTAATCCAGGGTTAGTGGATTGGGGTTTATGAATGCTTTGACATGTATATATATGTATTGTAACATTGAAAGGAATATAATGAAAAATCAATCTAGTAGTCTCAGTTTTTGGATCCAGGGGAAAATCTCTGTGTATATATGTTTTATGTTCTCGCCATTCTATATTTCTTGTTTTAAGAATTATTTTGCAGGTAATTTCTATACAGGGTTAAAACCTACAGACCAACTGCATAATGTGTTAGTTTTTATAACTGCAAAATTTTAAACTATTTTTGCAAAGAAATATAAAACTATAGAAGAATGGACATGTTTATTTTAGGTTTCTCCAATTTGCAACCTTTGTGGCTTAGACATGATTTTTTACCAAAATGATAACATTGTAATATGGAATGATGGACATGGCATGCTTCTAGGAATAAAATAGACAAAACTAATGATGACAAAGTGACAAAAATACTCCATTTTTAGGCTTTACAGTTCACCCATGACAAGGATCTTGCATGTCCTCATACACTCACAAAATTGCAAAATTTTTGAAGTTCATCCTTGCTACATTGTGGTCTTTATTGATTGGATTAGGATATCCAAGTTATTCCTTGAAGCTTTTTGCTTTCTCATCACAATAGACCATTTTGGCTTCCTTAACAAGATCCTGACATTTAAATTCTTCACTTTTCCTTGAAGCTTTTTATTGGCTTTCTTCAACTTCATATTCTTATCATACCAAAATTGCATTCTTTTCAACATTTTCTCCTTCTGGATTTTCAGAACTTTATTTTCACTTTTAATGTCTCATTTGAGAACTTCTAGCTCTTTTATTTCTTCTTTCAACTTCTCTATTGTATCTTTTTCCTCATGGAAATCAAATGGTGGACTATAAGTAGGAGATGGAAATGGACTATAAAAAGGAGATGTTATCTGATTAAACTATGTGTGTTTTTCAAGAGCATCAATATACTCATAAAATTTTGTTGTGCTTCATCAATTTATGGACTATTATGTCTTGGCTCAGGGGTTGTGGATAACACTGATTCAAATACTTTTCATCTCTTCTTGTTGTCTTTTGAAGAGACATTTATTAGTGGGTTGTTACTTTCTCCATCATACTCATCAACTTCAATCACTTCATTGTTACCTTTCTCCTTCAATCTCTTAGTCATATTGCGAGTCATTTTTTTGAGGTTCATCTATGATTTTTGGAACCTTCTTTACTATAGTTTCCTCTTTTGTGATCTTTGTAGTTTTATTGTGTTGGGGTTTCTTTGCAAGGGTTTTATTTGTCTTTGCCCCTTTTACACTTTTCTTCTCCAATTTCCTTGTTTTCTTCTTCTATCTTTTTTATTGTGCCTTAGCTTCTTGTCATTTTGGGCTTAATTTTTTTTTATTTCCTTTCTTCTTATTAGAAACCATAGACTCAGGAACTAAAGGCTCAAAAACCAGAGAATTAGGAACTATAGGCTTAGGGTTTGGATTTTCCATCGTTGAAACCCTCGCCCTAGCTCATTTCTTCTTTGTGCTTCAAACCTCTACCTCTTGAGAAGTCTTGGAGACTTCTTTGAAGAAACTTTTGACAATGAATGCATCCCAATTATCCACTCTTGACATACCTCAGCCTTAATCAAAATTATTACTAGTCTAAAATGATATAGACACCTATCTATGTTTCTTGAGCTACGCTGAATGTTAAAAGCCATCTTTTTAACACTGTTGAGGAGATAATATGGTAGATTTATTCCATGGCCTTTTTGAAAATGCAATAAGACTCAGAAAAACATGATAAAAGAGTACCAATCCACAAATGCCCTCACAGGTGGCATATTTCCAAAGAACAAACATAATATCTCTCCATTTTTTCTTTATTGCACATGTAGGTATACCCTTACGCAAGTTCACAACCATCTCAGGGTTTATGAGAAAGTTCTTCCATGTGACATCTTTGATCTTTTGATTCTTGAACCAATTTTCACTAGTTTTGGGAAATTTTGTCGCTTCTACCAAGAAATATTATGTCACCTTGAGCCGCACATCTCTAATCTCTGCTTAGATTCCATCAAATGTTGTGACAAATGCTCTAATTACTTATATATAATATCCTTGAAACTTTCTATAAACTTAAACCACCTAACTTTTTCAAAACTCCTTTTTCACTTTAAATAAGCCTTCAAAAATTCAATCCCGAGGGGCTCATATTTTACTACCGATGCCATCACTCGGTGTTGAAGAACTCTACGCCTTCAAATTTTACTCTTATGTCACCAATTATAGGGTAACATGGAAAAGGAGTGATGAGAAGGAATGACAAAAAATGGAACGTAAAGGTGGTGGAATGGTGAAATGGGTTCGAAGCTTCGATGCTTTAGGTGGAAATGGTGAGGGAAAATCAGATCCATCCTATATAATCATTAATCATCATATTTTATAAGTTCTATATTCCATTTAATAAAAATAATTCAAAATTCATTACCTTTGTGTTACCTTTGACTGGATTTTGATGATTTGTTGATTCTTGAAGTAGGGTTGTTGAATGTCAATGAAGTGGAAAACATTGATGTTGATGCTTTATACCTTCTAGAAAACATGTTGAACTTGTCTTTGATCAATATTATAAGAGAAAGACAATGGATCTTCATGATAAAATTTATGAAACCCATTTTCCAAGCTAATTTTAAGAGATATAACAGGCTCAAGAACTTTCAGTAGCTACGGAAAATATCCATAGATATGAAAAGTCTAAAAATCATTAAAACTTTCTTCTTTGTATTAAAATCTTTTAAAGTTGATCCTTAAAGTACTTGAAACTTTGAGAACTTAATCCTTGGACTCCTTGAATAATGTTGTCAACTACTGCAATATTATTGAAATCTAAAAAGAATTGTAAATGCCAAAAATGTTGAATATTGAAATAGAAAACTTTGGAATACATGCTTGAAGAAAAGGGCAATTCCATTTGCTGTAAATTGGTTTTCAAACTTTTTTTTTTGTATAGTTGTGCCATCATTATGGTTTTTGCTTCATTTATTTATTTTGTATAGTTGTGCCAATATCCTGGTTTTCACAACTTTATTTATTTATATTTTATTATTATTATTATTGGATGAAAAATTAAGCCGAGTTAGGAAGAGGAGGATAATTTTTCTCATTTGTAAACTCCATCCCTAGATGCCGAAGCAAATTTTGAATAAATTCTTCTCTTGTTAAAGGATTTTGATATAATTTTAATCTATACAAGAAAATATATATCTTCCTCATCAATGGTTTTGACTTTTCCGTTGTCATGAATTGTCTTAATTTCATATGCCCGTAACCAGTGTGTTTGGAACTTCCCTTTAAAATATTTAAATTGAGATCAAATAAGAGAGCTCAATCACCTGACTTGAATTTCTTCAAATTGATGAAATTATCATGCCATTTTTCCCTTTGTTGTTGGATGGCATCAATTTTTCTGAATTACGTCTTGGCAAATTTTATCCAGTTCATTAAGTTGCACCAACCTTTGATTTTATGCCTCTGAGAGGTCTGATGAGCCTCATCATTGAGTAATTATATGGGCCCTAATTGGCCTTAATTCACCTCATAGCTTAGTCAAACCAACTATTCTCACAACTTATTACATACTTTTGATTATATTTTGTTTATGAAATGAGTTAGAGTTGGATATTTGGCTTTGTGGTCTAATGTGCATATAATGCAGGAATAAAAGATAAAAGCAAGGGGAAATGCAGGTATAAAGGATGAAAGAAAAGAACTATGGCAAAGACCTTGGTAAACACTCGAATGGGACAAGGGAGAATAATTATAGGAGGTAAATCCTCCTCATTCACTACCCCTCCATTCGAATATTCCTCCATCAGCTTGGAGTGCAAACAACCATCACTTTGAAGACTAGAAGACAACCAAGCAAGTGAAAGGGACAACAACCAATTTTTCTTGAATTGGAGGCCAAGCCTCCCTAATGGGAAGGAAGTCGTGAGAGACTTTAGATGTATAAATAGAGAGGCTTAGGACCTCAGTAGGATTCAAACTTCTATTCTAAAACTTTGTTTATTTCTGAGCTGCAAAGACTTGTGACAGTTTGCTCTGTAATCCATGGTTTTTCTAATAAGAATGAGTTATGTTTAAGCCAACTCTGAGTTAACTTAGAGGGTTGAAGCTCTTCGGTTAGGGCCCATGTTAAGCCCTAAAACTACCTCTCTTCTACATACTTTCCTAGACCTTTTCCCCCTCACCAGTGCCTCATAAGCTATCAAAGATCATTACATATTGATTATAAGAGTGCATTTAAGTGGTTTTCTAACTATATTTTTGTGTTTGCTATTTGACTTAGATTTTGTTCATCAGCTGCGGAATGCAGCCACTTTCCGCAGTTGACTCGTGATTCCGCAGCTGTTTTTATTGATCTCTAGGTTACAGGTGTCGGCAAGTAAAACGAGGCACGTGGGCAGTTTAGGAATGAGCTGGACATGGACCAGGTCCTATCTGTTCAACCAAATTCGTAAAGGAAAGCCTTGGTCAAACGACGGTCAAATAAGGAGTCCTACAGCAAACAGGTTTCTGTTTTTAGCATGTGAAAGGTCCGAGATCATTCCTAGATCCGTGGATCCCTTTTGACAGCTATAGACCGTCTCCACGACACAAATCCAACATCCACCTTTTGTAGATTGAATGATCATGGCAACCAAGACGCTAAGCTCACGGGTTCTGTCTTTTTACGTGTCCTCTGCTGAAGGTTTTTCATAGAAAAAACAATTATGTAATTTCCTCTATAAATAACGCGTTTGCAAACGCATGTAGCTAGTCTTGATATAGTCTTGCTGTTAGTTTATATATACTGTTGTCGTAGCATTAGTCCTGCTGTTGTAACAAGAGGATACTTCCTCTGTTTTGCAATATAAAGACTCTGTTTCTTATGACTGTGTGAGCGTAATTTCAGATTGACAACGTATTAACCAAGGCTGTGCAGAGGGCCCCTGCTGGCTGAGGTTTTGTTTCTTTATTTCTGTAAAGTCTTCATGTATTGTTTTCTTATTTCCATTGTAAATATTTCATAGCTTGTTCATCTGTGTATATATTTCCTAATTCATTTATGATGTTAACGTTTCATTCCTGTACATGATTTTCCAGCACTTTATATTTTTGCTAACATTGATCAGTGTGTTTCAGGATAGGTTACGCTCGAGCGTTTTCATATAATTTTTGCATCAAATAGTGACATGTGATTGGCCTCTCTGCTGACTTTGTTTTCTTAGCTTTTCAATTTCAGTTATGCTTTGATTTCAGTCTTATTTATTTGCTGTTGTTAGTTAGTTTAGATATCAAATTCTTCATGTCATTTGACGTTATCTCTAGAGCCATAGCTTAACCCCGAAAAGTTACTTGGCGAGCTATCGAATTATGAGTGAAGTTATTTGATTTTACTTTCATCTCTGCAATTAGATATCAAGTTCTTCATGTTATTGACATTATCTCCAGAGCCATGGCTTAACCCCGAAAAGCTACTTGGCGAGCTATCAGATTATAAGTGAAGTGACTTGATTTTACTTTCATTTGCAAGTAGGTAATTTAGATATCAGGTTCTTCATGTTATTGACGTTATCTCTAGAGCCATGGCTTAACCCCGAAAAGCTACTTGGTGAGCTATCGGATTATAAGTGAAGTGACTTGATTTTACTTTCATTTGCAAGTAAGTAATTTAGACATCAATTCTTCATGTTATTGACATTATCTCCGGAGCCATGGCTTAACCCCGAAAAGCTACTTGGCGAGCTATCGGATTATAAGTGAAGTCAATTGATCTTACTTTCATTAGTCTGCAATTTTTGGTTTGTTTGAGTGCAATAGTTTAATTTTCATTTCTGTATTTAGATGAGCAGCAAAGACAGTGATTTCATGATCAATATTTCATCATTTGTTTGATTTTAATAGCTGCACATTTACATTCCTGTTCAAGTACTCATTTTATCACTAGTATGTTTTGAGATCCTTTGAAGTGTTAAGCTCTGGAAGTTATCATAAGGGACATAAAACCTTGTCTTGAATCTATATCCATACTTTCCTTCTAAAGTATTCTTAAAACTTAGGAATAGGATTTCCATTGACAATAGGAGACAAACAAAGACAAAACCCCAAAACAAAATAAAATTGAAAAAAGTAAGAAAGAGGTTGTCTTGCACATACAGTGCGTCACACTTCATCAGTTTACGACTCCCGGATTGATAATTAATGTAGCAATTTAGGACATACTAAATTGACTAAACAGCCCGACCCAAGCAGCCAAAGCTCCTCTTCATTATACATATTTGCTAGCATAGAGTTTTGTTCTGTTTATCTGCTTAAGTAGTTTCATGGTTTTCTGTTCATTTGCTCAAGTAGTTTTTTAGTTCTGATTCATTTGTTTAAGTAGCTTTCTGGTTCTGTTCATTTGTTTGAAAAGCTTCCTGTTTCTGTTCATTTGTTTAAGTAGCTGCATTGGCTTTAAGTTTACTTCCATTTTTTTTTTTTTTTTTTTTTTTTTTATTTTTTTTTTTTTTATTTTTTGTTTTTTTTGTTTTTTTGTTTTTTTTTTTCCGTTCACAGGTTAGTTAGAGGAAAAATATCACTATCAGGTTCTGCACAGGTGTCTCAGCCTCATCTCCTCCCTCTGGGACCATGACTTGAGGAAGAGACCCTTCAGCAACCCCAAAAACATAGTCTCTGTTTCTCGCATGGGCTATGGAGTTCACTGTTTAATGCAGATGTTTGTTCACCTGCACTGGTTTTCTCTGTCATTTTCATTTGAAACCGCCTCTAGCATGTTCCTCATGCATCGCTTCCTCATCGTCCGATCACCAACAAACCTTCACAATCACCGTCCGATTCACTATTTTCTCTAACTGCTGCCTCGCGTGGAGTCCACCACTCACTTTATGAAATTTAAGTCCCCACCGTCGATCTGCCTCACCTAATCCGATGGCCATCGTGTCACCTCCACAACTTTAAGCGCTTTAAACCCCCATCGTCAATTTGCCTTGCCTGATATGACGGTTGTCGCTTCACCCGATCGCCAACTAGCTTGGTTGATCTTCATCGCCTGATCTAACGGATATCACACAATCTTGCGCGGATTAGTGCATGAACGTTATCTGCCCAAAAGCATGCAAGAAAAGTGGTTTTCTTGTGCTACGTGTTAGGCAGTAAGGCTAATTGTGTGAAATTCCCAAATATTGCTTATAGCTTGAAGGGCGCACGAGAAACTACTTACCGCCTTAGAAACCCTCTCCCTCATTTTCGCACAATGCTTTTCCCCATGATATGATCTCCGTCGTCCATCTCTTGACTTCACCCGCACGATAAGATCACAGCCATTCATCGCTCCTGTTAGCCTCGTCCGTCCATCTCTTGACTTCACCCACGCGATTAGATCTCGCCCATTCATCTCCTATTAACCTCGTTCGTCCATCCACTCACCTAATCCCTCGTGACACGATCTCCGTTGTTCATCTGCTTTGTTTCCTTCTTCGTCCATCCATTCACTTAAGCCTTTGCAATAAGATCTCCACCGTTCATCCTGTTAGTTAACCCTATTCGCCCATTTATCCATGTAACCTCCTGCGATCCAATTTCCACCGTTCATTTGCCTTTCACCCGACTGATCCAACAGTTCTTATTCACTGTTGCTCCCTCACATCCTCCTTTCACTGATTTCGACCTTCGATTGCTTTTTCCGCTTGAAACCCGATTTAGCCTAAGTTTATTTGTTACACCTTAGTCTAGTTTTGATGCTCTTTACTTCTGCAACTTAGATAATTAGCATTAGGTTAGTGTTAATTTAGTAATTCTTCTTAGCATAGCTATTTAATTATTTAGTTAGGTTATGGTGTAAGTTTAGCATTTCATGATGTTTTCTTCATTACTACAGTAGAGTAGCTCTCTCTTAGAATAGGTTTTCTCTCCTTCCATCAAATAATTAAGCTTCTTTTGACCCTATAGAAGTTTGGCTTGGAACCCCTGGGGTCTCTTGCTAGACAAATAGTGACAACAGGCAGGACCTTCACTTCTACTTGTGCATATAGAACTGTCACCTCCAAGTTTGTACGAAACTCGAGTTGATAAGTAAAGCTGGTAGCCCTGGGAGCTGCAACATTATTGTTGCAATACCTAGGCTCATCACTTTTTGGCATCGTTGTCAGGGAGGTGTCTAAGTAGAAGTAATTATTGCTTTCTTCTATTTTCTAGTCTCCAAACTTCTTTTCTTCTACTTCTAGTCTTCAATTTTCCTCCATTAGTTTATTTCTGCAAAAGTAATCTAGCTTCCTTTCTTTCATTTGTCATTATCAGCAATTTCATTCTGCAAGTACTTTCTAGCTTTAACAAAATCTTACAAAAACCAACCCAAAAACATTTCCTTTCATGCCTCGTAGGAATAGGGACAATTCAGGTAAATTCTTGACAAATACCCCCACTGCATCCAATAGTCAACCTTCTCTCTTCTTCAATGACTGTGAAGTGGAAGAACCTTTAGGTGAGGAACCTTACATATTTGAAGAACCTACAAGGGAAGAAGAAGAGGAAGAACCCATTCCTACTGAACTAATGGCTGGAAACCAAAATGACAGAGGAGATAGAGAGATAATTGAGAGTGCCTTCCCCCTCAAGGAAACCAATGGGGACACTAAGATGAAGAATATAAGCCCCTCTGCTCTACCTCATTTCCATGGCCTGACCACAAAGGACCCTGACACTTTCCTATTTGAGTTTGTTTTATATGTTGAACCTATGACTATACATATGATGAGAAAAAGTTAAAACTATTCCCATCTACCCTCAAGGATGCAACATTGCGCTGGTTCATGGGTTTACTTGGAGATAGCATCACAACTTGGGCTCAGATGCAATAAAATTTTAACAACAAATATAGGGACTACTGTAGGTCAAAGGATACTAAAGAAGATATTTTTAGGATGACCATAGGCCAGGATGAATCCCTAGAAGGCTATGAAGAAAGATTCCAGCTCAGTTACAAAAGGGCCAGGTGCACACTTGACCCTGAGTCACTAAAGTTGGTCCTACTTAGAGGAGTAAGGGAGGATCTTCTAGATACCTTAAATATGATAGTAGGAGGATATGTCTACCAATTAACCTATGAGGATATTAAGACTGTCTTTAGAAACCATTTTAGGGTAGTCGGGAAAAAGGGTAGGGGTAGTCAACCTATAGCCAGTACATCATCCTCCAACTTATCCATCAAGGGTGAAATTGGAAATATGATAGAATATTTAAAAAGTGACATGATGCAAACCCTTGCCTTGCAATTAGACACCATGAACATCAAAAGGAAGCAAGAGGAAGCAGAGAGAGCCTTGGCCATCTTTTGTCCTAGATGCACCAGGAGGCATCCTAGGAATGAATGTCCATTGAACTGTATTAGGATTTTCTTAGTCTATGAAGAAAACCTCTCCACAGAGAACTGCCCTTCTTTACTTGGACTCAAAGTTGTATATCAAGGAGCTGAAGGGGTCACTAAGAAGCTTTGCTACATCAACCAAAGAAGACCTCCTGGGCCTAGGCCATACCAACAAGGTATGCAAGGGTTAGTCCGTGCATATTACAACCCCAACCAAACCACAACTATACCTTCTTAGGGACCCCTTGCTCATCCTTCCTGGTCTACACCCCCTCCTTGGTCCTATGCATCTCAGTATCAATCCTAGCCAGCCAGCCAATCATTTCAACCTTATGTTCAATCACAACATCAGTGGAATACCCCACACCAGGGGTGGAGGCCCCAATTCAACAATGTTCCAGCCCTATTGCCTCCACCACCTACCCAACCACAACTCCTGCACTTTTCTCCACCCAAACAACCCCAGATGCCTACCCAGCCAAATCCGAACCCAAACATTAGGAAGACTCAACAAGCATACAGTGGAGAGACATCATACCCAGCTTATGCTGTAGAAATCCAGGAGATCAACCTAAGATCTGGGAGAATTCTCCCTGATAACCAACCTCCCTCTCCACATAGGGAGGTTGAGGAAGAAAAACAGGAAAGCAACCTTAAAGTAAATCCACCCTTTCCTGAGAGATTAACCCAACCACTCCAGTCTACCCTCGGAAGAAACCGAACTTCTGGGAGAATTAAAAAATATATGTGTAAAGATCCCCCTTCTCCAAGTAATCAAAGATGTTCCCATTTACAATAAATTGATTAAGGAGAAGTGTTTCAAGCATCCAAGAAGAAGAAAAATGGATTCCCCTACCATTAATATCATTGGGCAGTTGTCTGACTTAATGCTGGGGTAGGTAATATGTCCAAAATATTTGGACCCTGGAAGCCCTGTAGTAGATGTGCACATCAATGGCACCATTGTCCCACACACTCTGATTGATCTTGGGGCTGCCATTAATGTGATGACCAAGGACACCATGCTCAAGCTCAACCTCCAAGGGTCATTGAGGAAGACCACAATAGTTCTGCAACTTGCAAACCATTCCACAGTCACCCCTGAGGGAATTGTGGAGGATGTGATGGTCTCCATTGACTCTTGGGAGTACCCTGCAAATTTCCTAGTTCTCCAGCCTAAGGCTAAGCTTACTAGTTACCCTCTCATCCTTTGGAGGCCATGGTTGGCCACAACTGATGCTTACATTAGCTGTAGAGTTAGGAATATGACCATCAAGAATGGGCATATGTCCAAACAATTAGTCCTATACCCTCCTGCTCAACCTTCTCTAGAGCATGATTTACCTTTGGTTGGAGGAGGAGGAAGAAGATGAGGGTTATTATGCCCAAATTTATACTTTGGAAGCAATCATAGGAGGAGGACAACAATATGAGGATTACTTAATTGAACACCTGCTCTAAAGCCCAACTCCTAGTTCACTACCATTAGAAGAATAAGTAAGGGAAACCTAGAACAATCATCCAATTGACTTATGCTTGGCCAATTCCAACCCACTCCGTGTCAAAACCATAGAATTTGGCCCAGAGAAGACTTTGAACATTAATCCATCTCTTTCTGGTTTAGAAGAGGAAAAGTTGTGCCACATGTTGAGAAAGAACCTAGAAGCCTTCGCTTGGAGTTATAAAGAAATGAAGGGAAAACACCCCTCAGTGTGTACTCACCACATATACATAAAAAAAGGTTGCAAGCCAGTTAGGAAACCACAAAGGAGGATGAATCAAGCTCTTAAAGACATAGTCAAAGAAGAACTGCAAAAACTGCTAGATGCAGGATTCATTTACCCTATCTCAGACAGTGAGTGGGTCTCTCCTTTAGTGCTAGTTCCAAAGAAAAATGGTAAGTGGAGGATTTGTGTCGATATTATGGAGTTGAATAGAGCCACAAATAAGGATCATTTTCCCCTATCCTTCATTGACCAAGTGCTAGATGGCCTGGCAGGGAAGAAATTCTTTTCTTTCCTAGATGGATTTAGTGGGTATAACCAAATCCAAATCTGGCCAGAAGACCAGGATAAGACCACATTCACCTGTCCTTGGGGTACTTTTGCCTATAGAGTCCTTCCTTTTGGCCTATGCAATGCTCCTGCCACCTTCCAGAGAGTAGTCTTGAGTATTTTTGCTGAATTAGTACATGATGCAATAGAAATCTATATGGATGATTTTACACCTTATGGTTGTGATTTCCAAGAAGCCCTGATTAACCTAGGCAAAGTATTACACAAATGAATTGAAATGAATCTGTCTCTCAGTCTAGAAAAATGTGAATTCTTAATCACTGAAGGGATTGTGCTAGGTCATTCAATATCTCAGCAAGGACTGCAGGTGGACCCAAAAAAAATAGCAATCATCCAAAGGGTCCCACCTCCACAAAAGTAGAGAGATGTCAGGAGTTTCTTAGGGTTAGTTGGATACTACCGAAGGTTCATAAAGGACTTTAGCAAGTTGGCCTCTCCTTTGTTTGGGTTGTTGGCCAAAGATTCTGAGTTTATATGGTCAAAGAGCTGTCAAGAGGCCATAGACATTTTAAAGGGTAAGTTAACCACTGCAGCAATCCTTAGAGGCCCAAAGTGGGCCCTCCCTTTTCATATTCATGTTGATGCCTCACACAAAGCCATAAGAGCAGCCTTAGGTCAGGAAGGGGAGAAATTGCCCTATGCGATCTATTTTATCAGTAAGAACCTATCCAAGACTGAGCTAAACTATACTGTGACTAAAAAGGAACTCCTGGTTATTGTGCATTCATTGAAAAAATTTAGGCATTACATTACAAGTTATCAAACATTTGTGCATACTGATCATGTTGCAATCAAATATCTAATGAATAAACTAGATGTGAATCCTAGAATCATAAGATGGTTTCTTTTATTACAGCAGTTTGATCTAACTATTGTTGATAAGCCTGGTAAGGAAAATGTTGTTGCTGACTTTCTATATAGAATGAATCTGCCTGCAGGTGAAGAAGGAATGGTGGATGACCAGTTACTAGATGAGCATTTGATTGCTATTTCAGTTCTCTCCCCATGGTTTGATGATATAGAAAACTATCTGGTATTAGCACAGTTCCCACCAAACTTGCCCTCCAAAGAAAAGAGAAAGATAGTTAGAAAGAGCGCCCCCTTCACCTGGATTGGGGGCAATCTATTCCTACTTGGCCCAAATCAAATCTTAAGAAGGTGTGTAAGGGAAGAGGAAGTATTTGACATCCTTCTGACCTGTCATGATGGGCCTTGTGGAGGTCACTTTGCAGCAAAGAGGACAACATTCAAAGTGTTTCAAGCAGACTATTATTGGCTTACACTTCATCAAGACGTGAAAAAGTATATTAGTCAGTGTGATCGGTGCCAGAGGATGGGAAAGCCTACTCCTAGAGATGAAATGCCCCTACAACCTCAAGTGAATTTCGAGCCATTTGACAAGTGGGGCATGGACTTCATTGGGCCTATCAACCCTCCTTTAAAGCAAAAACAACACATCATTGTGTGCACTGATTATTTGACTAAGTGGGCTGAAACTAAGGCAATTAAGGCAGCAATAGAAGAGAAGGTGGCTGAGTTCCTAAGGGAGAATATATTCTACAAATTTGGGTACCCTAGAGAGCTAGTCACAGACCAAGGCAGCCAGTTTACCTCCAACATGATTGAAGAACTGCTCAGCCATCATAAAATCAAGCATAGGACCTCCACTCCTTATCATCCACAAGCTAATGGGCAAGTGGAGGTGACCAATAGGGCACTGGAGAACATCTTGACCAAGGTAGTGAGCAACAACAGGAAGGATTGGGCAGAGAGACTAGTTGAGGCCACCTGGGCCCATAATACAACATGGAAGACCATCACTGGACTTACACCCTATGAGCTGGTCTATGGGAACAAGGATTTGCTGTCCATTGAGTTTGAATATAACACATTGAGGATGGCAACCCAACTAGATTTGGATCTCAGTCATGCACATAAAGAAAGGTTGTTCCAGTTGAATGGCTTGGATGAATTTAGAATGCAGGCTCTCCTACATACAGAGATAGTACAACTTTAGAGGAAGATCTGGCATGACAAGCACATCAAGGAGATTAAATTTCAAGAGGGAGACTGGGAATTGCTATATGATTCAAGGTATAAAGACTTCAAGGGCAAGCTAAGGACAAGATGGCTCGGACCTTATGTGGTGGAAAGATGCCATGACAATGTTTCAGTGCAAACCAGAACTATTGATGAAGAAGCCATTCCATTGCTAGTTAATGGACATAGATTGAAAATGTACAAGAGGCCTTTATCATAACAAGAGTTCATTGACATTATCAATAAGACAGTGATGATGGTAGAGCAAGTTCCAACTCCTCCCTCATCGGGTCACTGAGAAAGGAAAAAACAAAAGAATAAGGATTCAAGTGAAAACCTTCATGAGGCGCCTGAGTCCCATCTTTGGGTTGAAAACCTCATGAGGCGGCCCGAGGATGAGAAAAATGAAAAAGAGTAAGAAGATCCCTGGGTGAAAACCTTCCTTGAGGTGCCCAGGGCAGATATCTAGGGTGAAAACCTCTCTGAGGTAGCCTAGGTGTTTTTTGTTTTTTGTTTTTGTTTTTGTTTTTTTTTTTGTTTGTTTGTTTTTTTTTAATGTAATAATAAAAGAAAAAAAATAATGGTTATTTGCAGGTGGGTGAGAAAGACAAGAAAGGA
This sequence comes from Pinus tabuliformis, assembly GCA_031772625.1. Lineage (NCBI taxonomy): Eukaryota > Viridiplantae > Streptophyta > Pinopsida > Pinales > Pinaceae > Pinus > Pinus tabuliformis. The sequence goes on along the minus strand of CM062820.1, from coordinate 76,806,397 downwards.
GCAAAGCGAAGATCCAAAGGGAACCCTACCTCACATATATTCATCTCCTCCACTCCTTACCATGCATCCCTCCATCAATTCCATTGTTTTTCACTTCATTGCTTCAATTCAGGTGAAGATTGTGTTTTCTAACCAATCACCTCATCCATCACCATCATCCCCACATCCACACACACTCCTACTCCCTCTGTCCATTCATTACAACATCCTCACAACACCAGCCAGCAACATGATCAAGAAATTCTAAGGAAGACACCAAACATTTGCAAGTGGTAATCCAGGAGCTCCATAGCAGCATCAGCATCAAATCCAAGAGCTCCACAGCAGCAACAACATCAAATCTAGGAGCTTCACAGCAGAAACAACATCAGATCCAAGAACTCCACAACAACAACAACAACATCAGATCTTCAGTGACAGACACCTTCAAAAGCTAATAAACCATCAGCAGACAACATAGGAGGAAAAAGAATGACCATCAACAACACCTCTAATCTTTGAAAACTGCAACATGGCATCTAGACCACAGGTAAGTATCCTACTCACTCACTCATATGCATCATTTGATCAAAAGTTGTAAAGGTTAAGAGGTAGTTGGTTTATAAGTAAAAAGGTGGCAAAAAGGAAATTCTTTAATAAGTCAAAAGAAGAATCCAAGAGTCCATAGATACAGTATTGTTATGACAACCATTTGAGAATGCTTGAAGAATTGAAACTTGGGGTAGAAACACCAGTTCACCAAAGACTCAACATACCCTATTTTTTGATGCAATCACTAATAGACTCCAGAAACAAAGTAAAGGAAGGGAATTCCCAACAATTGGCTCACCTTGTTTTGATCAGAATCCTCATTAAGGATGCCCTCCAAAACCTCAAGATCCCAATAAAATGGCCAGTCTTCAGAGACTTACCAGCAGAGGATGACATCAAAACCCTCATCTGTGATGTTAGTCCTTCTGTCAGTGAGGAGGAGGCAAAACAAGAAGAAGATACAAAGCTAGATGGGATGAGATGAAAAAATAAGAAACTAATACAGAGGAACATGCTGAAAGAAGACAAGGAGGATGATGTTGAAACAAGAGGAGGAAACAAAGGAAAAAATTGATGGAGATGAGAAAGAACAGCAAAAGGAAGAAGATAAGAAAAATAGAGAGGACAATTGTAGGAAAAGGAAAACCAACTAGCATGTATGGCCAGCCCCTCCTTGGAGGCCATCCAGTGAAGGATGCCAGCTAAATTCTATACTCTTTACCTCATAGAACAATGGATGCAATTTCAGATTAAAACACTAGCACAAAGGAGCACCATGCCATTTCAACATTGCAGTCAGTTTATTGATCTTTGTTATCAAAGTTCACTAGATGATAGGGCCACAATGACTGAGTTTTACTTGCACAACATGGCCCTCACAGACATGAATATTTGGGATCTTAATGCAGAGCTAGGAGATCTACAATTAATGGCTTTGGCATCATGGATGAACCATGAGAAGTCAAGGGCTACAAAGATGAAAGAATCTTGGCCAGAGAGAAAAATGAACCTCTTTTCATTAGAGCCAAGCAATCAAATCCCATGGCCCTATTCAACACCCATAATCTAATTGCAAATGATCCTCAGTTGGCACTTAGATATCTTTCTACCCAAGGGCAAGCAATTTCACATTTTGAGGATATGATTAGGCTACTAAGAGATGATAATATACATGCCTGCTAAAGGAGATGAAACACTGCCACACAACTTGAAGATCAGAGAATATCACTTCCCTCAAAGCTTGAGAGAGGCACTCAACAGGACACCTATGTATAAGAAATCAATGCAAATGTTGAAGGTCAATTGGATAGGCCTAAAATTCAACCCACCACTATTGCCAGGGATGCTAGAAGGGAGAAAAGAAGAAGAGGAACCGAGGAAGTGGGAAGAAGTAGAAAGGAAAGCAGGCTTCTATAAACAAGAAGAAGAGACCACACCAGAAGAATGGGATGTCAGAGAGGCTACTAGAGCCATGAAGGACATGGAAATTGACTAAGTTGCTCAGAGGATGAGCAACACTTTCAGTATGGGGGTGATGATGAGCCTCATCATTGAGTAATTATATGGGCCTTAATTGGCCTTAATTCACCTCATAGCTTAGTCAAACCAACTATTCTGACAACTTATTACATACTCTTGATTATATTTTGTTTATGAAATGAGTTAGAGTTGGATATTTGGCTTTGTGGCTTTGTGGTATAATGCAGGAATAAGATAAAAGTAAGGGGAAATGCAGGTATAAAGGATGAAAGCAAAGAACTATGGAAAAGACCTTGGTAAACACTCGAATGGGACAAGGGAGAATAATTATAGGAGGTAAATCCTCCTCATTCACTACCCCTCTATTCGAATATTCCTCCATCAGCTCAGAGTGCAAACACCATCACTTTGAAGACTAGAAGACAACCAAGCAAGTGAAAGGGACAACAACCAGTTTTTCTTGAGTTGGAGGCCAAGCCTCCCTAATGGGAAGGAAGTCATTAGAGACTTGATCTGTATAAATAGAGAGGCTTAGGACCTCAGTAGGATTCAAATTTTTATTGTAAAACTCTATTTTATTTCTTAGCTGCAAAGACTTGTGACAGTTTGCTCTGTAATCCATGGTTTTTCTAATAAGAATGAGTTCTGTTTAAGCCAGCTCTGAGTTAACTTCAAGGGTTGAAGCTCTTGGGTTAGGGCCCGACCCAAGCAGCCAAAGATCCTCTTCATTGTACATATATGCTAGCATAGAGTTCTATTCTGTTTATCTGCTTAAGTAGTTTCATGGTTTTCTGTTCATTTGCTCAAGTAGTTTTCTGGTTCTTATTCATTTGTTTAAGTAGCTTTCTGGTTTTGTTCATTTGTTTAAATAGCTTCCTGTTTCTGTTCATTTTCTTTAGTAGCTGCATTGGCTTTAAGTTTACTTCCATTTGTGTTTTTTCAGTTCACAGATTAGTTAGAGGAAAAAGATCACTATCAGGTTGTGCACAGGTGTCTCGGCCTCATCTCCTCCCTCTGGGACCATGACTTGAGGAAGAGTCCCTTCAGCAACCCCAAAATAACAGTCTCTGATTCTCGCATGGGCTATGGAGTTCGATGTTTAATGCAATTGCTTGTTCACCCGCACTGGTTTTCTCTGCCATTTTCATTTGAAACCGCCTCCACCACATTCCTCATGCATCGCTTCCTCGCCGTCCGATCACCAACAAACCTTCACAATCACTGTCCGATTCACTATTTTCTCCAACTGTTTCCTCGCATGGAGTCCACCACTCACTTTATGAACTTTAAGTCCCCACCGTCGATTTGCCTCTCCTGATCCGACGACCATCACATCACCTCCACACCTTTAAGCACTTTAAACCCCCATCGTCAATCTGCCTTGCCTGATCCGACGGTTGTTGCTTCACTCAATCACCAACTAGCTTGGCTGATCTCCACTATTGATCAGCCCCGCTTGTTCCAATGGCTATTGCACAATCTCACACGGATTAGTGCACGAACGTTATCTGCCCGAGATCACGTGAGAAAAGTGGTTTTCTTATGATACGTGTCACGCAGTAAGGCTAATCGCGTGAAATTCCCAAAAACTGCTTACAGCTTGAAGGGCGCGCGAGAAACTACTTACCACCTTAGAAACCCGCTCCCTCATTTCCGCATGTTTCTTTTCCCCGCGATATGATCTCCGTCGTCCAACTCTTGACTTCATCTGCGTGACAAGATCGCATCCGTTCATCGCTCCTGTTAGCCTCGTTTGACCATCTCTTGACTTCACCTGCGCGATTAGATCTCGGCCATTCATCTCCTGTTAACATCGTTCGTCCATCCTCTCACCTAGTCCCTTGCGACACAATCTCCGCCATTCATCTGCTTTGTTCCCTTCTTCGTCCATCCATTCACTTAAGCCTTCATGATAAGATCTCCACCGTTCATCCTGTTAGTTAACCCTATTCACCCATCTATCTACATAACCTCCTATGATCTAATCTCCGCCATTCATTTGCCTTTCACCCGACTGATCCAATGGTTCTTATGCACTGTTGCTCCCTCACGTCCTCCTTTCACTGATTTCGACCTCCGATTGCTTTTTCTGCTTGAAACCCGATTTAGCCTAAGTTTCTTTGTTACACCTTAGTCTAGTTTTGATGCTCTTTACTTCTGCAACTTAGATAATTAGCATTAGGTTAGTGTTAATTTAGCAATTCTTCTTAGCATAGCTGTTTAATTGGTTAGTTAGGTTATGGTGTAAGTTTAGCATTTCATGCTGTTTTCTTCATTATTGCAATAGAGTAGCTCTCTCTTAGAATAGGTTTGATCTCCTTCCATCAAAGAATTAAGCTTCTTCTGACCCTATAGAAGTTTGGCTTGGAACCCCTGGGGTCTCTTGCCAGACAAACAGTGACAACAGGCAGGACCTTCACTTCTACTTGTGCATATAACACTGTCACCTCCAAGTTTGTATGAACCCCGAGTTGATAAGTAAAGCTGGTAGCCCTAGGAGTTGCAGCATTATTGTTGCAATGCCTAGGCTCATAAAGATCTAATCCCTATCTTGTTGTTGTTCTATAGGTCTTGATTTCAAATTCTATAGGAAGAAAAACTTGCTTTATATATACAAGCTCATAAGATGTATGTCCCATAACATTCTTCCATGTTATCCGGTATGCCTAGAGTGCCTATGGAAGCTTGTATACCCAATAATTGTGATGCAAATGTATTGTCTTAGTCAAAATTGCTTTAAGAATTTGGTTTATTTGATTCCACTTGTCCATTGGCTTGTATATGATACAGAGAATACTTTATGTATTTGATCTTGTACTATTCAACAATCTGTTGTAAACTGAGCACCTTGATTTGTAATAGTTTCTCCTAGGACACCAAAATGAGTAAATATGGCATCTATTAAGAAATTAAAAACATCATTTTCAGTGGCACAAATTAAAGGTTTAACTTCTATCCATTTTGTAACATAATCAATACAGACAAAAATATACCCTTTTTTTCTTAAACATTGGAGCTATTGGTCATGTTAGCACCTAAATCTGCCTTAGGCTGAAGGAAGGCAAAATTTAGGGTAACCACAAACCACGCTCAGTCTGGTAGCTAGCCCTACCAGAACAGGAGAGGGCTCTCTCCGAGTCATGCTCAGTGAATGGATAAACGAAATGGTCTAAGATGACTTATAGTGAAATATTTATCTCAGGCTAGTAAGTGAATATGGATACAAGAAATAATTTTTATGCATGACTGAGCTTCTGGGATGTTATGGGACCAACGAACAGCAATGAACAAAGAATTTAATACAAAGGCACAGATTACTCCGTGAGGCAAGACAGGCGGAAAGTGTAGCGATTTAGTTCGAAATAACGTGGAATGGAGAGATTTCTTAGGAGAGTGAAAAGGGCATAAGTACATGAATCCTTTTCAACATAAGAAGAACACTGAACATGAAATTTTCCCACAAGCAGAGCAATAAAATTGAATTTTACCTTAGCTAACTCAGAAAATTTTACTGGAAATGAATATGAATTGAACTATGAACATTAAAAAATACATATGAAACATAATAGACACATTTACTACACACACAACCACATGAATCTCATGAAACAGAGCTGCTGCCTTTCACTAATTCTCTGTCAAAAATATACAGTGAAGAAACAGAGTTTCTTTCCCACAGTCTCCCAGAAGTTACAAGCCAACCAACCCTTTGCAAATAGTTTTCATACAATATATAGAATGTGCCATGAAGAGATAGAACACCCAAGGGCTGGGGAGTTACTTGAATCATTACAAAATGGAGGTAGAAAGCCAACCATTAGCTACAGGTGCAGCGTTACAAACATGACAAATGGCTTGGGTGACTGTTTGCCTTCCTTCGCCACTTGGATAGAAACCAATCTGGAGTGAAAATACTTTAAATGCTGCCTTAGGTGCCGAAAAAGTGAAATGTAGATGAGCGGGCCCACTTGGAGAAAGTCGTGAATCGAAATTTCACGAAACGGAGGTGAAATTGGCCTTTTTTCCTCTATGCGCCGTGCCATTTTCTATATGCACCGCTCCACTTTGGAGCTAGTTTTGAGGCACTTGTAGGAGTCAAAAATGTGCCCAAATGTGCTTATTCGAAAGCCTGTCCTGTCTACTTTCCAACCCAAGTGGAATTTCTGAATTTGGTGCTCATTTTCCCCTCCAAATCTTCATTCTCCCAAGATTGCTTCCTGTGTGTCAAAATAGGGGCAGAGAGGTCATTTTTTGAGTGTTTTTGACCTCCTGGAGACTCAGATCTTGCCCAAATTTCTTGTCCAAGCACCAGTAGTCATGATTTTTCATGATGAATCCAAAAATGCAAACCATTCTTCATTTGGAGCTCCCAATTTTTAGCGCCGTGCCACAGGGAGAAAAAACCTGTGTTTTGACCAAAAAATTACCATGTGACCAAAATTGCCCCAAATTTCTTGAAATTTGGGCTGGAGGTTCTCTAAGAGGCACTATGCTAGGCCACAGAAGCTTCAGCCAAGATTCGAAGCCGATCTTGCTCTTTTTCCTCTTTTTCCTCTTTTGTTGCTTTGCTCAATTTTGCCTTCAAGCTCCTTATCCGGGCCTTTGCACTCATACCTCACAACTGAAGTACTTCATGATCAATTTCATGAGTGGAGCATACTCATCTTTCAAATATCTGAATGGAAAGACTCTTGTGAGTTGACTCAAGAATTTGGCCTTAATGTAAGGCTCATAGTGTTGCCTATCCGCCTTCTTCTTCTTATGCCACTGTTCTCCAACATTTGGTATGCCTGTTGCCACTGAGATAATTTCGGGTGTCAATGTGAAGGTGACCCCAGCCAAGATAGACTAACCTCCATGTAGGTGAAGCACAAAAAGACGGGCCAACTCATGATGAACTCTAACATTATCCACCCTTTGACAAAATTCAAAACATGCTAGGTGCTGGAAACATGACATGGCAAGAGGGCATGCTTGTAATTCAGTGAGGGTAGTGGGCTCATCCCTAACATGTTTGCCACTCTTGTGATGTCTCTTGGGAGCCTGCTCTTCCGAGGATGAGTCACTTTGTGTCTCCATATCATACTATGATGAATGTTGTGATGCCATGACTTCCGTGTGTACTGTATTTAGGCTGCCCTTTGATGATGGTGTGAAGCTAGGTGTTGTTTGTGATATCTGCCACCAAGGGGAACAATGAAGAAAGGGAGTGTTAGGAGGGGGATAATATGATGGGAATATGGGTCATGGGGAGAAGTTTTGTTTAGGGATATATAGGAGGGTTTGGGGATTTTATAGGGTAGGGTTTTGGGGTTTTGCTAAGGTAGGGTTTTGGGGTGTATATTTGACAAATAAGAGGAGGGGAAAGAGAATAGGGTTTGGTAGTGTTTTTGGGGTAGGGATAATAGGAAAAATGAGAAAGGGAGGATAGGGAAAAATGGAGAGGAGGGAAAATATGAGAAGTGAAAGAGGAGCCTTGGCATCAACACCACAATTTTGCAACCCTAGCAACAATGGCTTTGGTGTTTTTAGGTGGTAGGGTTTAAGAGTTTTTGTGCAACCATAAGCCGCCATGAACTATCATCATACTAACATAAAAATGGATGAAACACTGAGAGATTGACCCCACCTGGAAAATTCAAGGGATTGAAGGCAATTGGTTGCAAATTCTGAGCAAAATCAGCCTTGGCAGCTCTATGCGCTGCGCCTTCCATGTGCGCCGCGCCAGTGTAAATTTACACTGGAAATTTTCTCCCAGTGCGCCGCGCTCTCTATGTGCGTCGTGCCCTTTTCCAGGTGACTTTTGGAGGCCTTCCCGGTGTCCAAATTGGGCAAAAGATAGCTCTTTGGAAAGGTATTTGAGTCTACTTTCTAACCTAACTGGAATGTTTCAATTTGGAGTTCATTTTCCCTGTCAAAAATCAAATCTCCCAAGACTGGTCAAAATGTGCCAAATGAGGCTGCCTAAAGGCAGAGTGCTGTTACAGTCAACTTTTGAATGCCTTCCTCAACTCCAAATTGAGCTCATGATAGCTCATTGGAAATATATTTGTGTCTAGTTATCATTTGGCTCATCAAGCAAGTCATTTGGCCAACCGAGCTAGGATAAAACTTGATTTTCCCAAGGTCACTTCAGAGGTGCATCAATTCTCCCGAGGAGATTGTATTTTTGATATTTCTCCAAAAACATGAAACCTGTGTAAAAAGTGAAAGAGGTTTTTCTTCCTTGGCATGTTTTGGACCAAAACCTCTCTCAGTTTTAAAAAATTCATCTTTTATTTCTCAGAAACATCATTTGAGTGAAACCTATCCCGATGTGTGGAACAAGGGATTTATATCATCTACCATAAATTCACCCAGAGCTTTTTCACTTACTTGAACAAAGATCTCATCTCGCTGTTCATAGAGGGAATGAGCTACCTCCTCATGAAGGTCCAGTTCTGGTGAGATAAGGTCAGTTAGGTCTGTACCTCTGTTTTCTCCATTTGAGGTAGCCTCAACCATGCAACTCTCTTTTTCCTCCTCACCATCTGTCTCTTGATCTGATTTATCATCCCCATTATCTGAGATTGGAACATCATTTTCTTGCATATCATCTTTTATTTCCACGAGATCTAAAACAGAACTTCTTCTTTCATCATTTCTAGCCGTATGGAAATCTTCAGCCTGCTAATCTATAAAGCTACCCACAGGACTGTCGTCCTTTTCAGAAGAGGAAAAATTTCCACCATCACCTTCTTGACCGGGTGCACACTGTAGATTTGTGTTAACTTGAGCTGGAACATGATTGTTCAAGAGTTGATCTATTTCATCTTCAGACAAAGGAGATATGGCTTTTCATTTTCTCTTGCACGAACAATGATTTTCTTCAATATTTTCAAGTGGAGGAGTGTACAAATTTTCCTCAGACTGCTGATCCATTTCGTGTAATTCCTGTTGACTGTCAAGATGAAAAATTCCTTCATCTTCCACCATACTACAATCTTGCTTCTGCTGCAATGTTTCCTGAGCATCTTGATGGGACTCCTTTAGTTTCTCTTCATGTTGCTAAAATGGATTCTCGTACAAGGCTTCCATGATCTCATCATCCATAAAATTATCATCCTCATAGTATTTTTCAAGGTGTTCAATAAAAGTAGAAGCATGTTTGTAATAGTCATGAACTAGATTTAATGATGGATAAGATTCTTGATATCTTTCAATGAACATGGCATGAAAATCCTTTAAACAGTAAATACAAGCAGGCAACAAACTTTCATACCAAGATTGGGCTTCACCTTCTAGAGTGGCCATGAATATCTTCATTAAGAAATCTTCAGGAAAATCAACCTTCAACTTGCGAATATGCATGTGAAATCGAACTAGATGTAAAGCAATGTCCTTCTTACCATCATCTTTAAACGTAGGCAAATTCCTTGACCAATCTACTTTCGGAATCTTATTTGGAAAGCCTGGAATGTGATCTTGGCTCATGGGAGCGTATCTTATTGCAACGCGTTCCATCTTGAAAATCTCGAAGGTACTGATCTCTCTGCAGTGGAGTCACCATGAAGCATCGATTGCTGGATTCTTCAGTGAATGGAGTCGCCAGGTGAATGATTTCAGCCTTCTTATGTCTGATTGCTGTTCACCATCAACAATCAGCTCTGAACTTGAGATATGTACTGGGGCAAGACAATCTACAAGCAAACCATTTTTGTCCCCAGTGGAGTCGCCACTATGTTAGCACCTAAATCTGCCTTAGGCTTAAGGAAGGCAAAATTTAGGGTAACCACAAACCATGCTCAGTCTGGTAGCTAGCCCTACTAGAACAGGAGAGGGCTCTCTCCGAGTCACGCTCAGTGAATGGATAAACGAAACAGTCTGAGATGACTTACAGTGAAATATTTATCTTAGGCTAGTAAGTGAATATGGATACAAGAAACCATTTTTATGAATGACTGAGCTTCTAGTATGTTATGGGACCAACAAACAGCAATGAACAGAGAATTTAATACAAAGGCACAAATTACTCCGTGAGGCAAGATAGGCGGAAAGTGTAGTGATTTAGTTCGAAATAACGCAGGATGGAGAGATTTCTTAGGAGAGTGAAAAGGGCATAAGTACATGAATCCTTTTCAACAGAAGAAGAACACTGAACATGAAATTTTCCCACAGGCAGAACAATAAAATTGAATTCTACCTTAGCTAACTCAGAAAATTTCACTAGAAATGAATATGAATTGAACCATGAACATTACAAAATACATATGAAACATAAGAGACACATTTACTACACTCACAACCACATGAATCTCATGAAACAGAGCCGCTGCCTTTCATTAATTCTCTGTCAAAAATATACAGTGAAGAAACAGAGTTTCTTTCCCACAGTCTCCTAGAAGTTACAAGCCAACCAACCCTTTGCAAATAGTTTGCATACAATATATAGAATGTGCCATGAAGAGATAGAACTCCCAAGGGCTGGGGAGTTACTCGAATCATTACAAAATGGATGTGGAAAGCCAACCATTAGCTACAGGTGCAGCGTTACAAACATGACAAATGGCTTGAGGTGACTGTTCGCCTTCCTTCACCACTTGGATAGAAACCAATCTGGAGTGAAAATACTTTAAATGCTGCCTTAGGTGCTGAAAAAGTGAAATGTAGATGAGTGGGCCCACTAGGAGAAAGTCGCGAATCGAAATTTCGCGAAACGGTGGTGAAATTGGCCTTCTTTCCTATATGCGCCGTGCCATTTTCTATATGTGCCGCGCCACTTTGGAGCCTATTTTGAGGCACTTACAGGAGTCCAAAATGTGCCTAAGTGTTCTTGTTGGAAAGCCCGTCCTGTCTACTTTCCAAACCAAGTGGAATTTTTGAATTTGGTGCTCATTTTCCCCTCCAAATATTCATTCTCCCAAGATTGCTTCCTGTGTGTCAAAATAGGGGCAGAGAGGTCATTTTTTGGGTGTTTTTGACCTCCTGGAGACTCAGATCTTGCCCAAATTTCTTGTCCAAGCACCAATAGTCGTGATTTTTCATGCTAAATCTAAAAATGCAAACCATTCTTCATTTGGAGCTCCCAATTTTTAGCGCCGCACCACTGAGAAAAAACTTGTGTTTTGACAAAAAAATTACCATGTGACCAAAATTGCCCCAAATTTCTTGAAATTTGGGCTGGAGGTTCTCTAAGAGGCACTATGCTGGGCCACAGAAGCTTCAGCCAAGATTCGAAGCCGATCTTGCTCTTTTACCTCTTTTGTTGTTTTGCTCAATTTTGCCTTCAAGCTCCTTATCCGGGCCTTTGCACTCATAATTCACAATTGAAGTACTTCATGATCAATATCATGAGTGGACCATACTCATATTTCAAATATCTGAATGGAAAGACTCTTGTGAGCTGACTCAAGAATTTGGCCTTAATGTAAGGCTCATAGTGTTGCCTATCCACCTTCTTCTTCTTATGCCACTGTTCTCCAACATTTGGTATGCCTGTTGCCACTGAGATAGTTTTGGGTGTCAATGTGAAGGTGACCCCGGCCAAGATAGACTAACCTCCATGTAGGTGAAGCACAAAAAGATGGGCCAAATCATGATGAACTCTAACATTAGCCACCCTTTGACAAAATTCAAAACATGCTAGGTGCTGGAAACATGACATGGCAAGAGGGCATGCTTGTAATTCAGTGAGGGTAGTGGGCTCATCCCTAACATGTTTGCCACTCTTGTGATGTCTCCTGGGAGCCTGCTCTTCCGAGGATGAGTCACTTTGTGTCTCCATCTCATACTCTGATGAATGCTGTGATGCCATGACTGCTGTGTGTACTGTATTTAGGCTGCCCTTTGATGATGGTGTGAAGCTAGGTGTTGTTTGTGATATCTGCCACCAAGGGGAACAATGAAAAAAGGGAGTGTTAGGAGGGGGATAATATGATGGGAATAGGGGTCATGGGGAGAAGTTTTGTTTAGGGATATATAGGAGGGTTTGGGGATTTGATAGGGTAGGGTTTTGGGGTTTTGATAAGGTAGGGTTTTGGGGTGTATATTTGACAAATAAGAGGAGGGGAAAGAGAATAGGGTTTGGTAGTGTTTTAGGGTAGGGATAATAGGAAAAATGAGAAAGGGAGGATAGGGAAAAATGGAGAGGAGGGAAAAGATGAGAGGTGAAAGAGGAGCCTTGGCATCAACACCACAATTTTGCAACCCTAGCAACAATGGCTTTGGTGTTTTTAGGTGGTAGGGTTTAAGAGTTTTTGTGCAACCATAAGCCGCCATGAACTATCATCATACTAACATAAAAATGGATGAAACACTGAGAGATTGACCCCACCTGGAAAATTCAAGGGATTGAAGGCAATTGGTTGCAAATTCTGAGCAAAATCAGCCTTGGCAGCTCTATGCACGCGCCTTCCATGTGCGTCGCGCCAGTGTAAATTTACACTGGAAATTTTCTCCCTGTGCGCCGCGCTCTCTATGTGCATCGCGCCCTTTTCCAGGTGACTTTTGGAGGCCTTCCCTATGTCAAAATTGGCCACAAGATACCTCGTTGGAAATTTATTTGAGTCTAATTTCCAACCCAACTGGAATTTTTCAATTTGGAGTTCATTTTCTCTGTCAAAAATCAAATCTCCCAAGACTGGTCAAAATGTGCCAAATGAGGCTGCCTAAAGGCAGAGTGCTGTTACAGTCAACTTTTGAATGCCTTCCTCAACTCCAAATTGAGCTCATGATAGCTCATTGGAAATCTCTTTGTGTCTAGTTATCATTTGGCTCATCAAGCAAGTCATTTGGCCAACTGAGCTAGGAGAAAAATTGATTTTCCCAAGGTCACTTCAGAGGTGCATCAATTCTCCCGAGGCGATTGTATTTTTGACATTTCTCCAAAACCATGACACCTGTGTAAAAAGTGAAGGAGGTTTTTCTTCCTTGGCATGTTTTGGACAAAAACCTCTCTCAGTTTTCAAAAATTCATCTTTTATTTCTCAGAAACATCATTTGAGTGAAACCTATCCCGATGTGTGGAACAAGGGATTTATCGAAATGAAGCGAGATGAAGGGTATAAGCGGCTTCTGAATTCTTGGAAGTAGGGAGGGATGTTAAGAAGCAGGGGAAAGTGGAATTTCAAATATTTAGTGAGGGGAAGGGGTCCAAAAAGGCAAAACACAGGTCCAACCTAGAAAATTGCCAAGTTGTAGCAAGAAACTAGGGTTTGTGCGAAAATTAGGAATTTGGGGGATCTCAGTGATGGGAAGTGTTTGATAAGGTACTTTAAGGATAGGGGAAGGTGTATGAACATTAGGATACAAGTTTTTCCGATGATTTGACCGTCCAAGAGAAATTGCCTTCAAAACCCTAGGAGAGGGAAATGACCTTACCTAGGTGCAACTGAAGCATGAACAAGGTGTAAAATGACCCAGTGGAACTTGACATGATAATGAAAACCCTCTGAATGATGGTACACTCAGCTGAACGATGACATGGACTGAAATTTGGACAACTTTGACCGGAGTAAAAGCAAACCCTAGACCTAGTACCTAGTGACTAAATTTTGTTTGAAGACTCACTGAAATGATAAAATTTGACCTTGACACCTTAAAATCAATTTGTAAGAGCATGTTTGATCTCTGTCGGAGCACTGACAAGATCGACTCTAACAGGTCCTACAAAATCTAGAGTCCGTTGTTCAAATGGATCTATGAGTGCCTAAGGTTGTAGAGGCATCTCATCTGATTGAATTGGTCAACCCATTCTCTGACAACTATCACAACTTATGACATAATTCTCAACATCCCTAAAAATGGTAAGTCAATAATAATCGGAAAGGACTTTATATACAGTTCTCTTGTGAACAAAATTTCCTCCACATGGTTCATCATGACATGCTTTCAATATGTCCAATACCTCATCTTCCCTTACACATCTCCTGATTATGAGATCAAGTTAAAAAGAGTTCTCCATCTATCCAAGAGTATGAGGCACTGAGTCTGATAACTCTTTGTTTATCTTTTGGTGATAATCATTGAGGTAGATTCCCCATGGCCAAAAAATTAGAAATATCTACATACCAAGGGGTTTTAGTAGAAATTGAAAATAGATGTTCATCGGGAAAGATATCATTTACAAGAACTAATTCATTTACATTTTGGATCCTAGAGAGAAAATTAGGAACAATATTTTCCTTCCTAGGTTTATCCAATATGGTAATATCAAATTCTTGTAACAACAAGAGCCATCTAGGAACTCTACCATTAGTTATATATTTATTCATTAGATACTGAATGGAAAAATGACTAGCATGGAAAAAGGTTTCGTACCTAGTAATATAATTTTGGAACTTGTTAATGGCCTGAACTATTGCAACACACTCCTTTTCCATTGCAATGTAATTTAAATATGCAAGAGTCAAATTTTTACTTACATAGTAAATATCATAAGGATTTTGGCATTCTTTCTACCCTAAGACAACTCCCAATGTAGTGTCTGAAGCATCCATAGAAATATGAAATGGAAGAGACCAATTAGGTCCCCTCAAATTAGGTTCTTCAGAAAGATTTTGTTCCAACGTTTCAAAAGCAAGTTGACATGAATGATTCCAACAGAATTCACTATCTTCGACAAGTAATTTAAAGGGTGGCGAGGCTTTTTTTGTAAATTTTTCTATGAATATTTTTACAATAGCCAACATATCCAAGAAAACTTCTTACATATATTTGAGTTTTATGTACTAAGAGTTTAGAAATTACTTCAATATTGGTTGAGTCAACTTAAATCCTTGCACCTGAAATATGATGCCCTAAAACAATTCCTTCATTTAATAACATGTGAAATTTTTTATGACTCAAAGAGAGATTAGTTTCTTAACATCTACAAAGAAATTTTTCCAAATTTTCCAAGGCTTCTTCAAAAGTATTACCATAGACGGTAAAATCATTCATGTATACTTCTACAAAATCATGAATTAAATTTAAAAAGATACCTAAGAATTCTCTTTAAAAAGTGGTAGGAGCATTACATAATCCAAAGGGTAATACTTTGTATGCATATGTTCCCCATAATCCAAAGGGTAATACTTTGTAATGCCATCTTATCTTGATATTTTAATGTAATATGTTTTTTATTGCATCCATTAAAACCATCAAGAAAAGAGAAATAATTTTTCTTGTTAAGGAATCTAAAACTTGACCAATGAAGGGTAGAGGGAAATGATCTTTCAAATTAGCTCTGTTCAACTCTTGATAGTCTATGCAGACTCGCCACTTGTCATTCTTTTTAGGCACAATTACCAATGGTGAAACCCACTAGCTATAAAAAATTGGATGTATGAAACTTACATTTAACACCTTTTGTAATTCCTCCTGTACCTTTTCTCTTAACCTAAGATTCTTGTACCTTTGAGGTTGCTTGATAGGCCTAGCATTCTCCTATATATAAATGTGATGCATACATGTATTAGGATTTATGCCTTGCATATCGATGTATTTCCATGCAAATGCAGTAGTATGGTTTTGCAACATTTTCATTAGCTATAATTATTGAGACTTCTCGATATTTCAATTAATATTTAAAATTTTTCCTAGAGAAACCTCTATACAAATACTGCCAGATTTAGTAATGGAATTAAGTGATAACATGGAAACCCTGTTGGAAACTAGATCACTACTGGGGGGGGGGGGAGGGCGAATCAGTAGTGATGACACTTACAAAATTTTCTCCAAATTAATTATTCATTAAACCATGCATAACTCAAACACATAAAGGGATACCAGAGCATCAAATATAAACTAGAAATCATGAAAAGATTCAACACAAGGGACACAAGTATTTCTGGTGGAAAACACTCCTCCAGGAAAAAACCACCCTTGTTGTTGTTTTGCTACTCAAAATACTTTATTATGTCAAACAAATTATTTACATAGAGATTCAACTGGCTACTATCAAATGGAGATCTCTTTCTCACATAGATTTATGGACAACCATCCATTAGAAACCACCACGACCAATGATCCTCGCCCATTTACTCCTGAACTATCATACAACTCTACAGACTCCTATATGCTGGAAGCCACCACGGCCAACGAGCCTCACCCAGTTTCATCCGAACTATACAACTACCATTTGATGGAGAAAATTTATCCCTATATTGATTTCACCAGAGTCCTTTAACTCCTCTCTTCTATGTGGTTCTCGTTTCATACATTTTCTTATTGGAACCAATAACTGTTCAACATGAACACCACAACAACAATCTCTTCAAGGCACAAATTAAAACTCCAAAATAAAATAAATTAATACAAACATTGCATAAAATGATATGATAAATGCATCAACAAAAACCCTCTTTGCAATAGAAAAACTACTCACGAACAACTATTGCACACAACCCACAAATTGGAGAATAAACTAGCTACTACCAAACACCAAACAAATTTGCAATCAAACTCTAATTCATCTCCTTTTTCACTACACAAAATGTTGGTTGAAACATACTCCTACTATATGCAACTACACCTACAAACTGCTTTAGAAAATTTGCATAACAACCCTCACACAGGTTAAACACAATCCTCCTCTCTCACACTCACTCCACTCATAATGCATCCAACAAAACTATCTTTGAGCTCTCTCCAATATATAGATGCACTGAGGTTCTCAACTCAATATAACTATTGAGCTCCACAAACTATGTACATATGCTTGATTTGATCAGGATTCAATTATGTTACTTGATCAAGCCACTCTCTCCACTTAATGATGGATATTCTCAAGTTTAACCACTTTCTATAATCTCCTCGATCTTTTCCAACCTTTACATGAAAAGTTCTGAATAAGACAAGCTAGAAAAACACATAACATACCTGATGTGCGTGAGGAATGTGAAGGGAAACTTGCTTTATGCCTCAGCTGCACCCATAGAACTACCATATCTCAGTTGCATCTGCATTCATAAGCCTGCGAAATTTCAGCTAGAGCCTTCCAGCTGCATGCATGAGCCTCTCTCCATGCAACTGGGGCAAACGATAGAGAAAACTCACTCTACTCAACTCAGAACTCTGCCAAACTTCTTGGACACCTTCATCAACTCCTAAAAACACCTCCAAACCTATGTGACATGATCTGCAATGGATGACATAGGTCAAGAACCTCTGCAACAAGTTAGTGACATGCAAACCCTAGTCTGCCAAACTCCTCAACAAGACCAATACCTCTAACTCCTTTAACAACAACAACAACATGTCCAACACCTCCAACACCTGTATCAACATCTCCAACACTTGTAGTAGCATCATCAACCTATAACAAACCAACATAACATGCCCTATAGCCATCTCTTCTCAACCTCTAGTCCCTACATTAATTCCCGCACTCATACTACACTAGGTCATGTCATAACCATGTTGACATCAATGCCAACCAACAATACCAACAAGTTGTTCATTATAACAATCCAACACTCATCACACACCATGAGGAGGACTACCAACATCATCATGTTGACATAAGACATATGACAAGCAACACCATGACCCTGTTAACATCAATGCCAACACTATAATGCTAACAAGCTCCCCCTTTGGCATTGATGTCAACCTTAACCTAATCTCCAACATCTGAGGTTTATCTCCATACAATCCAAATTCTCTCCCCCTTTGACATCAATGGAAAAGGGCCATACCAACACTAAAGAACAATGCCAATAATGTGTTGGATTAGAGAAGTACTCCCCCTACAAGATAAGCATGTAGAACAAGGAACTCCATTGCCAACATGTATCTAGCCAGTGCCATGTAATCTACAATAGTGAACATGCTCCTCCTAAGCATGTATTGAAGCTGCAACCACACTCTCTTTTCCATTGTAGCAACATATCCATTGTGTCACTCTGAACTACAATGATGTACAATGAAGTGCCAAACATATACAATGCTTCATGGAGTAGATACATGGTTGTGATAAGTACATATGACTCACATATGACTCTCATATATACCACCCATTGTTGGGACTCCTACTCCAAACAGTCTTATGACTAGTTTGGACTTCTTATTAGGGACATCCCCTTGAATGTTGGTGGGTCTAGTACCATCAACATTTCTGGCGCTAGAAGGAGGGCAGATGACAAGCCGAGCCTTCAAAGTCTGTTTTGAATCTTTGCACATCATTCATGAATTACATTGCAATGTCAACTCCGACATGTTTTTCTCATGCTCATGATTTCAAAGTGTCGGAGGATGTCATCGATTACTTGTCACAAGTTATCTATGATGGTGAAGGCATAATAGCTTTGTTAAGACACATAGTTTCATTTTTAGGTTTCTGTGACAAGAATGAAGTCCCCTCAGACGACATTGCCTGTGGGTTGTTTGCTTAGATGTTTAGATGGCACGCTAAGAAATGGTGTCTCACATTGCCCACATCCTCTATTTACTCTTTCAATCACATGATCAGAGAGTTAGGTCGTGATTTCTTTCATTTTCACTGTGAATCACTCAATCGCAAAATCTTGGAATTACATAAAGCACCCGATGAATCTATTGCACAATTTTGGCAACGCTTCCGTAATCTCACTTTTCAATTCTCGGAAGATGAAGTTGATTGGAAATTTCTGTTTGAAATATTTCATTATCTTCTTCACATATCTAACAAGCAAGGGAATACCTTCCTCATCAATTGTTCTGATTTGGACAGACCCATTATCATGACATCTTTCCACCAGGTAAGGACCTAACCATCTTGTCATTAATTTTCCTTTAAAATACTTAAATCTAGAATCATACAACATGGCACAATCACCTTCTTGAAATGTCCTCTCCCTAATGTGTTTGTCATGCCAAATATTTCTTTGTAGCTAGATTACCCTAGTGTGTAGGAGAGGTTGCAGCCTGAATTCATCTAAACCATTGAGTTGGAGTAGCCTCGCTTGTTGTGTTATAGTGAGGTCCAAGTCTAATTGAGCTCCCATCCTTAAGGTATTGCATTCAAATTCAAAGGACACTAGGGCCTTCGTCCCATAAACTAGTTCAAATGGGGTAAATCCAGTGGTGGTCTTCCAAGTGGTGTTGTAGGCCCAAGTGGATTCTACAAGGCTTCTTGCACAATCCTTTCTGCTACTGCTAACAACCTTGGTTAGAATTTTCTCCAATGCTCTTTTTTGACCTCGACTTGCCCATTTACCTAAGGGTGATAGGCAGTGGATGTCCTGTGCTTGATGTGGTGTTGCTTCATGAGATCTTCGATAAAATTTGATGTGAACCGTGTTCCTTGACCAATGACCAACTCTCTTGGAAAACCAAACTTGTAGAAGATGTTCCCCCTCAGAAACTCAACTATCTTCTGCTCAGTTGTTTCCTTAACTAAGTTTGTTTCAGCCTATTTAGTCAAGTAATCAATGCACAAATGATATACTTCTTCTATTTTGATGAGGGATCAATGAGCCCAATGAAGTCCATGCCCCATTTCTCAAATGGCTTTAGAGTCAAGTAAGTTTGTAAATTCATTTCATCCTTAGGTGTAGGATTACCCATCCTATGGCATTGATCACACCTAGTGGTGTATCTTTTTTCATCTTAATGTAGAGTGGGCCATCAATATCCTGCTTGTAGAATCTTTAAGGTTGTTCTCTTAGAAAAAATGGCCTCCACAAGGTCCATCATGGCATGTTGAGAGGATGTCAAAGACCTCCTCTTCCCTCACACATCTCCTCAAGATCTGATCTGGTCCCAACTTGAATTTATTTTCCCCAATCCAAGTGAATGGGGCACTTTTCCTAACAATCTTTCTTTTCTCCTTGGAGGATAGATTAGGAGGGAACCTCCTAGTAACCAAGTAGTTGGCTATATGAACGAACCAAGGAGAGAGCACGGAGATGGAAAAAGAGATGTTAATCTGGGAGCTGATCATCTACTATTTCTGTATTTTTTGCAGGCAAGGCTAATATTGACAAGAAATATACAACCACATTCTCTTTTCCTGGTTTGTCAATAATAGTCAAATCAAATTGTTGCAATAACAACAACCATCTAATTATCCTAGCATTGACATCGGGCTTATTAACTAAATACTTAATGGCTGCATAGTCAGTGTGAAAAAAAGTTTGATAACTAGTGATGTAATGCCTAAACTTGTTCAAAGAATGTACCACAAACAAGAGTTCCTTTTCAGTGCCTCAGAGCTGATCATCTACATGTTGTAGCCACTACAACACCCTCCAAAATTTTGGCCTACATCCAATTTCGGAGCCTCCTTTGAGAGTTTACTTGATGTCTGCATGCACTTGAGTTCACCCAGTGAGATCATGTGAGTCTTCGCCCCAACCTTGCTTGATCGTTCGACAAATAAATTTTGCATGTTGATGTCAATGTTATGCTTGTGACCATGTTCTGGTCATGCACAAGGTCTTCACTTCGTGTGTACATGTTGTGTTCACTATGTAAACATCTGTCTCGCTCACACATGGAGTCATATACACTGTCGCGCAAGCGTCGTCGTAGTCATCCAACGATAAATCACAAGTGTCAGGCTTGTCGCTCACACCATTGGTCAGTCATGTTGAGCATGTGTGTTTGGATGGTTTGAGTTGTCTCGTCGTCAAGTCATGTAAGTTTGTGTTTGCAAGTATGTGTATGCACCTCTTCACCCACTCACACACTTAGTTGTTTTGTTGAAGTTCTGATGACCAGATTCCTCTCTGACAGTTGGACCTTCACCCTTCCATTGACTTAATCGATTGTCACTAGAACAATAGAGAAGCCCCAAGCAAGCCTTTTCAAGCTGCGCTACCCACAAGTTGATCAATCAACTTTCTTGCTGGTCAACTGGAGAATTTGACCAACAGTCACCCCGGGACTGATTCCCCTCAAAAATTGCATAGAGGCTACAGACCTTGGCGGCTTCGCTAACTAAGGAAATTATGTAGATAGGTTGGACAGACACCCAATGTCCATCCCTATCTCCCTCAGAAAATTGTGTAGTTTTTCCAGCCAGCCCACCAATTAGCCAACCGGCTACTCACCCGGAAAATTGCGTAGATTTCATGAACAAGCCCTTTGCTTCCCAACAATCCACTCATCTCAGAAACTACACAGAGGTGACCAGCAGGCTAGCCTTCTAGCATCAGCACAGTTTGTCCTGCCAATAGCTGACTGCCAGTTCCCTCCAGGAATTGCGCAGTTTTGCTACCAAGCTCTAGCAGCTGACTGCTAGTTCCCTCTAGGAATTGCATAGTTCTTCCTGCCAATGTCCCAAGAGCCAACTACCAGTTCCCTCCAGGCTTCCAGGCTCCCACTACTTGCTCCTTCAAAAAATTGTACAGATTTTGTCTGCCCAGCTTTCCTGCAACTCGAATTGCTCGTCTAAAAATCTGCACAATTTTTCCCTCCAACTGAGCCAAACCCCGTGGACAATCACTATCGATCTAGATTGGCTGTCTCCGTCACCTAGTGACTTCTGCATAGTTTTCACCAGCAATTCCTGGAGCCTCCATCCCAGCTCGCAACTCGCAACCTTGTCTGCTCTCTCGGTGACCTGCATCCGAAATGATCATGCATCATGGTAGACTAGGAGGTTTATGTATTTAATGTCGTCTCTTCATGAGTGACTGTCGATACAGGTACACAAACAAACATGGCGTGACAACAGATGGGATGAACAAAGGGAGTACATGCAGAATGACATGTTTTCCAATGGACTAACAAATGATGCATGCAAAGAGATTTGCTCACGAATGGAGGATCATGCAAAGATATGTTCATGGACGGATGGACGGACGAACATGCAAGGATGTGTTCGCAGATGGATAGATAGACGAGCATGAAATTTTCGTGAACAGGTGAACTTGTCAAGCATGCCAACATGTAAGTAAGGAGCAACGTGGAAACACAACATCAAGTGAACCCAACGACCATCGAGGACTGCACACACTTTGCCATGCGGAGGTGAAGTTTGGACACACCATGACGATATACATCACCCAACAACACTACAGCTCAACATGCACACCAACAGCAACACAAATGTACAAACACTGTCTTGTTGTGTCTTGTCGTCCACATCTCTACTATGGGCCATAATGTCAATCAATGTAATATAACGTGGACGTCCAAGAGACCCACTTGTCATATGAAGAGTCATGAAATAGTGATGAGGGAAGTCGAATAACCACAAGGGTCAGTTTCACCCTTGGCTATAAATACCCCCTCATTTGTACATTCAAATGAATTTTTGCCTCAGCTCCTCTGACATAGACTTAAGAGTCTGTAATCTTTTCTTTGAGGAGTAAGTAGTGGTTCCAATGCTCCACCCATAGGGTTAGTGATGTATGATGTAATGATGCGTCTTGGATCTTTCGTTTAATTCAGAAGCCTACTAACAGGCCAACACGTTTTCACACATGTATTGTAACTGTTGTAAGAATGATCTTGAACACTTGTAATGCATGTTTCTTTAACCTGTGTTTAACACTTGAACTCATTCAATTGTTGTAATACATATATATTAATGAAAATGTGTTGTATGAACTGTTAACACTGTCCTGCCCATGTTGGTTGCCTCCTCAGACATCAGACGGAGCTTTCACGTAAACTTGCTATAACAACCATCACACTCGCGTGGACTCCTCCGTTGTGTGTTGTATGTGTTATCTTTCCTTGTGTGTTGTAACTGCCGCATCCATGTGCATCGCTCTTCTGGAAGATTTGCGCATCCTGTTGTGTTGTGTGTTCCTAATATAGTTGGGTCTTCCTCCCATCCGACTTGGGACTCACTCCCACCCTCTCCCTCTATAATGAAAGAACCATTGACAGAAGTACACTAGAAATCACCAGGCATGCGAACCTCACTACTCGAAGACAAAGCAGAATGCTCCCCTGTGTTGACAAGCAAGAGTTGACGCAAATCTTTAAGATAATGGCAACTGAACCATCATACCAGATGGGACTCCCACACCAAATGGTGTGAGGTCTAGTTGGGACTTCATACTGGGGTGATCCCCTAAATGTTGGTGTGTCCAACACCGTCTGTTAGGCCATATCATTTTCAAAGATGGCATCAAAATTGATCCTGATAGAATAGAAGCCATTTTACAAATACCCCACCCCAGAAATATCAAAGAACTTCAAGCTTGCCTCGGAAAAATTAAATTTCTAAGAAGATTCATACCTAATTTGGCTGAATTAATCAGATTGCTGAACAATATGTTGAAAAAGGATTCCAAGGTTAAATGGACATTAGAAGCTAAACAAGCATTTGAAGAAATTAAAATGGCTTTGACTAAAACACCAGTCCTTACAAGCCCAAAATTTGACAGAGACTTCATAATATTTTCATTTGCATCTGAACACACTATTGCTGTTGTTTTACTACAGAAAGATGATCAAGGATGTGAAAAACCCATAGCCTTCTTTAGTAAAGCACTCAGAGATGCACCACTAAAATACCCAATCATGGAAAAACAGGCTTATGCACTTGTGAAAGCCATCAAAGACTTCAGAGTCTACATATTATACTCCCATATAATAGCCTATGTACCAAATGCTGTTGTCAAAGATATCCTGACCCAAGAGGGGATTGAAGGCAAGAGAGGTAAATGGATTGCTACTATATTGGAGTATGATATTGAAATAAAATCTACAAAGCTTATAAAAGGACAGGGATTGGCTAAACTCATGATTGAAACTAATTTCCAAGCCCTGGATATCAATGAATTAGATAATGAACAGGAGATGGCGACTCCACAAATCAGTCAGGCCTTCTTAAAATCACCTTGGTATGTTGATATAACTCATGTATTATTAAACCTGCAGGCTCCTCCAGGGTTATCCAGAACAAAGAAGAGGTTTTTAAAAATGAAGGCTTCAAAGTTTTGTATTTTAGATGGTGCTCTTTTTTGGAAAAATCATGAAGGTATTCTATTGAACTATTTAATAAAAGACGAAGCTGATAAGGTACTCAAAGAATTTCATGTAGGGGACTATGGTGGACATCTGTACTGGAAATCAACTGCAGATAAAATCCTAAGGGCTGGATTTTACTGGCCAACCTTGTTTACTGATGTCAAGAAGTTTGTCACTGCTTGCCATAAATGCCAAATTTTTGAAGGAAAGAGGAAACTTTTACCTCTACCCCTTAGACCAATTTCCACTGAAAAACCATTTCAACAATGGGGTTTGGACTTCATCGGGGAAATCCATCCTCCCTCCTCAGGCCAACATAAATGGATCCTCACTGCCACAAATTATTTCACCAAATGGATAGAAGCCATCCCTTGTAGACAAGCCAATGATTCAGTGATCATAGGATTCCTAGAAAACAACATCTTGTCCAGATTTGGCTGTCCTGAAAAGATTATAACTGACAATGCTGTTGCTTTCAAATCCAAGAAAATGATCAGTTTCTGTCACAAGTATCACATCACCTTAGGCCATTCCACAACCTATTACCCTCAAGGTAATGGTCTAGCTGAGTCCTTGTTGGGTCCCTATAATACTAGTGATTACCCCATTACTATTGTAGTTATACCCCTTATTTATATTGTTGTGCCCCTATTACCCCCATATTGTTATTTCTGTGCCCCATAGAATCCCTCTATTGTTATTTCTGTGGCTTTATATTATTATTGTTAGGTCGGCTGGATTATGTTGTGACTCCTTAGAATCCTATATATAGAAAGGAGGTTTTGTCATTTGTATCATCCAAGAATTGTTTATTTATGTAATGTAAAGGAGGTTGCCCCCTCGAAGAGGCTGAATTCTAAGGCGTTGATCTATCTTTTCTATCTTTTCTTGAGCTAGTTTCATAACATTTGGTATCAGAGCTTTGGATTCTAGGGTTTCGCTGCTCCAAACAGGTCATCGTGGAATTTTCGCTATAACATTTTTTCTGTGATGTTTCAGAAGTCACAAAAAAAACTCATTTGAGAAGAAATCGCACTGAACCTTGGGTCCGAATTTCAGAGCTTTTCGCGCGATATTTGCGGAGATATGAGCTAAAGAAGTTGGTCTTTTTACAGACTCCTGAATTACATTCAAAACAGGTGACCTGGGGAAAATCGTCATAACTTTCTCTCTGGGGATCAGATTGAAATTTCGTAAGAAGGTACAGAAAGAGGACGGACTGTAGTTTCTTTTATGTGTGTTTCATATTCAAAGGTTGAAACAGTGACTCATGGCACGTCGTACAAGTTCGCTCTACTGAACCAGTCTAAAAGCAAGTCACTATGGGAGATTTCACATAACTCTTCCTTGGAGAATCCAAATTGGCTCAGACTTGTGGCATTGGAAAGAGGACACAGAAGGCTACTACAGGTAGCAATTTTAGAACTGGATGATCCAAAATTATAGAGATACATCAAATTCAATATCAGGCTTCTATAAAGTGAAAAAAGGTGTGTAGTTTTTTTTTTAAATTTTTGTGTAAGCTTGGTTTAACGGAATTCAAAGGGCATAGTAAAGCATTATTATCGGTAACTGATGCCCCGAGGAAATAAAATGCAAACACCTAGTAAGGAACTTGAAAGCTCTAGCATGAATCATGAAGAAGAGGAAGAAATGCTACACGATATATCAAAATTACAAGAACAAGTGCAACAAATGTCACGCTCACAAAAGCTAACAGAAGCTAAGATAAGTGGCGTGGAATCTAAGATAAATGGCGTGGAATCTAAGATGATTGACGTGGAAGCTAAGATGGATGATTTGAAGATAGATTTGAAGACAGACATGGACAAATTGAAGGTAAATGTGAATAAGTTGCTACAAGAAATGGGCACTAAGGGTGAAAGGGTACTAAAGGAAACTCATGATGAGAATAAAAAAAATGTTAATCATGATTCCATAGATGCTAATGTTGGATCAAAGACTCACCATATTCCAAAAATCGATATGAGGAAGTTTGATGGCAAGGATCCCGCCACATGGATATTACAGATGGAGCAATTCTTCGATCTCAATAATGTGCAAAACACACAAAAGGTACGTATGGCAACTTTATATTTGGAACCAAATCAGTTTGTATGGTATCAATGGCTTTGCTCTCGTAAACAATTTATCACTTGGGCAATTTTTACGGAAGAATTGATAGCACATTATGAGGATACAAAAAGCAACACTTTTTTTAGCCAATTGATAAGTCTCAAACAAAAGGGTTCAATAATGGAGCACATTGAGGAGTTCCAAAAATTGAACATAAGGGTAAAAGATATTCCAGAGGAGCATAGGATTGATGTGTTCATAGGGTCTTTAAAGGATAATATCCAACATGATGTTCGCCTTTGGGAACCTGATTCATTAGAGAAGGCATTCAGGTTAGCAAGAAAAATGGAAAGCAAAATTATGGCAACCAGGAAGCATACCACTCACAACTATAAAGACGGAAGTTTTGTTGCCCCTAGTCTTCCACAACCTATAAGGTTGACACCACAACAATTGGAAGAAAAAAGAGCAAAAGGGCTTTGTTACAGTTGTGATAGCAAATACACTAAAGGTCATAAGTGTGCTGAGAAGAAATTATTCTACATAGATTGTGAAGAGGAAGAAGAAAAGGAGCAAGAAAGGTCAAAAGAAGAGGATATACTCCAGGAACAAAGCCTAGATGAAGAACAAATAAATCCGACCATATCTTGTAATGCATTGGCGGGAATTACCACTCCTCAAACCATCAAGATAGAAGGACAAATCAAGAAGAAAAAGGTAATAGTGTTGATTGATTCAGGAAGCACCCACAATTTTATTCATTGTAGGGTAGCAAAAGAATTGAATTGCTTCCTATATCCAGCACCAGAGTGTCAAGTGATGATTGCAAATGGAGGAACAATAAATTGCTCTGGAAAGTGCCATAATATCAAGCTATCCATGGGAGAATATGTATTGACTAGCCCAATGCTTTCCATTCCAATGGGAGGTGCTGATGTTGTACTAGGAGTCCAATGGCTACAATCCTTGGGTACAATAGCTTTTAATTTTCAAGAACTTTTCATCAAATTTTCTACGGAAGGAAAGGAAGTTGAATTAAGGGGTATTGCAGGGAAACCAGGAAAGATAATCAGCTCTAATGGCATGAAAAAGCTTCTAAAAAAGGAGCAAAGAGGTGTAATTGCACAATTATGTTCGCTAGATGTTTCCACATTGGAATCATCTATTTCTCCAGATCTCCAAAAAGTCCTGGACAATCATTCCAAGGTATTTGAGACTCCAAAAGGTCTCCCACCTATGCGTGATCATGATCATGCTATTCATCTGATTCCAGGAAGTGTTCCTCCAAACATCAGGCCGTACAGATATCCCTATGTCCAAAAAAGTGAAATTGAACGTATGGTTGCAGAAATGCTAGAGGCTGGTATAATTCAACCGAGTCAAAGTTCTTTCTCAGCTCCAGTAGTATTGGTGCACAAGAAGGATGGATCATGGCGCATGTGTCCGGATTATAGGGAGCTCAACAAGCTCACTATTAAAGATAAGTTCCCCATTCCTGTCATTGATGAATTACTGGATGAATTGCATGGATCAATTTACTTCACCAAGTTGGATCTTCGTTCGGGATATCATCAAATCAGAATGAAGATTGAAGACATTCCGAAAACGGCATTTAGAACTCATGAGGGTCATTATGAATTTTTGGTCATGCCTTTTGGCCTTACCAATGCACCTTCAACATTTCAAGGTTTGATGAATTCAATTTTCAAACCATTCCTTAGAAAATTTGTGTTAGTATTTTTTGATGATATACTAATCTACAGCAAGTCTTGGAAGGATCATGTTGAACATGTTGACAGGGTGCTACAACTATTGGAGGAGAAACAATTATATGCAAAAAGATCCAAATGTTTCTTTGGAGTCCAGGAGGTGGAATATTTGGGTCATATTGTATCTCATGAAGGAGTTAAGGTAGACCCTAGCAAAATTAAAGCCATTAAGGAATGGAAAATCCCCACATCCATAAAGCATCTGCGAGGATTTCTTGGGTTGACAGGGTATTATCGCAAGTTTGTTAAGAATTATGGGAGAATAGCAGCACCTCTAACAACATTATTGAAGAAAGATTCATTTTCATGGACTCCGGAAGCAACAAAGGCCTTTGAACATCTTAAAGAGGCAATGTGCCAAGCACCGGTCTTAGCTACACTGGACTTCACAAAAACCTTTATTGTGGAATGTGATGCTTCAGGAAATGGAATTGGTGCTGTTCTAATGCAAGATGAAAGACCCATTGCTTTTGAAAGTCGTCCAATCAAGGGAAAGTTTTTAAGCAAAGCTATTTATGAGAAGGAAATGTTGGCAATACTCCATGCACTTAAGAAATGGCGACCCTACCTAATGGGAAGACACTTCAAGGTAAAAACGGATCATGATAGCCTTAAATACTTTTTAGAACAAAGATTATCCTCTGAAGAGCAACAAAAGTGGGTCACAAAGATGTTGGGTTATGACTTTGAAATCATCTACAAAAAAGGGAAGCAAAATGTGGTGGCAGATGCACTCTCAAGAAAGGATGAGGATGTGGAAGCATTGTTGTGTGCCATTTCTATTATCCAACCAGATTGGATAAACGAAGCAAGGGAGGAATGGAAGAATGACGAAGAAGTGTGGGCACTTATTCGAAAGCTACAACAAGATTCCAGTACTTCTGATACATTTAGCTGGCAAAATGATTCGTTATGGTACAAAGATCGCTTATACCTCTGTAAGAATTCCCAGCTAAAACAAAAGATTCTTATGGAATTGCACACTTCTCCCTTAGGAGGGCACTCAGGATTTTTAAAAACTTACCACAGGGTTAAGAAGGAATTTTTTTGGGATGGCCTTAAATCAGATATTCAAAAGTTTGTGGCGGAATGTTTGGTTTGCCAGCAAAATAAAGTTGAAACAATTAAGACACCGGGTCTATTACAACCTTTATCCATTCCAAGCCAACGTTGGGAGGAGGTTTCAATGGATTTTATCACAGGTTTACCCAAGTCTGAGGGAAAGAGTGTCATCATGGTGGTAGTTGACAGACTTACCAAGTATGCACACTTTTGTGCATTATCACATCCATTTAAAGCCAGTACAGTTTCTACTGCATTTATGGAAACAGTTCAAAAGCTACATGGAAACCCAAAGATTATTGTAAGTGACAGAGATCCCATTTTCACTGGAAATTTTTGGACAGAATTATTTTCTTGTCTTGGTACTCAGTTAGCTCATAGCTCATCTTATCATCCTCAATCTGATGGGAAAACTGAGATAGTAAACAAATGTTTGGAAGGATATCTTCGTTGCTTTGTATCTGATAAACAGACACAATGGGTCAAATGGTTGCCTCTGGCTGAATGGTGGTATAACACTTCCTTCCATACAGCAACAAAAATGACCCCATTTATGGCACTTTATGGGTATCAACCACCATCCATCACATCATATTTAAGAGAAAATTCTAAGGTTCAGGCAGTGGAACATCACATCGAACATCAACAACAAGTCCTCCAACTCTTAAAGGATAACCTCGTGTTGGCACCAAATAGAATGAAACAACAGGCAGATCAACATCGCAGTGAAAGAAGTTTTGATGTAGGTGATTGGGTATTCCTACGGCTACAACCATATAAGAAAATGTCCCTAAAGCAAGCTAAGAAGGATAATAAATTATCACCAAAGTATTATGGTCCGTACAAGGTGTTGCAAAAGATTGGTACTATGGCATACAAATTGGAGCTTCCTGCAGCTTCTCGATTGCACCCAGTTTTCCATGTTTCATGTTTAAAGAAGGTTATAGGTGACAAGCTCCCAATTCAAACAATATTGCCAGAACTTGACGAGGAAGGAAAAATTATATTGGAACCGGAAGCAGTCACAGAAACAAGAACTCGACAGCTACGAAATCGATCAATTTCAGAGTATCTTATCAAGTGGAAGAACTTATCCGCTGAAGATTCCACATGGGAGGATGAGAATTTTATGCAGAAGTATCCAGAACTACTCAAGCGTTGAGGACAACACTTTTTTGAAGGAGAGGGGCATGTTGGGTCCCTATAATACTAGTGATTACCCCATTACTATTGTAGTTATACCCCTTATTTATATTGTTGTGCCCCTATTACCCCCATATTGTTATTTCTGTGCCCCATAGAATCCCTCTATTGTTATTTTTGTGGCTTTATATTATTATTGTTAGGTCGGCTGGATTATATTGTGACTCCTTAGACTCCTATATATAGAAATGAGGTTTTGTCATTTGTATCATCCAAGAATTATTCATTTATGTAATGTAAAGGAGGTTGCCCCCTCGAAGAGGCTGAATTCTAAGGCGTTGATCTATCTTTTCTATCTTTTCTTGAGCTGGTTTCATAACAGTCCTCCAATAAAAGTCTGATCAATATTATTAAGAAAGTATTGGAAGAAAACAAGAAAAACTGGCACAAGAAACTTACCAATGCACTATGAGCAGACAGATGAATCACCAAGAGATCCATTGGGACTAGCCCTTATGAATTAGTCTATGGTATGGAGGCTGCATTTCCTTCATCTTTAGGAGTCCTTGTAATGAAATTACTGCAAGAAGCTCAGGTACAACCCAATGACATTCAAAGAAGGATAAATCAGACCATCCACTTGCAGCAGACCAGAGAAGAAGTATACCAAAGATCCCAAGTATTACAAGAAAAAATCAAGAAAATATTTGACAAGAGGACCAAGGTAGAATATTTTTACTTAGGGGACAAAGTTTTGAAATGGGATTCCAGGAGAGAAGATAAAGGAAAACATGGGAAGTTTGACTTTCTATGGAAGGGACCTTTTATTATCCAGGCTTCATAAGGCAACAATAATTACTTTCTGAAAAGCCTGGATGGTTCAGAAACAGAAGAAGGGCCAGTTAATGGTCGAATGCTGAAACATTATTTTGATCCAGTTTGTTAATATATCCTGACTCTAACTTGTACATAAGGAAGTTCAGTTTCTGCAGTTTGTTACAACAATAAGAATAGGAAGGAAAGTGCAGAAAATCTTGAAAGACAAGAAAGGAATTTCACCATTTCCACTCTGCTTCATTTTCAGTTAATCACAGGGTGTAGAAGAAGACAGTCTACAGTTATTTAAAATTAGCTCAAGAAAATGTGTATATTTTACATGATCCTTTGTACAGTTTTATACTTTCAAGCAAAGGAAGATTTCAGAGCACAATCAAAGTTATGGACAAGGCCATCTGACCTGCTGTTCTTGACTTTCCACCAGGAAAGCCATGCCCAAGTGGAGCCAGTGTTATGCTCCTATAACAATAGGTGTCATATTTCATGATTGACTCGATTAGCTCCACAATATGTACCTACCTTTTCTTATTTCAAAGGTTTTTCATATTCTCAAAAAATAAAAAATTTAAAAAAATGTAAAGAGGGTATACCCTAAAATAAAAATCAAAGGGTGAAAAGATAAATGGTCAAAAAAAAAAAATGAAAAGAAGTGAACCCCAAATAGAAAGGACCAGGAAAGTGTGCAAGTCCAAATGCCACTACTATTTCATTTCTCTGTAAATTAAGCATCATATACAGCTTGTTGAACTTTTTTTTATCATAGTTTATGAATGGTCAAATAGCTTAATCTTGGCCAGTTCATGTTTGAATTTCCTGTTTTAGAGATAGAGAATAAAAATTTGTCCAAACTGTTTAAACTTGGTAGATAAATAGATAGGTAGAGAAACAAAGGAGCTCAACAGTTTAATCTGAGCCCTTGGAAGAAACAAGTGCAGATCTAAATAGGCTTATCATGCAAAGAAAAGAAAAATTGATGAGGGTTGGTCAGTCTAAGTGCACCCAAAGAAAAAGGAGAAAAAATGTTAGGTACAGTGGGCTGGGTAGGCAGTTTTGAGGTTGCAGAAAGAGACTTGTGGTTGATTTTGTCTCTCAGAATGATAATCTTACCTCTATCACAGGCACTATTGTAGTTTTATATTTTTGAAGCAACTCAAGCAAAGCATGACTAATTCCCCCTCATCCCTTTCCCATATTACTTATTAATCTCTCCCCAGAGATATTGAGATCTGCTTAATATCACCAAATCACTCCATTCCATTTCATAAAAAGCCTAAGTAAAACCCTTTTTACTCAGGTAATTGTACACAATCACATGGAAAACTTTTTTTCCCTTAAGCCTAAGTTGTTAAACTTTATAACTTAGCGCTTGTTTTTATATCATTTCTCATATTAACTGTTAACATTATTATATAAATCCCTTATGATTCTTCCCCTTCCCCGTATTATATGTATATATAATATAATCCCTAATATTAATATCCGGCCCCGGTTTTATTATAAACCTTAGTACTATACAAATCGGGAATTAGAGGTTTATCTGAAACCTTTTAATAACCCTTACCACCGCGCCATTTAAAGGATTAATTAACATTTGGTTGATTAATAACTAAAACCAAAACCCCGTGTTACAGGGAAAAGTGTCTACACAGAACTGCTTATCCCACTAAGGTGTGATAGCTACCTTAGAAACAAACAAAGTAAAGCTACTTTCGTTTTTCCTTTATGAAATATAGATGAGAGAAGAACAAAGAAGACCAACCTCTGTCTTGCGCTAATCTCCTAGTTCGATTCCTCTCTCTCTTGATAGTCTTTTGCTACTTGCTCCCTTGTAAGCTCAACTTCACAGAGTACCTGTAAGATCACAGTAGCATAGCACTATACAAGAACATGGATCTATAATCATAAACAATCTAGGATCAGATGTAAATTGACCATGCAAATGCATAAAACATAAATGACACAAGAGTATGGAGGAAAACTTGAATATCTTTTATTGATAAACAAGAAAAAGCCAAGGGAGTTACAACCAGTTGTTCTGACCCAGCATCATCCTCTCAGCAAGTAAGCCCCTCTTCAGCTCATACAAAGCTTAGATCACCCAACACTCTGATGTTGTCTCAAGAAACCAACAATAATTCCTTAAAATATGCAAAATTCCAGCCCCTGGATCTTTGGGATGAGGGATCCATATATAGATATCTATAAGGGAGATGAGTCAGCTTGTGATTTGATTAGTGTCTTCCCTCTGATAGTTCTTGCTTCCACTTGGAGATTGATGATCTCTTACTCATCCTTGGTCAAATTCAGAGAGGCAAGTGTCACAGGAGAAGTTTCTGGAAGATTCCATGCCTCTCCACCTCGCGGAATGACACTGCCATTTGTCACTTCTCGCCCATCGCACACCATAGAAGGGCTTTTTGAAATGCAACGCACCCACACAGAGTATTTAGGTGAGATGCAACGCACTTTGCCTATGGAGCCGCTGAAATGATCCTGTTTTGACCAGTTCTGAGCAGTTTTTCATGGAGAACTTCTGGGAGAAGCTGTAATCAGTTGACCTTGTTCCTTTAGGGGTTAGAACAACACTTTTAGGGACTGAGGAGCCCTTGGTTTATGGACATTTCATGCTTGGGGTTGTAGTGCCCAAAAATGTCTATAACAGTTGCCCCCTAAAGCATGAGGTCGTTAATCTTTTGATTTCGGGTGAAATGCTTTATTATGAGGATCCGAAGTTCTTTCAATCTAGGAGGAGACCTGTAATAAGATACAATACAATACATTATCTTCATAATATTTTCATGATCTAGCTGAGGCGGGCATTCCCATGCTCAACTTTATAAATTCATTTTCATGTACATAGGACAGACAATCGTCTGAGTGTAGACTGATGATTCTGGTAGAGCCATCATCCCTTTGATTGGATGATTATCTGTGCAGCAATGTACATTTGATGTCTTTATTTCCCTGAATATATATCGCAGCCCAGATGGATGAAACTAGATCCGGGGTCTTCAATCTCGTTCGATCTTCACTCGAAGTACAAGTCTATCCATGTGAGAGATGTTCTGGAGTCGAACATGGAAAGACATCGCCTGATTACCAGCCAATGATGTAAGTTGTTAATAGGCGCGAGAGGAATCACCGATAATGATAATGACCCTCAAGGTACTGCAGTACAATTAACGTGGTGTGAATAAAGGACTTGGCGTCGAACACCACGCAAAATCTTTCGATCGAAGGCCATTGATGTAAACCTATCGCCGGAAGTGAGAAACTTGCCATCGAGGCATGCAAGCTTCAAAGTACTGAACGGGGTGTTCCTAGATCGACTTCTTGGATAATGAGCTGATGTCGACAAGAAGCGATCCGTCACAGGAGGGCCTTAATGAATCCCACATCAATGACACGGAACAGAGCAAATGATTTTAATGGAGGTGAAAATGATCTGATGACATAAGGTTCAGGGTGGCGGTCATGAAAGAATGGAGCGTAAATGTATTGTAGCGGGTGAGACACAGGTGAATTCTCTGAATGACTTCTCTTGAACATATCGGCGACACTAACGTGATGGATTGGTAGCATTAACCCCAAATGTGGATGGTGTGATGGGACCATGGTGATGTGACCGGTGAATGAAACAACCCAACCCGACTTGGATGCGGAGTGAAAGTGTCATGTTCAAGAGCGACTTGCTACCAACAAAGTTTCTTCAAGTTTTCTTCCCAATTTTTCCCCAGTCATTGCTGACCAGTACCTCTTTATTTTTGTCAAGCTTGAGGAGGATAACATGTGCTTGTTCTATAATTTTCCCTTCGGGCAAACCCATCGCTATGTTTTAACGAGCCTAGCGATAGTGAAACTCGTTCTTGTCTGCTATGGACAAGTTTGTCGCTATTAAGTTTTAACGAGTTTAACGACAAAGATAACTCGGTCCTTTTCAATTTTAGAGAGTCTGAAAAGGAACGTAAAGGAAACTCCAAAATTCCTTTTTCGTCATCTAATCCCTTAAGTCCGAAAAAGTATAAAACAATACAGAAGGGATGAATTTTTGATACTTTTAACGTGCCGAACAAAACAAGCGCTCGATCTTTTTGTGTAATAATCCCTCAGGTCCAAAAAGATTAAAATTTAGAGGAGGGATAGCACTTCTGGTCCCTTTAACGAGCTGGAGAGGCTAATGGCTCGGCCATCTTTTCATATTTTACGAGTCAGTTGAAAAGAGCTTAAAGGAGACTCGTCTCTTGAGGAACGAGTGATAAAATTGGGTAGCAGCTGATTCCAGGTAAGGTTTGGAATTTTCCAATCACGACAGTGTTACAAGGATGGCTAGTGAGATCACTCTTCGCAACTGATCCTAAAAAGGGGTAAACAATCAAATGGAGGTGAATGATCGGCCAATACAGAGTGGAGGTGATGATGAGAACACGACCAAGGCTTTTAAAGGCTGAAGTACTACATTCACGATGGTCTTTTACCGGGAAATAGTTCATTTTTTAATGAGCTTAAATGCGGGGAGAAACATTTGCTCATGACTTAAGTTTATTTTTTAACGAGCTTGAAATATGTGCTAAAACTGCTCGATTGATCCAGTCGTATAGTAAGAATGTCCCATTTAAAAACGGAAATTTTTAGAGTTTTGCCCCACATCCTTTCTTTATGCAAGTTAGGAAACGACCAATCCTACGAGTTTAAAGGGTTAGAGGACCTACAAATTTTAAAAAATAAATAGTCGCTCTTCGCTTGCATGCCAAAAGGTTTGCATGCCCCCAGGTATAAAATAAAGCTTCAAGGTCACCTTTTGTTCTATCGAAAAAACATTTGTTTTATCAAGAAAGGTATACCTCTTTCAGGTTACCAAAGATTGTTTTGTTCACAGCGCAAACAAAACACTTCCTCGGCGATGTCTACCGAAATAGACAAAGGCGAGTGGCAGAGACGACTCCACTCACATAACTTTGACGAGGAAATCTTGTTCCAGTCTAACCCCCTCTTCCAATCACGGACGGGAGTACAGTCTAGTCATATATCTCTTGCGGAAACCTATCCTATACCCGAAGTTTTCCTGCCGAAGCAGACCAGGGTGCATGCCCCCTGGGTTTCAGTCATGTCCACTGAATTACTCGCACTCATCAGGTGGACGGATTGGAGATTGATGAGACATTCTTTGTGTGAAAAGACCATTCAGGGATGGCATATGACTATTTGCTCCGCGTGATCCAGGAAATGAAAGCTGTTCTACGAGCTTGACCACTCTTCCTTCGTGCGGAAAACACATTACTCTAAAGAGTGAGGAGACAATCGCTCCCATGCAATAAATATAGTCTCATCCAAGGAGTAGATTATAATCCAGGGGTCCTTGAACTACCATTACGTTCATGTGAATGGTTTTCCCTCTCAATGTTATGGGCACATTGGGAAGGATCCCTAACGGTCGACTGGTTCCTTTGTCAAAGCTTGTTAGGTTTCTCATCTCAGGCAAAAGCGATGGTGAACCAAGCTCTTTCCAAGCAGTCGAGGAAAGGATACTCACAGAAGCCCCTTCATCTATGATGGTACCATCCATAACCATTCTATATATTTGAGCAATAATTCGGAATGGTACACTAGCCGGTAAACGGGGTCTGCCTAGTTGATTCTAGTCGAAGGAGACAACTAGGTTGCTTGGAGGCGGGACCGAATAGACGGCCAAGTACGACTCTGATGAACTTCCTTCCTGCGGTAAAGGAATGGGTAAATTGCCCCCATGTTCATCGGAGTCTGTGCTTACGAAAAGAATTTGGACGGTGTCATCCTTATTCTCTTCTGTGATTGTATCATTTGAAGATGCAACCTCTGAAGGCAAGACCGGGTCAACTGCCGCCTCGACCTTTTGACTTTCGTCTGGTATGGGTTCAAATGGTTTGTCTTCAATGATAGATGCTTCAGCCGACCACCTCGGCGGGTCAGCCGGATTTTCAACTAGTGACGGACTCGGCAAGAGTTTTTTATATCCAAGAGGAGTTGTAACGGTGAAACCGGATGATCGTCCAAAACTCTTTTAGCCTCGTCTAAGAAGGGACAACGGTGGACGGCATGATCGCCTTTGCACAGTTTACAAGGAAATCTATATTTTTCCTTTTTGTCCTGGGGCTTCACTTTCACTAGTCGACGGTGTGTTTTCAACATGATCATTAGAGGTTGACGACACCGGGTTGTGAAAATAAGGAGACCAGTCCCTTAAGATCCGAGGGATGCAAGGACAATCTCTATGATAGTGGTCTCCTTTGCAAATGACACATGGCGATTTAGGCCTGGTTGGTGCAGTGTGTGGATTTTCACTAGATGACGCTTGGTTGCCCCCTTTCGCTTTTGGCTCCTTCTTCTTCTTCTCTTTCTTCTTCTTTTCCTTCTTCTTCTCAGGTACTTGATTTTTGGCTTTACCAACCCCATCAAGCGAAGAAGAAGGAGGAGAGGAATAATTGGAGGAAGTAGACGGTTGGTGGGTAACTCTGGATTCGTCTAGTTGCTGACTCGATTGTTCAGGAATTGCAGTGTTCTGAACGAGAGAGGTTGAGAAGAGCCATACGGGCAAGCCGATTGTCAATCCTGGAAGCGACAACGTGGCCATATGGGGTGCACCAAAATCTCCCCAAGAGGAGAAGGGACTAGGATTTCCTCCAAGGGGAATTCCTTGGTTGGTGGGTTTCATTTTCTCAACCTAAGATCAACGTAGGAAAGGGTGATGATTATTCTGTTTAAAATAAATTTTAGACGCTTTGACACAACTTGTTTTTTCAATTTTTAAGAGTCAAGAAAAAACAAAAGATGACTCTAGTCGCCTTCGACTTTTAATGAGCCTGAAGTGACAAGTGCTCAGAGGACCTTTTCCATTAAGGAGTCTGAAAAGGAATGAAAGGGACTGCTCTGGAAATCTAGGTAGAGGGATTACCAAACCAATCGCAAAACTGCAGAATACTTTTTACTGTACGGCAGTCAATCTTCCCGAATGATGTGTTCAGTGCATTGCGATCGATAGGGCGGCAGACACGGCTTCCTATGGATAAAGGATTAAGCCTATTATGGTCTCCCAAAATATACTCGATGGTACGTGGGAGCACAAGTCCATACTGGAACTTATCGTCTCAAAGTGGAGGAATCACCCAACCATCAGTGAGAACAACAGTTACCAGGCTTTATGACGCCGGAATATGTCTCTAGCCTAGACTTCTAAATGTTGTGCGTTAGGTTCCAAAGCGTTGTTAGATTCATTGAATTTATTTTATAGTTGATCTTGTTTAAGAAATTTGCCTTTCAGGTTCACCGCGAGATGTAGATGTATAATTCCTAAAATACAATATAAAATGATAAACAATCTTTTATCTTCTTTGTGCAATGAAAATCCTAGCTACTAAGGAAAGAGAGACAATATTCTTTCACAAAGAGCAAAGAGCACACTCTAAATGCACTGTCCTAAATCAAAACAATCAAACAGTCTAAATGCAAATGCTCATGCATGTATTTGTTTTCGGCTTTCTTAGTATGTGAATGGTAAAAAGAAAGTTGATGCACAAATCTGAATTACTTTTCAAGCGACAATTATTAACAAGTTTCTTTTCAAAATAAAAAATGGAGACAATCGCAACACTTCATGATTTGGAAATGAATACTTGCTTTCGACACTAGAAAAAACTAAAAATTCAGACCAAATACAATAGTAACAGGGTAATCGACTATCAATAGCAACCAAACTCTTTCATGTGACTGAAAATGACACTTGCGACAGTTTCAAATCAAAGGACGACAGTACAATTACGTTACTTTTTGCAAAGGAGAACTGAAAATGACTCAACAAATACACAAAAACATTTACAGTTCTTTTGTACAATGGAGGCGGAATAACAGCAAGGAAAAGGGGTTTCAAACAGAGATATACTGATTACAGGCAGCAAAATTCATGAATAGAACTGAAAAGAATGAATCACAGAAACCAAAATTGAACAATGCCTAGTCTGATCAGCACACCTGTAACACAGGGAACTTGAAATGCAGCGCACCTACTACACTCGGGAAGTGCGCTGAATTTCAGATTCACAGAACAGCACCTGCGCTGGGCCAGAGACGAGACTTTGCTTGGGTTCCAGGTCACAGTTTGCAGTTCAGTTCATGGGTTTTGGCCGAGCAAATGGTAATCAGTAATGCAACAATCAGGGGTAGATCTAAGGAGGCTCTAAGAGCTACCACAAGGGCAATTAGAGAGTTTGTGAATCAGTTGTTTAAGTCATAAAAAAATCCTGGAGATTGACTGAAGCGACATTTATCTACTTTGCATTTGCATAGAAAATGCAGTTCGAAAGCTACCTGGCTCGACTTCAGGCTCCGTCTGTAAGTTTATAAAATAAACAACAAGGAAGATAAACAAACAAACTAACTCGTCCCCAGCGGAGTTGCCAATTTGTTACAGGGAAAAGTGTCTACACAGAACTGCTTATCCCACTAAGGTGTGATAGCTACCTTAGAAACAAACAAAGTAAAGCTACTTTCATTTTTCCTTTATGAAATATAGATGAGAGAAGAACAAAGAAGACTAACCTCTGTCTTGCACTAATCTCCTAGTTCGATTCCTCTCTCTCTTAATAGTCTTTCGCTACTTGCTCCCTTGTACGCTCAGCTTCACAGAGTACCTGTAAGATCACAGTAGCATAGCACTATACAAGAACATGGATCTATAATCATAAACAATCTAGGATCAGATGTAAATTGACCATACAAATGCATAAAACATAAATGACACAAGAGTATGGAGGAAAACTTGAATAGCTTTTATTGATAAAAAAAGAAAAAGCCAAGGGAGTTACAACCAGTTGTTCTGACCCAGCATCATCCTCTCAGCAAGTAAGCCCCTCTTCACCTCATACAAAGCTTAGATCACCCAACATTTTGATGTTGTCTCAAGAAACCAACAACAATTCCTTACAATATGCAAAATTCCAGCCCCTGGATCTCTGGGATGAGGGATCCATATATAGATATCTATAAGGGAGATGAGTCAGCTTGTGATTTGATTAGTGTCTTCCCTCTGATAGTTCTTGCTTCCACTTGGAGATTGATGATCTCTTACTCATCCTTGGTCAAATTCAGAGAGGCAAGTGTCACAGGAGAAGTTTCTGGAAGATTCCATGCCTCTCCACCTCGCGGAATGACACTGCCATTTGTCACTTCTCGCCCATCACACCCCATAGAAGGGCTTTTTGAAATGAAACGCACCCACACAGAGTATTTAGGTGAGATGCAATGCACTTTGCCTATGGAGCAGCTGAAATGATCCTGTTTTGACCAGTTCTGAGCAGTTTTTCATGGAGAACTTCTGGGAGAAGCTGTAATCAGTTGACCTTGTTCCTTTAGGGGTTAGAAAAACACTTTTAGGGACTTAGGAGCCCTTGGTTTATGGATATTTCATGCTTGGGGTTGTAGTGCCCAAAAATGTCTATAACACCCCGCGAACCAATCAAGTTGCGCCCGATATCATTAATTAACGTTAATTTTGATCAGCCCCACGCATTAAACTTCTGCCTTGTTCATAAAGCACCAAACGTCAGATCAACGACCCGAGATCCAACGGCCGAGATCTGTATCGCGACCCCCTCCGCCGCTGCACTTTATCGCCTGAGAGATTAGTGGTATCGTCGCCCGTACCAGGACACGTGTCGCTCTCCCGCACTGCTCGCGGCCCTCCCGTCCAAAACCGCTTTAGCCCATAAGCAGTCTGGGGTAAACCACTTACCACCCTCCCATTGACCACCCACCACATCACCGTCCCGTACCCTCCACTACGCGACGACATGTCTCGTCATGCTGACATCATTCGCTCATTAAATGCCAAAAATACCCGCCAAATTGATTTTCTCTAAATAAATGATAAAATGTCATTTTCGTCCCGATTTTCTGTGAACTGTGCTCCATGCAAATCACGTCCGGTCTACTATTCGAGTAGTTAGCCCATCACCCGGCCAAGAAAGTCCAACGTCGTGTTCGGCAGTCCGCTATTTGACTTGCAAATTCACAGTTATACCTCTGGAATCCAGGTATTTATCCGTGTTTACCCTACATACCTCCAATTTCACTTTTCCACAGAGAATTCTACCTGAAAAAAGCCAACTTTGAGTTCAAATCAGTCTGTTTAATCCGTAAAAAGACTCCTAAAACTGCTGTTTAGTCCAATTCTCCACAGAAATCCCAAATTCCTGTTTGAATACACAAGAACCAAACATGGAAGCCCCCATAGCCCTGAACATCGCGCCCATGAATGCACCTCATAAAGACTTGAATTATCTACCCTTGGCTGACAGATATTTCCAAATAAAGGACTTAACTGGTGACAACAATCATCTCCAGACCTTCTGCCAAATCAGAAATAGTCATCTAAGCAACTCTGACATTTTTGGACTATGGGAATCAAACCTTCGCATGTACTTTCTTCTCTCAGTCCATGTTTTCCCAGATATCATTCACCAATGCTGTGCCAGCTATGACCCTGTCCACAGAGCAGTTATGTCACCTTCCCAAACTGTCCTTTTTTCCATAACTGCTGAATCCATCAATGAGATGATACATTTCCATTCCATTGAGCCCCTTGCTTGCCTTTCCATAGGATTCTTGCTTGAAAAAAGCTTCCCAATTGCCCAACTCAGAGGTAACTCGCATTGCCCAGATGTTCATGTCACCAAAGCACCAGCCTACAGGCCCTCCTCCTTATTTGCGCGCCTTTTTCACTGAGACTGGAAAACTCCTTCTTGACATGATATCCTTGATCTTGGGATTTAGATCTAGTGAGTTTGTGGATGATATCACCCTGGTTCTATTATCTATCTTTACTCCAGGACAACCCCCTGTTGTCAAATATGACTATGCCACTTTTATAGCCAACAAAATCCATGACCAAGTCTTGAATTTGGATAGATAAGGAGTTTTCAAATACACTTCTTATATATACCATTTGTTGTTATATTATCAGCCAGACAGCTTTCCATTTCCCATCAGGAAACTGGACTCAAAGGGAAATTGGAGGTCTATGATCTTTTGGAGCTCAGTTTTCCATGACTGTGACTCCCCTTATACCTATAGTAAATTCATTGACTTATTTGTACACCCAACCTCCACTCTGTTGATAGGAGCTCCTCCTCCTAGAATTACTGGTGATATGAAGAATATTTTACAGCTGTCCACACAATACAGGATAGGTGACTGGTACCTCTACCAGAATCACACCGAAATCAGAATATATGGATGTGAACTATGCCCATTCAAGTTGCCTAGATATGTGCCTATGAGGTTATTTGCATTAGAATATTTCAGGCAGCTCATTTATGTAGACCTAAACCACTTTTGTAATGTAAATAAGGAGGCTCAGCTAAGAATCAGAAATCAGTTAGGCCCTTATGTCATCAATTCTAGGGATGCGTGGAAAGATGATGAAAATATCTTAGAAGAACACCTTAAATTCAAGAAGAGTTTTCAGTGGGTGCCATATGACCTATGTAGTTTCATAAGTGATAGAAGGGTGAGAAATAGGCTATCAGTTTATGTACATCATAGTATCCCAGAACTTGAACAATATGCAAATCAAGAAGAATGGGTAGAAGGGACATTAGTAGAGGAAGTTAGTGAACAAGAAAAGATGGAAAAAGCTATGAAAGATCTTGAAAAAACCCTTGACCTGGACTCTTTTGGACATGTATCTTTCAAGTGGCCTCAACAATCAAGAGTTGGGACATCCTCTGCTGGAACTTCTCAGCAGCTTGCACAGAGAACCAGCACATCAATCACAGGGACTTCAAAGGGCAAAGAGGTGGAAACATCAGAATAGCCAATAATGACGGATCAGCCAGGGGGGTCTAGAGAACAGGAACAAGTACAAATTTCTCCAGCCCAATCTAAGGCAGCTGAAATCCCAGCTTTACAAACTCCTCTAAATGAGGAAAAAGGCAAGAAAAGAGACAGAGAAGAAGCCACACCTATTAGTGGACCTGTTGAGCAGCTAGGAGCAAAGAGACAAAGGCTAAATCCTCTGTCAGAAGAGAAAATTATTGAAGAAACAATTGACAGTCTAAGAGGTGAGAGGGTAGTCAGCCAGCAGACTTCCCCAGTGGTGGATACATCAACTAGCTCACACAAACAGGAGCTAGAAAGGCAGCACAGTGTAGAGGTATCATCCACTAGGCCATAAAGTAAACAATCCTCAGACATTAAACGAACTTTCACAGAAATTAAGGCTAAAAATGAGCCTGTAAGGATTCAAATGTACAATCAATACTTAAAAAGGGCCCCTTCAAACCAGCAAAGATTAATGTCTGCATATGACATCAAACAGGGTAAAATGATAATGAGTTATTTTAAGCCAAAGGTACAACAACCCCAGTCAGCAGCAGATTTCATCAGAATAAACTTGGAGGTTCTAGCGAAAGATATTCATCCAATGGACCAAATTGAACTTCATAAACAGACGGAGAAATGGTTTATTCTACACTAGCTGACAAGGCAACGTTGGCCCATCAGTTGCAAAGCTCCTTGGACAATACCTCTGCTTAATTACAGTTGGAGAAAGCCTCTTCTCTAGCCAAGGACAACAGGATCAAATCTTTAGAAGAAATAATCATTGAACTGGGACATGTTCCCAAAGATGCTGAAGGCATAAAGGCACTTATAAAGAAGAAAGAAGAGGACATTGCTACCTTGAGGAAGCAGCTGAAACTGCCCCCTTCCATGCATCCACAAACTGCAAAAGTTGTGCAGCAGAAATCAGAGGAAGACATGATGGACCTGCTCATGAAACTCAATGAAAGATTAATCGATACAGAGCAGGCACTGGAAAAAGCATTAAGAGAGAAGCAGGGAGAGTCGACCTCCCAGCCACCTGAGGTAATTCCTACAGTCACAACTGCAGTCCCCTCAACAATTGCATTAGCATTAGCTCCAAATGTCCCAGCACCTACATCAGAAGTAATTACAAGTACAGAAACAACAACACCAGCACCTGGCAGCATTACAAATATGAGCACAGAAGAATTGATAAAGGCCACGGAAGAATTGAGACTCCAAGTGTCAGAGCTAAAACAGGTAAAGGAAAAATTGGCAAAAGTAGAAAAGAGCTATGATAAATCCAAATTAAGTGTGGCAGAGAAAATAAGAGAGGTTAAAACATTAGAAAATAAAGTGAGAACACTAGAGAAGGATCTCACTTTGGATAAGCCTCTGGCAGAAATCAAAGGAATTCTTTGGACCAACATCAATCAATCCCTTAGTGATGTTTGGCCATCTATCCAAACTATTTATGAGCATGTCGATTTAGTGAGTGTAGCACATGGAGAAATTCAAAAATCAAGAGCTTTATTAGGACAAATGCTTGATCAAGCCAATTGGCTCATACATTTTTTGAATTACAGAAATAAAGAACAACTGGAACAGCGTTGCATCCCAAATAGAACAAGCACCATTTTGGAAAT
This sequence comes from Pinus tabuliformis, assembly GCA_031772625.1. NCBI lineage: Eukaryota > Viridiplantae > Streptophyta > Pinopsida > Pinales > Pinaceae > Pinus > Pinus tabuliformis. The sequence goes on along the minus strand of CM062820.1, from coordinate 76,762,152 downwards.
CAAAAAGGTTCTAACCAAGAGAACTTTAATGTAGAATTTGGAAAAAAGATGCCAGGATATGCAAGCAGAAATTAATTCTTTCATGGAAAGGTTTACAGTTTTGCAGAAAAAGGGGCTACCAAGTCTTTTAGGAAATAATGACCGGCTTATGAAACACGCAGATTATGTACATAAGTTGAACACATATGCTGTTGATCAAGTTAATTCATCAACAAGTGCTTCAAGAGTAAAAGCACTCCCCTCAGGCCAAAGTCTCTATGATAATTTGGAGAGCTTATTTTATATTGAACATGAAGTAAAACATCTGCTTCAGCTCCAGCCTAATTTTATCAGATACACAGAAGCTGATGAAACCTTGAGCAAACTTCAGAGGCATAAATTGACAGAGCAACAATGGTGGGAAGACATGTTGGGGATCCTGTAAATTCCTCTTGGGTAAGACGTACATTTTGGTCTATTTTTCCGTGATAAAGGTAAACAGAGATAAATGAGGCTCAAGCATGTCAAAGTATATTTGATCAGGGTCAAAGGATGTCCGGCAATGACGAAGCAACCAGTGTAGAGTATCAGTGGAAGACAGCTGTAAACCGACTCGTAGAGCCTATCTCCGGTACATCCAATAAAGAAAGAATGACCAGCACAACATCAATTTATTGTTTCCCTGTTTCTGAGACCGTTTGTCTCTATCTTTTTGTTAAAATGGGGCTGATCATCACTAGATATTATCTCCTTCAGATTTTTTGTAAGATATTTTGATATTTTGTATAAATACGCCCCCAAACGAAGTATTTGGGGTTGGTTGGTGGGGATTCATAGCTCTTGACTGTAAATACTGAAATTTCTGGAATAAAAGGCTGTTGGAACCTATTTTTTCTGGCCTACTGGATGAGGAATTGATGCTAAGGACCTGTTACAGAATTCTTGAATCATCTTATGGATCAATAAGTCCCTTCTAACTTGTGTTTTACTATTTTCTACGTTTATTATATCATCTATGTTTCATGATCTCAATAATAAAGAAAAAGACTAATCCAGAATTTTCTTGACTGCACTCTGTTTTCAGTCTTTATTATTCTCTGTGTTTTCCTCAGAATTAGTATAAGCAGTGAATTCTTAATTGCTCCTGCATCCTGGTTCTTACATTTTGACTATTTGCTAAGGAATTCTTAATTTCTCCCTAACAGTAATCATCCATTTTCCCTCTTTCGATATACTGAAGGATTCTTAACTGCCCTTCAGCCATTTGAGTTCATTCCATCTAATTTCAGCCTAATTTTGTTCCATGTTTGACCACCTTGCTCTGTGATACCACCCTTTGTTGAGAAACTTAATCTAGAAAGCCATCCTTCTTTAACTCCATCATGCCCAATGGACTGAACTATTCAGTTTACCTCACTGTTCTATTGGATTCCACCATCCAAACACAAAACAAATCCCTTGAACTTCATAACTAGCCTAACACTTTCAAAACAAAGCTAAATCATAAAGAGAGAGCCCTCTCTGGATGCAGATTGGCTAGAATCTGTATCTAAAATATTGGTCTGTGGTTACCTCGGCCGTATTCCCTTTATTACAACTTTGGGGAGCAACCTGAGTGATAACACCGTCAACATTTTTGGTGCTAGAAGGAGGGCTTCCAATTGTATATGGCTATAAGTCCTCTCACACTCACTCATCAACCATCTGGTCAAGGCAATAACTCACACTCCCCATTATCTACGCGCGACTCTGCAGTTGTTTACTTCTCACCTCCTAAGACTGAACATGAAATTCCATATCATCACCTTCACTCTGTCCATCTTGTTACCCACTAGTTCGTGAAAACAGTCGGATTGATCTTGGCATACAACATCTTCCATATGCATCAAGGAAGCCAAAAGACACTCCCATAGGGGTTGTTGTATCGTTAGTGGAAGAATCAATTGTTGCCACACTTGAAGGTCTAGCAGAAGCTATTGAAGATGGAGAGGAACCTCTGGTCTTCTAACAAGGGGATGAGACACCCTTGTGATCTTGGGATCAGACTCTGGTACAAGAGGCAAAGGGGAAGGCAACGGAGAGGCAGAAGCGAAGACAAACCAACAAACTCAGAGCTAGAACCATCAAATTCTAAAGAAGAGGAGGAGGACGAAGAAGAAGAAGAGATGGCTGACCAAAATCTGTAATAGATGAATCAGGAACCATTAGGTCTTCCGGGTTCTTTGCACAAGATGCCAAAGCGAGCGGAGAAAATGAACATCAAGTTCAACCCTGACAACACACTGAACCCAGAAGACCATTTGGAAAAATTCTACCTGCAGCTGCAGACCCTTGAGGTACGGTATGATGATGTAGCATGTAGATTGTTTCCATGTACCTTGGACATTCGCACATCTGCATGGTATCATAGCCTTCCACCAAAATCCATATACAACTGGGGTGCATTCACATGCATGTTTCTGTTGTGCTCTACAACAACCCCCCATTTCATACAAATTTTATTTTCATAACTATAATATGAAATGGGTCCCTTTTAGAATTAAATTGGTATCAACTTAGTATTTTTCAAAAGGTCCGAAAATAAATAAAATATTATAAACCTTTTGATAAATCACATAAGTGGTCTTATAATAAAAAATGAATAATCCCTTATTATTGCGATAAAGCGATCGTAAGATTGCATATCGCAATAACAAAGGATACATAACAAAAGGCCCACTAAGTTTTCCCCGATGCGACAATACACGAATGGTTATTGGATATCGACAATGGCAAGCTATCATAACAAAAGCCCCTTTTCGCTCCGATGCGATGCGATATCGCTATCGGCGATCGGAGATGTACCATGCATGCATTTCAAAGCCCTCATTTAAAAACTCCTGATGCGACTTGGCGATATCGCTATCGGCAATCGGGGATTCCGAAAGGAACCAATATAACAATTTAAGCTTTCCCCCGATTGCTGATTGCGATAAAGCTAAAAGCGTAGATTTCAAAAAAGATTGGTAAAGCCGGGATATTTTATGGTTATTTAGTATTAATGGCCTTTCTTTTCCCGATAGCGATTCACTTGCACTCAACCACCAGAACATCGAAGCCATGCTTAAGTGAATCATTTGGCCAATAAACGACATAATGAGCATTTAAAGGATTGCCAGGTTTAAACGGCCATTTAATGAAACAGTAAGTCTAAAATCTCTTCGGAGATCGCATTCGTGGCCACCTTAATTTAAATCCTCATTATCCATTGATTGATGTATCTCATTCTCCACATTACATTCATTTTCACTCCTGTGCAGAGCTCTTCCGAAGCAGTAAATTCAAGCAGAATGGGGAAGAAATCTAAGAAGACCGCAACAGCTTCCGCTTCGCCAGCTACAGGGCAACCCACTGCTGATCCAGGAACAAACAGAAAAGGACTGATATCCGACACTACATGTCTAGGACTCGGCAAAACTACTTGGCTAAGCACCTATAATTTAATTGAGGCCGAAGAGCCTGAGGTAACAACAGTGCAGGCCACAACAGACACGACTCAGAAATCTGATGCTACTCTAAAGGATTTAGCCGACTCTTTCCTTCATCGGATAGCAGCCCGGGAACAAATTCTCCCATATACTGATGTGGTGAAGTGGGCAATTGAAGAAATCCCAATCACAAACAGAACATTTTGTACCATGGATGGGAGAGTCTTCGGTTCATTTCAACCTGATGATTTGAGGCAAATGTACCATTTGCCTATACCGGAAAAGAAGTACAAGAAGGCCTTCTTGGAGAAATTCAGAAATGAGAACGAAATTGAATCCGAACCCATTCGGGATTGGAGGCAAAACCCAACAAAACACAAGCATGAGTCTTCGGGTAAGTACTCTATCGATTCTTTGTGTTCTCCTTATTGTTATGCCGGGATAATGATGTTTAGATTGTGGGGGTTACATAATTCCGCAAACTTCACTATAGAAATGGTTCCTTTGATGGAGGTAGCATGTAATAGTGAAATAATGGATTGGGCAACTATATTGTCTGATAAGCTAGCAACCGCAGTCCTTGAATTTAGAAACAAATCCCGCTTTACTAAAAGGGTCATTCCCCCATTCTACTATAGTGCCTATATCTTGGACACCCTGTGTTTTAATTCTGAATTTCCTGTGCTTGGTTGGAGATGGACTCCACAAGACCCCATGCCCATTCATATGTACCATCAGAAGTTATGGAAAGCTCACTATAAGCACCATTTATATCAAGTTTGCAACGGTTTTATGTTACCCATTCACTATTCCATTTTTGATAAACCTGCTCCTAAGATTTCCTACCAAGCGGGGGTTGACTTGAAATCCGTAGGAAGATGGTTCGGAGAAGAAAAATTCACCTATGTAAGAGTTTTCAGCAGCCAAGCCAAACCTCATGTCCTCCCTTTGTACATACATGATAAACTGTTAGCCAGGGAGATAACATATCAGATTACATCCGAAGGAGTTACACAGACTCTAAAGAGCAAAAAGAAGCAGGTTTGGCCTCCTTTTCCTCTAAGATGCAGTGTCTACGCTCTGCATGACTTTAAACATGCAGAGAAAGAAGCTGATAAAATCAAGGCACTAAGTCTAGCCACTCTTCCTAATAGGCGATTTGATCCAAACAAAGTCGCCTACAATGCACTTGAACAGGCAAAATTAACTAAATTTGATCATAAAGAAGATATGTTTGATGACCTGTTCTCCTCAGCCGAGTCAATATTCCAAGTTAAATCGCTGGCCAGAATGAAATATCAGGATGACGGGTTAGTTGAATTTAACAGACTTAGAGAACAGAGGTTGCAAACTCTGCCTCTAGATCTGTTAGCAACGACCCCAATGACAGAATCAAGCGAGCCTGAGCAGCGACTCACTAAGGAACCTCCTGCTACATCAAAAGAGCAGGAGGAAGTGCATGCAAAAGAGCAGGAAGAAGTGCAGAGAAAAGAGCAAGAGGAAACCCAGGGAAAAGAGCAGGAACAGAGCAGCACAAAGGTGAATGTAGATGCCCAGATTGACCCGAAATTGCTCCAGGAATGGCAGAAATTCGACTCAATCATAAGCAATCTTGAGAGCTCGAAGGAAGCCGAAACATCAAAAGTAGCTGACACATAGGAGACAACACCTAAACAGGTTCCAAGTGGAACCAGCGGCCTACCCAGTTCTACAGGAATAGAAATAATTCCTAAGGATCCCTCCGATCAGATTGTTTTGCAAGTAGAAGAAATTCCTCCATTGGATGTCTTTTACAGCCCAAAGCACAAGGTTGTAGTAAAACGACAACGAAAAAGGAGAAGGACTGATCAACCTTCCCTATTCCCTGAACAAAAAATGACGGGCAACGTGGTTTGGAAGGAGGGGTTTGATCCTTCTAATGACCTAACGAAACTGTCCCAATATGCTGGAGCCTATTCAGCAGCCACCATAGACAAGGCATCAGAAGTTAGTAATCTATTAAAAGGAAAGGACCAGGAAATCACTTTGCTACAAGCACAACTATTGGAGGCACAACAGAAGGCAGAACAAGCAGAACGACAATTGTTTACACAACAACAAATAAATAATCAATTGAATAAACAATTGCAGGAAGAGAAACAGAGAATTGATTCGAGTGCAGTTCAAAAGCAGAAAGAGTTGTCGGAAGCATTGGCAAAACTAAAAGCAATGAACGAACAAATGGTGAAATCGAAAGATGAGCAAATTGCTCAACTATTAGCCCAAATAGAGAAAACCAAGAATCTTCCACAGCTAGCTGAATTTAGAGCAGAGGCATTACAGATAAACAAGGCATTGGTGACACAGATAAGGCTGTTATGTCAACAAATTGCCCAAGAAGAACCTTTATGTGACTTAACAACATCAATAAGTGATAAATCGGTTGATGCTAGAACAGACTTGGAGCAGGCCGATGAGACCTTGACTAATTTTCTTCAGTGGCAAGACACTGATGAGGGACAGGCAGCTAATTTGCCAAAAATCCTAGAATCGCATAAAGAGATATTATTTATGGAATGGGAGTCCCAGTTAATGAAAGCAGAGAGAGCAGTTTACAGATGCAAGTTAACTACAAGTAATTTGGTTGAATTGATTAATGATACTCTCTACTTATCTAACATGATCTCTCAATGTACCCCAGGTAAATTGCTATTGGATAAAACATTGGAGCAGTCATGTTATCAAGAGCTGGAGAAAAATGGGAGATTAATCACAGGAATTAACAGTTTGACATGGGACACCTATTGGTTGTTCTTAGTCAAACCATACAGCCAGAGAGCCGCCCTCAAGTGCCTCACAAATGCAATCGGGTGTATCATTCCCGATATACAAGATGCCACCTATGCTGGCCAACTCAATTCTCGTCTCAACCGACCACCAGAAGTGGAACCAATGCTCGCAATATGCCAGCTCAGGTCTAAAGGCAAACAACCTAAGTGATGAATCATGCTGCCGACTGCCAGATTGCCATGAGGAAGATATTCCGAATCAAGTTGTACCAATTAAGTAGGATTTTAGTTTCATAGTTAGTTAGTTTTAATCAAGTATTTATAGACCCTTTCATGTATTTAGAAAGGGTCGTAAGTTTTTGTATATGACTTAAACCTGAAGTTGCACTACTGTACTTCAGGCATATTCTTTTATAAAGACTGGGCCAATTATTCCTATTTTGATAACGAAGCTTTTATGTGAATGTGCACTACTGCCTTTGTTTAAAAGTGTTTCTGTGTCGGAAGAAGGAATCCAAATAGCGATTAATATTGGGAGTGATTTGCAGCTCATATGGTACTACTATCTATGTCTGAGTTCATTCCTTTTATGTGAATTGTTGTTTGATCGCTCTTGCTATTATCAGATATATGCATGTGTTTTAACAACATTCTTTATACTTTCCACTACTGGATGTTTACAACATGCTTTCCTTTTAATCATACATATATCGGTAATATAAAAGGATAGGTGTAACAGTGTGTTAATCACTTTGTTCAACTATTTGAACAAAGTAATCATTAAGTAAAGGAATGTCTATGTTTATTGCTTAGAGTCATCTATATGCCTATCGATGAACATAGATCATCAAACGTTACACTTCAAAGAATAGAAGCCTCCCGGGATAGAATAGTTATTTATATTTTCGCTGATAGATTGCGCCATCCATTCATTATCATTTATTAGAAATCAATCACTCATCCATCCCCTTTTATTCATTATTGGGAAATTGGTCCCATTATATCCAGTCGGAGCCACCATTCCAAACGGAAAAGGAGCTGTATTAAGGTCCGGACTGGGTGGTCATCCCCCAATGTTGATTCTATGATTTTCGGGGCATCAACAGTTTCTTGAAAATTTCACTGATGACGAGACCCCAACTATGTTAATTAAAGAATTAGGAAGCCTAAAGATGGAGGGGAAATAAAAGGTAAGAGATTTCAATAAGAGGTTTACACGCATATTGAACAAGTTTGCAGCAGACACCAAACCTCATGACTCCATCACTTTTGATTACTAAACGGCCGCACTGCTGACCAACATTGCGCAGTTTGCTTGAAACCAAGTCTATTGGAAAACTACAAAGAGACACCTGTGTGCGATTGGAGTCATCAAGGATGATAAACTAGAAAAGGACTCCAAAGACGTGAGCAGAAAGTCCCAGGCGATGGCGAGCAAAGGTAGAGACAAGGAAGCGAATGATATTGAAAGCCTCACTCGCCTCATCAAGAACTTAACAACAAAAGTGTTTGAGCTTAAACAATAGAAAATAGACACATCTGCAAGAAACCATCCGCCCATACAAAGGCAAGGAAACACATCATCAAGAAGCAACTGGTACACTCCAAAAACTATGCAGAGCTCTATGTTCCACCTCAATTAGTCCACAAATTCTAAGTTATGTTCATTCCATGAAGAACACCATCCCGAGAACTCTCATTTGTACTAGAAGCGAGTCACGAGCTCTGTATGCAGTCATACATTTGATGCAGAAAACAATATGTAGGAGTAATGAAAGACATGGATAATGATGAAGGTGTAGCACCTGATGAAACATCAAGCTCTGGGCATGTGGTGAACATGTATAAGTGCTCGCAAGCATCATTGAAGGCGGACATCGAGAAACAACCCCCAAAGCAAAAAAACCTTTACAATCTTATGATTAAAGGGGTTCCCCTTACACCTGGGGAAGCACAAGAAAAGATGAGATTGCTATTGAGGAAGGTTGATCCACCAGCCAACCCAAATCAGAAAACACAAAGAAAGTATGGGAAGACAGCAATGAACAAGAGTACGCCAATGAGTAGAAAACTGCAGAACACTCCACTGAAAAACACGAGAATTAGTCCAACCCCAGACACCTCGGTGAGTCTTCGTCCTCTGGACTACAAAATTGTAGATGACATGAATAAAACTCGCGCAAACATCAGTTTGTTCGAGTTAGCAAAGATCCACAGTCAGCGAGACATCCTGCTGCGCGCACTAGGACAGACAACAACAGATAGCGTAGCCTCTACCAGCAAGGGATTCAACACATCTCCTGGATCACTTTCCACTGTGCTAAACACACTCCAGATGGAAGAAGAAAACTCAGGTTGCCTTCCATTCCTACTCTCATTTGAATTTTTCAACCGTAATGTTCAAAATTGCTTGGTTGATTCTGGAGTGGCAGCCAACGTCATGCCACTCTCCATGCTAAAAAGATCAATGCAAATGGAGCGATACATCCACGTGGATCATCCAAGTTGATCGAGCATATGTACCAGCCATCAATGAACTCTCAGATGTGATTATTCGACTATCTCGTGACAGTCGAGTCCACCAATGCATCAACATAGTTGTTGTGGACATATCAAAAGCATATGGTTTACTACTCAACAGGGACTGGTCCAACAAGATAAATGGATATTTTGCTATAGACTGGTCGCACATGTGGCTTTTGTACAAGGGAAAAAACAACCAAATACGAGTGTTATCCGAGAGGTATATGAAGCACAATGTCACTCCTATCAATGGCGAGAATGAACTGTTGGCCTTCGTAGAACTTATCTTTGGCAACTCCCTCCTAGAAACAACGTTGGGGTGTTATCCTGCATGGTTGGCTCCAACCCCACCAGACACATAGTTGGGACTCCTTCCTTGCCCAACTAATGGTAATGAAACATGTACATTACATTGTACCAATAGTAGCAGTAATAGTAGCAACAATAGTAGCAACAATAGTAGCAGTAGTACAAGCACGTCAAACGGTCCATGTACAGATGAGCTGTGGACCATGTACTTTGACAGGTCAAAGACACAGGATGGCTTAGGAGCCAGGAGTGTCTTGATTGACCCATACAATAGGAAGCATCTGGTTTCAAGTTGCTTGGAGTTCAAGTGCATGAAAAACATTGAGTATGAAGCACTCATGCTGGGCTTGCAAAACGCCATCAGCCTCAACGTGGTCGCGCTCAAAGTGGTAGGTGATTCAGAGATAGTGGTACGACAGGTATGTAACACCATTCAATATTTTTCATCGCATATCAAAAGTTACTAGAAAGAGGTATGGAAACTAATCTCTAACTACCAAGCATTTAACGTCATTGCTGTACCATGTACACGTAACGAAACTGCCAATGCTCTGGCAAACACAGCTTCAAGAAAGTCATCGATTAGGGATATATTTACTATTGAAATTTTGTACAAACCATCTATCCCAGATAACATAACTAACTTACACGTGTTTAATAATGATCAACATATACTGCATTTCATGGCTAATGCTGAAGTCTTCAAAGATGCAGTGATAGAAAATTACGAGAACGAGCGCTCTCTGCAAGCAGAAGTTGGTAATAGGAAAGGCCACCTTATCACGAAGGGTGTGGCATCTTTGAAAAATATTTATGACTTGCAAGAAAATTTTTAGGGGCCGAGGAACAGTAAAACCCATAGCTCCACCATGATTCACGAATTGATCAACTTAGGAACAGAACAAGATTTGAAGATCGTCAATCTCAGCACATGTTGCACACAACAAGAGAAGCAAGCATTTGTTTGCCTATTCAAATAGTACCGAGATGTGTTCGCGTTGTCATACGATGATATGAAAACTCATGACACATGGATAATCCAACACATCATTCTGATCAAAGAAAGGGTCAAGCCATACAAGCAGAAGCTGAGGAAAGTACACCCATCACTTGCACCCCTCATACAAAAAGATCTTACCAAGCTGTTGGATGCACGGATCATATATAAAGTTTGTCATTCCACGTGGGCTTCAAACCTTGTTCTTGTATGTAAGAAGTCCGAGGAAATTCTCTTGTGTGTTTATTTCCAGAACGTGAACCCTGCCTCAAACAAAGACAACTACCTTGTGCCATCTATGGACCACATTCTGCAAATAATATCTAGGGCACAAATGTTTTCCCTACTTGATGGTTTTTTAGGATACAATTAGGTTCTCGTAGCAGAACTTGACGAACTTAAGACTACCTTCCATACCAAGTGGGGTATGTTTGCTTACAAATAAATTCCGTTTGGGCTTGTGAATGTAGGTGCGACCTTTGAGTGTGCCGTCGACATCGCTTTTCGTGGACTCATCGGGCAGAGCATAGTGGTATACCTCGATGATGTGAATGTGTTCTCAATAAGACATGAGGATCACATACTCCATATGAAGAAATTTTTTGAGTGATGCTGGAAATATGGGATTTCCTTGAATCCCAAGAAGAACGTATTCGCAGTGTCTGAGAGGAACCTTCTCGGACACATTATTTCCAAAAGCGGGATCAAGGTGGATCCAGACCAAATTCAGACTATTACACATATCTCTCTCCCAACCAACAAGAAAGCCATGCAGTCCTTCTTGGGTAAGATAAACTTACTCCAGAAGTTTGTCTTGGATTATGCGTAGATAGGCAAGCCCATTCAGGACATGACCAAGAAAGATGCAGTCTACATCTTGGGTAAGAGGGAAAAGTATGCATTCGCTTAGATCAAGAAGACTATTGTAGAAGTGCATTCACTCTATAGCCCAAACTTCAAGAAGGATTTCCTGCTATACACCTTTGCCTCTGATAATTCACTTGCTGCAGTACTCACTTAGAAGGATGAGATGAATGTTGAATGTCCCATCTCCTTCATGAGCGCAAGCATGCAGGGACCAGAACTCAACTACCCCATTGTTGACAAGTAAGCATATGCAGTTTATAAGGCGGCGAAACACTTCAGGCCCTACTTGCTGAAGAACCACTGCATAGTCTGCGTCCCTCACCTAGAAGTTTGCACTTTGCTTGTACCATAAGAACTGGGTGAACGACGTGTGAACTAGATGACAAGCTTGCAAGAGTATGATCTTGAAATCAAGCCAGTTCACACGATCAAAGGACATGGGCTTTGCAGACTTGTAGTTGAAGCAGTACAGGCACCGAAGAGTGAAGAAGAGCTCGCCGAATGGGAGCAAGAAGTTGATATGTATGACATAAGGCGAGCAACACCCACTAAAGACAGAACCTCTTGGTACACAAATGTGTGCTAGTACCTTGAGCACGACAACATACCCTCTCACTTCTCCATCAGATAGAAGAGGGCATTGCGCCTCAAATTTTAGCATATCAGTCAGTGCACGGAGTGCTTTGCATGAAGCAAAACAACTGAGTTTTGCTCAGGTGCTTGGAGGCACATGAATCAGAGAAGGTAACAAGATTTGCATGATGGACCCGTCGGGGGTCACTTTGTGGGAAACACCATTGCACACAAAGTTATGTGATCCAATTTCTAATGGTCCACATTATTCAAGGATGCGCATGGTTATGGCTGCAAGTGCCCTATTTGCCAGTGATGCACCGACATAATATGAAGGTCAGCAGCCCCACTGCACCCTGTTGCAGTGACTGAACTGTTCCAACAATGGGGCCTAGGCATCATTGGGGAGATTTTACCACATTCATCAAAACAACACCGCTACATTCTAACAGCAACTGATTACTTCACGCAGTGGACAGAAGCAGTTCCGCTCAAACAAGTGAACAACCAGGAGGTCATCAGCTTCCTCCAACAAAACATCATCTCATGCTTTGGCGTTCCGATATTACTTTTTTTTAATAATTCAATGTAATTTTCGTCTTTAAAGATCTATGATTTTTCATTACAAAATGGTATTGTGCTGAAACACTCATCCAACTACCACCCACAAGGAAACGGTCTAGTAGAATCCACAAATAAAAACCTCATCCGCATAATCAAAGGATTGTTTTCTTTGAGCAACGAAACTAGCATACCTCTCTAACGAATTCACTATGGGCTGACTGCGTAACACCCAAAACCTCTCTGAATACCTCACCATGCTTCTTGGTCTATGGTAAAGAAGCCATCCTTCCACCTAATATCTACTTGCCTGCACTTCAACTATCCCAAGAATCCCAAGGCAAGCCTTACCAGCTAGTTCAGCGTAGGATGGATACACTTCACAAGCTCCAGAAAGAAAGGATGAAAGCAAAAGAAAAGTTTACACTCCACCAGAACCATATCAAGAGATGGTTCGATAAGAAGTTTGTAGGGAAAGCTAACTTCGATGTTGGTGACTTGGTTCTGAAATGGGATAAGTCCCATGAAGACAAAGGCAAGCACATGAAGCTCCAGTCCCTTTGGATTGGTTCGTACACAGTCCATGAGAAGCTTGGCCCACACACGTACTGTCTGCAATCACTTGACGACAGGATTGATAACCTTCTTTTCAACGACCAAGATCTCAAGAACTACTTCCAGTAGGCCGTGCTGCACCCTGTGCTATGTCCATTGTCTGCTTGTTGCTTATTGGTTTCATTTTGTTTGCCTTGCTTACTATCTTTGTTTTCGTTTTGTTTGCTTTTATTACTATTTTTGTCTTCATTTATTTGGTTTGCTCAATACCTTGTGATTTTTGTTTCCGGAAATAAGTGTTTCCATCTACTGAGTTATGGCTTTTGAATGAGTATGTGGCTGAGATATGAAGAGACTTGTGACACTGCAATACTTGGCTAGTCTTGTGTATGTCTTATTTGTGCTTGGTTATAACCTTCGGCCGATGAAGTCTTGACAGAAAATACAAACCGTCTGCAAGGGGAGTTTTGGTCCAACCATGAACTTGTGTCCACACTGGGAAGCCTCATGCTTGTACTCAGCCTTCTTCTATGTGTGTTCAAGCTCATCCAACTAGTAGAAATAGAGAAGGGGAAAATCTAAATGAGCAAACCTATGTCAGAGGTATTGCATGCTTCTCTGAAGGAACAAACTCTTCTTCTCTCAATAAGTTGGGATCCCTCTTCCGCCCCAAAAATAAATAAGTGCATATGCATAGTCCTCTTAAAAAAATACAAAGGCAAAAGAAGAGAAAGGATTCCTACGCAAAGAGGTGAAGCATGCAACTCCACCGAGGTACTGACCAAGCTCGCTGGCAGTGGAGCAATGTGTGTGTTCCTGCGTGACTCCGCCGAGGTGCTGTCCAGGCCTACTGGCAGTGGAGCAACACCAGAGATGAAAAATTATACTCTGAAAATATTCAACTCATGAGCTAAACTACCCTTCTTGATTTCAAAACATTGTGATCAAGATGAATTTTTGTTGTGTTTGACTGAGTTGGCAAAGGGTGAACCATGTATGTCCATGGGGTAAGTGGGGAAGCTAAAGTAACCCGCACAATGATTCAATACTCCCCGAAAGACCAAGGCCCTGTGCTGTCAATGAACCAAAATAGAGAAGTTGGAGTTCTACCAGTGTGTCGCTAAGTGTTGTAGCGGCTGCAACACCCTCCAAAATTTTGGCCCGCATCCAATTTCAGAGCCTCCTTTGAGAGTTTTACTTGATGTCTACACACACACGAGTTCACCCCATGAGCTCATGTGATTCTTCGCCCCCACCTTGATTGATCATTCGACATATAACTTTTGCATGTTCATGTCAATGTTATGCTTGCGACCATGTTCTAGTTAGGCACAAGGTCTTCACTTCATGTGTACATGTTGTCTTCGTTATGTAAACATCCGTCTCGCTCACACACGGAGTCATACACACTATCGTGCAAGCATCATCGCAGTCGTCCAACGATCAATCACAAGTGTCACACTTGTTGCTCACACCGTCGGTCAGTCATGTTGAGCATATGTGTTTGGATGGTTTGAGTCGTCTCATGGTCAAGTAATGTAAGTGTGTGTTTGCAAGTACGCATATGCACCTCTTGACCCACTCACACAATTAATCATTTTGTTGAAGTTTTGATGACCAGATTCCCCTCTGACAGTCGGACCTTCACCCCACCATTGACTCGATGGAATGTCACCAGAACAGCACAAAAGCACCAAGAAAGCCATTTCAAGCTGTGCTACCCACAAGCTGATCAATCAACCTTCCTACTAGTCAACCAGAGAATTTGACTTGGTAGTCACCCCGTGACTGATTCCCCTCAAAAATTTCGCAGAGGTTACAGAACTTTCCCGCGCCGCTAACTGAGGAAATTGCGTAGATAGGCTGGACAGACTCCCAGTGCCCATCCTTGTCTCCCTCAGAAAATTGCGCAGTTTTTCCAGACAGCCCATCAGTCAGCCGACTGTTTACTCACCCGAAAAATTGTGTAGATTTCATGAGCAAGCCCTCTTCTTCCTAGTAGTTCGCTTAGCTCAGAAACTACGCAGAGATGACCAACAAGCTAGCCTTCTAGCATCAGTGAAGTTTTTCCTGCTAGCAGCTCCCAACAGCTGACTTTTAGTTCCCTCTAGGAATTGTGCAATTTTTACTACCAAGCTCCAACAGTCGATTACCTGTTCCCTCTAGGAATTGCGCAATTTTCGCTGCCAAGATCCCAGCAGCCAGCTGCCAGTTCTCTCTAGGAATTGTACAGTTTTGGCTACGAGGCTCTTGCTACCAACTCCTTCCAAAAATTGCACATATTTTGTCTGTCGATCCTTCTCGTAGCCCAGACTGCTCCTCTCATAAACTGCGTAGTTTTTCCCTCCAGCCGAGCCAGACCCCACGGACAGTCACTGTCAATCCACATTGCCCGTCTCCATCACCCAGTGACTTCTGCGCAGTTTTCACTAGTAGTACCCGGAGCCTCCATCCCAGCTCGCAACTCGAAACCTTGTCTCCTCTCCCAGTCTCCTACATCCAAAATGATCATGCATCATGATAGACTAGGAGGTTTATGGATTTGATGTCATCTCATCATGAGTTATTGCAGATATAGGTGGATAAGAAAACATGGCACGAAGATGGATGGGATGAACAAAGGGATTACATACAGAAGGACATGTTTGTTAATGGAATAACAAACTTTGCATGCAAAGAGATGTGCTTACAAATGGATGATCATGCAAAGATATGTTCATGGATGGACGAATGGATGAACAAGCAAGGACATGTTCACGGACAGATGAACATATGAGCATGGACTTTTCGTGAACGAGCGAACCTGTCAAGCATGCCAACATGCAAGCAAGGAGAAACCCACAAATGCAAAATCAAGCGAACCCAACGACCATCAAATACTTCGTGCACTTTGCCATGTGGAGGTGAAGTTGTGACACACCATGAGGACATCCATCACCCAACAACACTGCAACTCGGCATGCACACTAGCAGCAGCATGAATGTACTAGCGCTGTCATGTCGAGTCTTGTCATGAGTCATGTCACCCACATCTCTACTGTGGGCCATACTATCAATCAATGTAATGTAATGTGGAAGTTCAAGACACCCACTTGTCATATGAAGAGTCATGTAAAGTCGAAAGGTCATGGAAGTCAAACAATCATGAGGGAAGTCGAACAGCCACAAGGGTCAATTTCACCCATGGCTATAAATACCCCGTCATTTGTACATGCAAAGGAATTTTCACCTTGGCTCCTTCGACATAGCCTTAAGAGTCTATAATATTTTCTTTGAGGAGTAAGTAGTGGCTCCAATGCCCTGCCCACGGGGTTAGTGATGTATGGTGTAACAATGTGTCTTGGAACTTTCTCTTAATTCAAAAGCCTTTTAACAGGCCAACACATTTTCACACATGTATGTATTGTAACTTTTGAAAGACTCATCTTGAACACTTGTAACGAATGTTGCTTTAACTTGTGTTTAACACTTAAAGTCATTCAATGGTTGTAATACATATATATTAATCAAAATATCTTGTATGAACTATTAACGTTGTCCTACCCATGTTGGTTGCCTCCCCAGACATCAGACAGAAATTTCATGTAAACTTGCTATAACAACCGTCACACTCATGCGGTCCACTGTGTGTTGTACGTGTTATCTTTCCTTGTGTGTTTTGACTGTTGTATCTATGTGGACTGCTCTTCCAGAAGCTATGCACGTCCTGTTGTTTTGTGTGTTCCTAAAAGAGTTGGGGCTTCCTCCCATCTGACTTGGGACTCAATCCCACCCTCTCCCTCTATTGTGAAAGAACCATTGACATAAATACAGTAGCAATCACCGGGCACGCGAACCTCACTACTTAAAGACAAAGCAAACCACTCTCTTGTGCTAACAAGCAAGAGTTGAGAAAAATCTTTAAGATAATGGAAACCAGGCCATCATACTAGATGGGACTCCCACACCAAACGGTGTGAGGTCTAGTTGGGACTTCATACTGGGGTGATCCCCTGAATGTTGGTGGGTCCAGCACCATCAACACTACCATTTATTCCTTTTCTGTAGGCAAGGATAACATTGACAAGAAATCTACAACCACATTCTCTTTTCCTAGTTTGTCAATAATAGTCAAATCAAATTGCTGCAATAACAACAACCATCTAATTATCCTAGCATTGACATCAGGTTTATTCACTAAATACTTAATGGATGCATGACCAGTGTGAAGAAAAGTTTGATAACTAGTGATGTAATGTCTAAATTTTTTCAAAGAATGTACCACAACCAAGAGTTCATTTTCAGTGACTGTATAATTTAACTCAGCTTTGGAAAGTTTCTTATTGATGAATTAGATAACATAAGGCAATTTTTCTTCGACTTGTCCTAAGAAAACCCCTATAACTTTATCTGACGCATCTGTTTGTATATGGAAAGGTATTCCCAATTGGGACCTCGAAAGATGGCTACAATGGTCAACTTTTCTTTTAGCACTTCAAAGGCTTCTTAAAAGTTGTTTGTCCAACAAAAGTTTGAATCTTTAGCCAGTAGTCCAAACGAAGGTGAAGCCATTTTACTAAAGTATTTAATGTAACTTCTATAATACCCAGCTAATGTAAGGAAGCTCCAAACATCTCTTTGTTTTCTAGGGATAGGGAATCTTTTAATGATGACAATTTTGTTTGGCTCAACCTGTATGCTTCGTTGGATATGGAATGGCCAAGGACAATCCCTGAATTCATAAAAAATTCACATTTCTCATAACTCAATGAAAGATTAATTTCAATGAATTTCTTTAAGACTTTGCATAGGTTAGAAAGAGCTTCGTGGAAGTCACATCCATAAGAAGTGAAGTCATCAGTGTATATCTCAAAAGTGTCATGAACAAGTTCAACAAAGATACTTAGAACTGCCCTCTGGAATGTAGCAGGGGCATTGCACAGACCAAATGGAAGGACTCTATA
Source organism: Pinus tabuliformis (assembly GCA_031772625.1). Classification (NCBI taxonomy): domain Eukaryota; kingdom Viridiplantae; phylum Streptophyta; class Pinopsida; order Pinales; family Pinaceae; genus Pinus; species Pinus tabuliformis. The sequence continues at coordinate 76,744,610 of CM062820.1, read as the reverse complement.
GGTAAAGGTACCACAAGGAAATGTGAATGTGGCCTTATCTTGGTCTTCAGGGTTGATCTGTATTTGGTTGCACCCACTAAATTCATCCAGGAAGGAAAATGGTCCTTCTTTGTAGCCTTATTAAGTTCTCGGTAGTCAACACAGATCCTCCACTTCCCATTTTTCTTAGGGACTAAACCGAGAGGGGACACCCACTCACTATCTGAAATGGGATATATGAACCCTGCATCTAGTATCTTTTGTAATTCCTCATTCAAAATGTCCTTAAGAGATGGGTTCATCCTTCTCTAGGGTTGGCACACAGGCTTGCGTCCCTCTTTGATTTAGATGTGAGGACTATATACTGAGGGGCGCATACCCTTCATCTCCTTATAATCCCAAGCAAAAGCATCTAGGCATTGCCTCAACAAATTACATAATTTTTCTTCCTATTCAAAGCTAAATTATTTGGGAGGAGAGTTACTTAAAAGAAAAAAAGAAAAAAGAGGATCCATGAACCAATTAGCAACAACTTTAAATAACTATGAGATATACGATAAGATGAATACTTTATTAGGGGAGCAGATACTTCTTGTTGTGCATTTTCATACTTTAGATTTAAAATTTCTTTTTAAAGTACATGAGATTGTCATGCCCTATGACAAAGAAAATGAATGAACAAAGAATAGGTCTAAATGCTAAGGTTTTCTTGAGAGATATGTTTTTGCTGGAGACCGTGTTTTCGGCAAGCGAGGCAGAGATGTTGGATATTTATGGTCCACTAGGATGGTTGGTTCCTTTGCACACAATTGGTTTCAATCCAATATGGAAACCAATGTTAAAGGCTGGAAATGGTGGTGGCCATAAAGGTAATGAGGACATGGATCCTATAGGGGTTTCAGGTGAAAAGATCAAGGAAAACTACAAGTGGATTGTCTTCTGCAAAATTGCGATAATACACTTCCACGAATGGGGCCATGAAGAGGTTTGTAAAATAGATGAGCATATTTCAAGATGTTAAGGGATGCGATAATATTTCATGGAAAATTATGGTATATTTATTGATTTGAGGCTTCTGTGATCTATATTTTGTGTGGTGTTATCTTTCGAAGTCATTGCATTCATATTCTTGGAATCGATGTTTCAAACCATTCTCTATGGTTCATCATCAAGATATATCCATGAGTGAATAACTCATAACTCAATAGCGTTTATAAATAAAGGTGAGGGTTGGGATGGGAATGAATGACAACCGACAAGTTTGGAAGGAAGGAGAGTGAATCGATTGATAATGATTTAATTCAGTTTTAGTTTTAATTTCTTAATTTTGATAATGTTTTTAGTTATAGTTTGAATTTTAATGTCTAGTTTTAATTTTAAAGAATTATTAATAATTAAAAAATTTATACAGTATAAGGTTTTTTTCGGAAGAAGTCACATTGAAGATTTGGGTTGACGCATTTCGAACCAACAAGTGTGGTTCATCTTCAGAACATGTTAATTCACAAATTAATTATTAGTAAATAGATTTTTATTTGTTGACAATTGTATTTAGTAGTTTGTTTAAATTGTTTTTAGTTTAAAAATGAATGATTGATAATTAATACTTAATATTAATTAATGATTACAAACTAAACTTATTAATTTATCTGCCTAATTAATTAATTTATATTAATTTTTAAGATTGAAATTAACATTGAATTTAATGTTTGAAATTAAATACAATTTTTATTTTTAATTTTTGTTTGAATCAAATTGAAGATTAAAATTTTTTGTTTGAATTAAATTGAAGATTAATTTTTTATTTTTATTTTTATTAATAATAATTACTATCTAAATTTTGTCAATGATTAATTCAAAGTATTAATGTCTATAAACTTTAATAATTTCATTATTAATTAATTTATAAAGTTTTAAGGTTAAAATTGAATATAATGATAAATTTATTAAATTAAATTAAATTGAAATTATAAAAATTAAATATTTTTTATTAATGCTTATTATTAAATTATTTTAATCAATTTTAAGGATGGTATACTCTAAGGAAGACCTTAAAAGGGCAGATTTAGTGATAAGAGGGTAGGGAGCATCTCTCACAAGGTGGAATCAGAGGCTAGAGTGAGAATCCAATTATCGCTTATTTTCCAAGCATCAACACGGTAAAGGTTGTTAGGGTGTTTTCCTATTTCGATAGCTTCTTTAAAGTTCCTATGGTGATAATGATCAATCTTGGCCACAAAAAACGAGTTTTCAATACAAATATGATGATTGGTTTTACTGGAGTGCTCAGCCAAAGTTGAGGTTTTGGAACGGTTATGCTTAATGTCAGTGACATGCTCTTGAATCCTAGTTAAGATTGATCGACCGATCTCACCAATGTAGTTTTTTCCACAAGAAAAAGGAACCGAATAAACCCCTTTGTGGAATTTAGGATCAATAGGATATTTTACTGATTTTAGGCATCTCCTCATGATGTTCATAGGCTTGAAGGTGGTTTTTATATTGTTCTTCTTTAAGATATAAGAAATTTTATCAGTGGTGCCCAATATGTAGGGGAGGTGGACCTTACCAACATAAGCATACCTTGGTTGTCTATTTTTAAGATTCTTCACCTTCTTGAAAGCTTTAATTCCTTGTGTCCACTATATCCATTCTTTTAGAAAACATCCATGCGATGGTTCTTCTCTTGTTCAAAATGATTGTGATCTGAAATGCGAACAACCCTAGTTGCTAAAGTGTGTCATGGAAAGATTCTTTTGGAAAAGGGACTTCCATTTGCATGCATGATAGTAGTATCTATTATATTATATTTCCCTTAAGGAGAGATGAATCTACATGCATAATAGTAATAATAATAATATCTATTGTATTGGATATATTACTTAGTTACATGCACAAAGAAGAATGAGGGGCTAACTTTCTTAGAATACGTTTTTATCTAATCACATGCACAAAAAACAAAGCTAAGTTGCTAGTATCATTTAAATGAAAATGGATTGTTACAGTGGGTTTCTTTTGGAAATGAACATGTTCTTGTGCTAGAAGGATCATAGTAAGGTGGTATTTATTTTGACATGCTTTGATAATTATTTGCTTATAATTAATGCATGACCAATGTTGTTAGAAGAAGTATGTTGCAATATTATATTTACATTTCATATATGCACATGAGTAAATGTTGAAGAATCACTATTAAAGATTGATTATTGGTTGATTAATACTTTATGTAATCACGATCTCAACGTATGTTGATGACAACAATGGCATGAAAGGATGGTGACTTTTGCAAAGGATAGATTTTGTTTAACATGCTGGCACGTAAAGAATTAATGGTCCATGTAGATGAGTGTGAGCTACAGGATGGTCCACTAATGGAACAACCAGGTCACAAATATATAAATATTGAAGGTTTACGGGTAAATGATATCATGATGATTGTAATAGATTTTAGCTAGATATTTTGTAATTAACTGATATTTCCTTGTAAAATTTTATGACAATGGTTAAGGGATGGAATCCCTCATAAGCCATTGAGTGAGGAGTGAACACCCACACGAGCATTTAATAATAAAATTAAATGTTTTATGGTTTTCACCCTACCGGGTTTCTAGGGTATATTGATGCTTAATGATGTGGTTTCCTGTTGTGCTACTTTTATGACATGGATTCCTTGAATGAGCTAATGTTTATAATATCATGTGATTAACTAATGTAGTTAAAGGAATCATAAAATGATGCAAGGTTACATCAAAAAGTTTATGTTAATATGCTAAAACAGTGGTTGTTAATGGTTATATAACTTACTATTTCTTTACTAAAGTTACTCTATGTAATGATGAAGATTCTATCTAATGGTCAATGAAGAACGTGGAATAGTAATTTGGGAAGTTACATGTTGGTAATTCTATAAAATTTTCTAACTCCATACATTTCACGCAACGTTACCAAAGAATATTACAATTTCATATATAAACAAAGATAAAATAATTAAAAATGAAAAAAAACATTATTTTTATACATAATGACTTTTTATTTTTGAAATGTATAATTTCTTCAATACTTAACATGAAATTAATCTTTCATATTTAAACAATATTAATTAAAAAATAATTTAACAATATAAATTATTAAGAAAATATTTTAATACCAACATTTTTTATCTATATAAAATAATTAATTAAAAATTAAAAAAAAATTAACAAAGTATGAAAAATGTATATTAAGAGTTGGTGTACTATTTTAGTTTTACGGTTATAAAGAAATATAAATTAGAAAAGATTTACACTTCTGTAATTTTTTTAAATATAATTAATATAATAAAAATTAAAATAAATTTATTACATTTATTTAAATATATTTTAGATTTTCAAAGACTTATCTCTCCACAAATTATAAATTATGTTTAATTTTCCAAAAATATAGGTTAAATTTCCCAAAAGGATATGGAGTGTTGACCTACTTGAAAATTCTATGTTAAAATTTTCGAATCCTTATCTATTAACCTAAAATATAATGGGATGTTGACCATTTCAAATGTTATTTTGAAATTTCCAAATAGAAGTTCAACCTAGAATTGGTAAAATTGTAGTATATATATGATAAGTGATAGAGTTTGAAAGAATTACGTTAATTATTTAAATATTAAATTTTGAACTTTCCAAATAGAAATTTAACATAGATATGGTAAATATCATAGTAGTTAATATATAGAATTGGTAAACACCATAGTAGTTAATATGATAAGTGATTGAGTTCAAAAGAAATACGTTAATTATTTAATATGAGATTTTATTTCTTTTATAATTAACTATGAAATTTTATTTATTTCAAAAGAAATACGTTAATTATTTAAATATTAAATTTTATTTATTTGTTTTTTTAATTTTTGTTAATGTGTTTATTTTAGAATAGAATTTTTGAATTTAAATTTAATTATTAATAATTATTATGTGGATAGTGAGAATTTAATTTCTATAAAGTATTTTTATTTATGTAAATAGATTTTTTATTTTGATATAAGATTTCTATAATTTAATTTAATTATCAATTATTATGTAGATGACAAGGATTTATTTTCCATAAAATATTTTAGAATATTTTCAATAGTCACAAATTAAAGGTTGAGATTTATCTACAAAGTAATTATGTCAATTTTCTTTTTTAATTAAATTGGTTAATTAAAAAAAGGCCATATGAACCAATATGATATGAAATGAGTTATGGTTTTTTGAACATGTGGTATTGACTGAAGTTATTATAAGGAAGTCTATTTACAGATTAACAATCTCCATGGAGTAAGTGTTTTGATGCCTATCATGGATTGGTTCCTATTGGAATTTATTGGTCATTTAATTTATATGGATGCTTCCTATTGGAATTTACTGGTCATTTAATTTATATGGATGCTTCCTATTGGAATTTACTGGTCATTTAATTTATATGGATGCTCTAGTAGCATGGAAAATTTTAGAGGCTAATATTCCCATGTGGACTAATTTTCCATGATTTTTCCAAAAAAAAAATCGTCAATTTGCATTTTTTATAAAAATGATTCGCCCAAATTTTACAATATAAAATTATTTAACCTTAAAAATCGCCAACATTATATAGAGAATATATATACAATCATTATAAATTTGAATAATTTTACAAACACATCAATAAACATTTTATATTTTTCATATTAGGGACTAGTGAGATTCACCAATGTTTTCCAATTTCAAGAGAATTTTCCATTGTTAAAATTTTCCATGTCTAATAGTGCTCATAAATCAAAGGTTGAAAGTTATTAGTCCAATAAACATTTATTTTCCTATAGAGAACTATTAGTTTAACATTGACCAATGCAAGTTATAATGCTTAAATTTGAAAAAAATATATATTTATTTTTCAATATTAGTATAAAAATCAAATTTCAAGCATTTTATTGGACCATAATTTGAAGTTCTTATTGCAGTCTTTGCACAATACAATGCCATGTGATAAAATACAATGCCATGTGGATACCTGCCTCACTTTTTTCTACCATAATTTCTAGATACAGTTGCATTATTCATGCCATGATTTTTAGATATTTATGTAGTGATTTTTCATTGTGAAGCTTCATAGGAAAACCACACAAAACTATTTTTTTTTTTTTGAAAATATCTCAAACTGGCCTAAAATAACATATTTACCATCACCATAATTTAAGAAGTATTTTCTTAGAAAATAGAATATATATTTGTGTAATGATTTTTCATTGTGAAGCTTCATAGGAAAACCACACAAAACTATTTTGTCCCGGTATCTTCCTATTTTGTCCTGGTATCTTCCTATTTGATATTCTTGCAGGACAAATGGCCTATTAAATCTATGCTTAATTAGTTTTTTTCGATGTTATGTAATCAATTGGCTATTTTGAAGGGAGTCCTCTACGGAGGCTGAGGAATTGCTCGGACTACCAAAGTGGCCGGAATCTGGGTAAACAATTTCAAAAAATCTTGTAAAGCCAGTGCTCTGATGGCCAAAGTGGCCGAAATCTGGGTAAAAAAAATTTCAAAAAATCTTGTAATGTCAGTGTTTGAATTGTGTTTTTGATGGTGGAAATGGATTCAGCGCCATCAAAAACGTCTAGGACACCTAAAATTTTGAAGTTAACAACTATAACTTGAATTTAAACAAATCCTTACCAGATTTTCTCTAAATATAACTAGAATTTATATAACTTTCCAAATAATTCCTCTGACTGATTAGACTACACCCTCTTGAACATGTAACAGTAATTTACTTTCAATGAACCTGCTGTTTTCTTCGCTTGAAAAAACTACATGTTATTTTGCAGTGGAAATAAAAAGTTAATGGTATTGCTCTGGTCATTTTTCGTAACCAAGGAAGAACATTACGCTTTTCTAAGTCAATCTTATGAATTTATTCTGATACAGAATCCTGATTAAAAACACGGTAAGAATAAGTCAAATCCAAAATCCAAATGAATACGTTAAATAAAACCATATGTTCGCTTAATTATAAATTGTTATAAACAATAAGTTTATTTAATAAAAATTCAGGGCATTTCAAATTCAGCTATTATAAGAATAAGTCAACGTTAACTAGTTTTAAAAAACTAGATTTTATTTTGCATAGACTCCAAATGGTTATATAAATTAATTGATTTATTAAAAATTAAAAACATTTCAGTTTAATAGGTCATTCGGGCTATAAAATAGGTAATTTTTAAAATAATAAATTAAATAAAACTCTCTATATTATCTTATATAAATTATAATAAATAAATAATTTAATAATTATTATAAGTAATTAGTTCATCTACTAAAAATTAGATTTATTTTAAATTAAAAATTATAAAAAATAATTAATTATAATTAATAAACTGCAAGTCAAGTCTAATAAATTGAAGGGGAAAAAACATAATATACATCACAATTAAGTAGATGAGTAGTTAATTCAATAAAAAAATTTGCTGATTTGAGGTTTAAATAAATTACAAAAATAGTTGTTTAGTTAAATAACCATAAAAATTAAATTATATATATGATTTAATTTAAATAATATTATAAATAATTTATTTATTTATTGAATGGATTAAATTTTAAATTAATCTATAAATTATTATTATAAATAATTAATTGATTTTTAATATATATATATATATTAAATAATAATAATAATTTAATTTTAAAGTTATGATTAATTTTTACATCAACAATTTGATTGCTACACTTCTAGTAATAATTTGATTGTTTTTTTTAGATATAGGACACCTCTAACTAGCAATTTGATTGTTGACAAAAATGTTGGTAGCTTTAGTGATTGGGAGCACACTTTGTTCTCCCATCTATCCACGTTACATTCCAAGAGACATATTTAAGGTTCAAAGAGTATTTTTTAATTAATAAAATATGTAATTGCACATTTTAACTATTCATATGGCACATTTAAGATGAGTAAATATATGTATTTGTGTACTCAATTATTATCCCACATCCTAATTTGAAATCTTTTACATTTTGGCCTTTTTTAGCATATTTTTTAGTCAATTTTACCTGATATATGGTATGAAATAAGTCTACATAATCTGACGCCCACGAATGGTTTTAAGGGTGTTATCCATTTATGGATTCAAAAACACATTTTAAACAACTAAAAATTACAATATCACCAAAAATTGTATTTTTAAATTATGGCCCAAAAAACAAAACTCAAAATAGTTAGAGTATGCCTATTATCATACACAAATGCACTTCTTCACTTTAATTTTTAAATGGCTCTTCTCCTGAATGTGGAGTGGAGGGTGAACTACGCATTTGTGCAAAATTCCATGGGTGCATTTCCAATGAGTCATCTTAAAATTACCCTTTTCCAAAAGCCACCCTTTTTCTTTTTATATTAGGAGAATAAATAGACATATCCCCTATCACTTAGGAGGCCGAGGGTCAAGTTAGATGGCTTGGCCCTATACTCTTGAGCCTAATTTAATCTCCCACAATCCACACTAGGCAAGTAAAATGAGTTTCAAACATGGGTGCAACCCATATTAGTTAACAAATACTTTTTGGTGTGGGACATCCACTATTTAGCCTAGCCCAATGGGCTTTCTAAAAGTCATCCTTGTCTTTGATTGACAAGTGGGGATGAAGATGTGCATGTGTATGACCTTTCTAATTGTAACTATAAAGCATAAGCCCATCATTTAAGTAGATGAGTAGATATACAACATATACAACTAGATATATAACTGATCTTCCAACATAGACAACTAGATATACCCATGTTCTTCCAACTTTCATAATAAAAAGTGTTGCATCATCTAGGTCTAAATGCTTATAATTCAACTTAAGAAGATGTTCAGTTAGTTTCTCATACCATGCACGAGCTGTTTTTTTCAAACCATCCAATGAATTCATCAGCATGCTTACCTTCTATTATTTACCTTTAACAAAAACACCTTCTGGTTGAAACATGTAAACATCTTCCTTAAAATCTCCATTTAGGAAAACAATTTTTACATTCATATGATGAATTTTCCCTCCTTTCTGAGCTACAATAGAAAACAAAGTTCTAATAGTGCCCCATTTAGCTATAGGAGAAAATGTTTATGTGTAACAATACCTTCTTTTCGTGCATATCCCTTTGCTACAAGTCTTGCCTTGTAATTTTCAAGTGAACCATCAACTTTATATTTGGATTTATAAACCCACTTGCAACCAATGAGTTTGATGCCAACAAGAGGATCCGCCAACCTCCAAGTGTCATTTTTAATGAGTGCACCATATTTCCTTTGCATTGAAGTTTTCCATTGATTACAACTAACAACTTTTTCGAAACAAGTAGGTTCATCATCAAAAGAGAAATTATACTTGGAAACATGAGAACAATTACTTGAAGAACTTCATGTTTCAAAATCATCATATTTTTTGGAAATGTTATGATACGAGTTGATTTTCATAGTGGTTGTTCATCTTGTGGAGCAAACTCTTTTGGAATGCAAGTACTTTATGTCCTTGCAGAAACACTTCTATCATCCATTTTTTCTTCAGCAGAACCATTATCATTATTGAGAGGCAACTTTATTGAAGGAAATCCCACAAACTTACCTAGAATGGGAATCCCCCCTTCATGATGTGGAAGATTATTATCAAACTCATAATAAAATTTCTTAGCCATAAACTTTTCTAAATTATTAAGTTGTGTATCAACCGTGGATGTATATTTATTAGATTCAAGAAAAATATCATCTCTTGACAAATAAACTTCTTATTCTCTTCATCATACAATTTGTATTCCTTAGAAGTAATTTAATATCCCAAAAATATACATTTTCTACTTCTTACACTCAACTTGTGTTTTGTTGCTTAGGAATTAAAGCGTAACACTGAGAACCAAAAACTTTGAAATGTTGAACAACAAAAAGACGGTTATACCAAAATTCATATCGAGTTTTATTGTTGATAACATAAGAAGGAAAATGATTTCTGATATAGGTTGTACAAAGTAATGCTTCTCCCTAAAACATCAACTTTACATTTTTAAAGAACATTATTGATCTTATTATATTAAGCAATGTTTTGTTGATTCGTTCTACAACACCATTTTGTTGTGGATTATAAAGAACTGTGGTTTTGTTTTTGACGTCATTTTCTTGCAAATAATTTTCAAAGACATGTGAAGTATACTCTCCACCATTATCAGTTCTCAGAGTGCTTATATGAAGTTGAGTTTCATTTGTAATCAAGAGATGATTTTTTTTTTTAAATACATCATAAACTTGTGATTTTTCTCTTAAAATATAAACCCAACACATCCTTGAATAATCATCAATGAATGTTAGTATTTATTTATTACCATTTGTAGTAGAAACATGCATAGGTCCACATAAATCTGAATGTATGAGGCCTAATTTCTTGAAGCTCTAGAAGTAGAACTTTGAAAAGAATCTTTATGGTTCTTCCCCAAAATATAAGCATTACATGAGTAAGTTTTCCCCTTAATTCCCCATTCTCTCATAGTTCTTATACTGTCATAATTGATACAACCAAAACGAGCATGTGAAAATATACTTGAAGATAAAGTATCATTTTGCCGGAACGAATGAGTAATATTCAATGCAATGAATGACATAACTTTCAAGTTTAAAAGTTTATCTTCTTCCATACCAGTCATTACAGTCTTGTTATTATTTGCTCTTCGAACTCTACTTTTCTATCAAGTATGTGTATTGAATGTCCTTGTTGTTTGATATATATAAGAGATAATAAATTCCTTTGAAATTGTGGAATGTAAAGAACATCATTTAAAATATAATTTGCAAGTCCTGACATATTTAACCAAATAGATCTTATCCCAGAAGGTTTAACTTGAGATTTATTAGCAAAATAAACTACATCAATGTTACCACTGATTTTTTCAAAATAATCTCTCCCAAAGGTCATATGACAAGTGACACTTGTATCTAAGATCCAACTATCATGCCATGAAAAAAAAGAGGTACTAAAGACATCATCCATGTTAAAATTACAATGGGAAACAACATAATGTGCATTCTTAGAAGATTTTCCTTTATCTGGAGATGGTTGATCTTTCTTTTCATGCATTTGTTCTCTCCTTTCAATTCTCTCCTATGGAATTCTACAATTAGTAGCAGTATGTCCAACTTTACCACATCTAAAGTGTTTGATAGAGGTTTTATCAGTAAAGCTTCTTTATGGTTTATCATTATGTTGTCTATCTCCCTAAGTATTCCCCCCTGCCTCTATAATTCCTCCTACCTCGACCTCTGCCACCCTTATTATTTCTGGTTGATTCTTCTTGAGGTTTTTGATCTTTTTGAGCAAGACACAAAGTTTCAACATTAGAACTTGGTAGGGGTTCTTTCTTGCCAAAATCCTTCTCTTTCTGCAATTTCTCCTACTAATTTGTCAAAATCTAAATATTTTAGCTGTCCACTCACTTGTAGAGATTCCAAGTAGTGTGAATAACCAGGCTGATGGATTTTGTAAAGGCAGTAAGCTATAAATCAATCTTAACACTAGTACATTCAATTTCATGATTGATGGCTTTAATCTCAAAAGCGAGTTTCAATGGATCATTATCTTTCATCTCTAGATTAAACAACTTCAATAGTAATTGAATGATCTCCAATTATGAATGTGTATTATAAAGTTATTTTAACTTGCTTCATATGTTTTTTTACTTTGAATAATATATCTGCTTACCTCTTTTGAGACTGAAGTAGAGATTAAAGCATAGGTGTCTTTATCCTTACTCTCCCAAATTACGAGCTATTTTTACTCATCAGGAGACTCTGGTTTATTTTCATTTTTTACTTAAAAAAATCCATCCCACAGATAATTAAAAATACAAGTATTTTTAATTTTTCTATACCACTCCTAATAATTTTCCTTTCCAAAAAGGATAACGCCAACTTGGGAGACCAGAGAATTCATTTTTATACTCAAATTTTGCATCGAAAAATCGTGACTCTACAAAACACCTTCTAATGAAAAACAAATAAATAACTTGACTTAACAAATTCTATCTCGACTAGGGAAAATTATAAAATATCATCCTAGCTACACAATCCATAGGGACTTTCCTTCTTAAACATTCACTGTAGTTAAGAATGGTAAAAAAAAATAAAGTGACCACACCACAATCAATGGTCTAGATCAATTTGTCGACTAATCAGTGGCACACACTTCGAGAGTAGTGGTCCAATGTGCACGTAAAAATCAAACCAAATGAAAGGTCTGCATCAGCTCTGATGGATTCAATGGTGATCGACGACACGAGGTGTGTATCACGTTAACAAGGTGAGTGGTCCAGTAAGTAGTTTTACAAGATCAAATCGACGACTCACAATTATCCCGAGGGCACTCTTCCAAATTCCAGAAACCATTGCAAGTGATGTTAAGGGTGGTTTCCAAAACCACCAGGGTCCTGTGCACTGTCAACATCTCCAGGTCAGTAATTTGTTGGCTCTCGAGTCTCACAAACATGTTTCTAACTCATCCACCTCAGGTGTTCAGACCACAACATGAACACCAATGGAGTTCAAACCAGGCACAACCAGGCACAATGACTTTGGTGCTTTCCCAACCTTGCACGCTGATACCACTATTAAACAGGCCTGGAGAACTTCATGATAAAAATAGATGGGATTTTGCAATCTATTATTGATAAAAAAAATGGTATTTATACAAAAAAAATCAGAGGGAAAGAGTTATGTCTGCATAACTAGAAATATATCAATGTCCTAATTAAAACCATCCTAATTATATGGAAAATCTTGAAGAATTAGTTAACAATAAATAAATTCAACATTTAACCAAATCTTGTTTAAATTGATACTATATTTAGATTAGTACCTAAATCTTAAATAAATAGAGGAATAATAAAATCTAAAAAAATAATCTTCAATAAATACCTTGGTTGCAACCTCCTACCTTAAACTGCATAGTGGGAAAAAATCTACCTCAATAATCTAAAACCTGGGTAATATGTACATTCCAGATATAATTTTGACTTTTTGAGTGAAATAATAATTTAAAACATGAGTGATGTCATACATTCCAAATGTAATTTTGGTTTTTTGAATGAACTTTTCAGAGTGAAAATCCATATATGGCCGCAGCCCTCATGATTACATTATGGCCGAAGCCAGTCAGAATACGGCCGAAGCCGGAATACAATACGGCCGAAGCCAGGCAGAATACGGCCGAAGCCGGCAGATACGGCAGAGCCGTCACAATTCGTCGAAGGGGGGACCTCCGCAGGGTTCGAACTCGGCTGGGGGGAGTGAAAGCCATCCGCCCCAGCCGTCTTATCATGCACGCTGGGTGCAGTTTTTGAATGAACTTACTCTAATGGTTTTGGGGAAATACTATCATTATAATATATATATTTTTTTTAAAATAAAAATCACTGACCAAAATTTTTAAAAAAGAAAAGAAAATCAAACCGGATAAATTATAATTCTTTTTATAAATTTGTGATTTTGCATTAATATATAATATATACTTTTTATATTTTAAATATTAAAATCATTCAAAAACAACTATTTTGGTTTTCTAAATAATATTCAAGACTTCTTCTCCAAGTTATTTGTGTCGTAGCGTACACCCACTTTGGAAACACCAAAATACTAACTAGGTAGGTGTGTGTGGGCCTAGCTTTTACACACATGTTAAATTTTACGTCCGTTGGACTAGTTCTGCACCTCACCTGATCAATTGTGTCTTAACGTAATCATCGTCTTCGTCAGCACCACTCTCAACATTATCTTTTTTATTTTGTTGCCTACCTTTCACATTGACTGTATCACAAAATACCTTTTCAATTCGTTTCACATTGACTGTATCACAAAACACTTTTTCAATTCGATTCAGTTCTTCGCCTCTCACTATAAGAAGCGCCCATGTCCACCCAAGTTTGCACAATCACATTGCCTTCCCACAGTCAATTCCCCTCAATTCTCTGCTCTTGCAAGAATATCAATAATCATGAATACTTTCGCATGTAATGCTCTACTTGTACTGATTATTATATGCTCTATTAATAACACTGTCCACGGGCAGCTCATCTCAACGTTTTATGAGCAATCGTGTCCCATGGCGTCCTCGATAGTGGAAGCCGGAGTGAAGCAGGCGGTGGCAATCGAGAAAAGGATGGGGGCGTCCTTGCTCCGCCTTCACTTTCACGACTGCTTCGTCAATGTATGAATGCGAAACCACGATTTCATTCAGCTGAATTTTAACCCATAGCCCCATTTATATCAAGTTATCTCCACCCTTTTGTTTAACCCATGATTTTGAATTTTGTTGCAGGGTTGCGATGGCTCCATACTATTGGATGACAACTCCACGTTTACCGGAGAAAAGACTGCAGCCCCAAATAATAATTCCGTGAGAGGATTCGACGTAATAGACACCATCAAATCTGATCTGGAGGCAGCCTGCTGTGGTGTCGTGTCGTGTGCAGACATTCTCGCCATTGTTGCCCGTGATTCAGTCGTCGAAGTATTAATTTCTCCCTTCTCTTCTTCAATAGTTCACTAAATACAATATCTCACATCCCATGGAATCAAATAATATTGTGTGTGATTGCAATTTGATAGCTGGGAGGCCCAACATGGACGGTATTGCTGGGAAGGCGTGACTCGACCACTGCAAGTTTTAGCGCTGCAAACAATGACATTCCGCCTCCCACTTCAAATCTCAGCGGACTTATCTCATCTTTTCAAACACATGGACTGTCTACCAAAGATATGGTTGCACTCTCGGGTATGTTATTACTTATTCTGCAAGTAAACCATAACATAACCAATGCATAATGTGTACATATCTTGATTGCCTTTGTTTAACACTTATCATGTGGTTTTCATTTGTGTAGGTTCCCATACTATTGGTCAAGCGCGGTGCACTTCTTTCAGAGCTGGCATCTACAACGAAACCAACATTGACTCTTCGTTCGCCACTTCTCTGAAGGCAAGCTGTCCAAGCGTTGGTGGCGACAACAACCTCTCGCCCTTGGATGTGGCCACCCCTACCATATTTGACAGCGATTATTACAGTAATTTGAGAAGCCAAAAAGGGCTTCTCCACTCGGATCAGCAACTATTTAATGGAGGTTCCACAGATTCTCAGGTTACTACCTACAGCACTGATCAGAACACCTTCTTTACAGACTTCGCAGCTGCAATGGTGAATATGGGCAATATCAGTCCTCTCACTGGCACCAGTGGAGAAATCCACAAAAATTGCAGGAAGTCCAATTAAGATCACGAAACATTATCTTCTCCCTAGTTTTCGATTTTGTCCTCCTTGTTTTTCTATTAATGTTTCCATTGTAACAGACCGAATTTTCATATAAACTTATTTTATTTTGAATTCACCCTTTTCACATGCACCTCTCCTTTTATTATACTTCAATGCTTCCATATATATAAAATCTTTTGAGAGCAATGACAATTTGTTCAATATACAGTCCCTATTTTTTTGATTTTAGCATGACACAACAAGTGCATGATTTGATATAATGATGGATTTCCTACAGTAGAAATACTTCTTTTGAAGTATTCCCACTCTCCTGACTACACCAAAGTGACCCACTAGTTTAGTTTAATGTGTCTTACAAATTAACTTGTCAGACTTGGTTAAATGAACACAAAGGTGGTTAAAGAATTACAAGAGTGTATCGAGGAGGTAGAATTCTAATTTTTTTTTTTACCTGTGACCAACACTTAGTATGTTTCACTGAAGTTAGAATCATTGTTGTGAAATTATGGCCACTTGGAGGTCTCATGCCCACAAGAGGTCTCATGGCCACGAGAGTTAAGCAATGTAGTTAACCTCAATTCCGGGTTTATTTAGGCAATTTGAAGCGTGTTTGGTGCTAGATTGTACTTTATGGTCAAGCTAAAGTGTTTTGAATATATAGACCATTTTAATGGTGGTCATTCTATAAATTTCAAGGTTTCTGCAATGATTTTCTCTTTATAAAAATTATTATATAATATAAATAATATTTAAAAATAAAAAAGTACAACTGTTAATAAAAATAATAAAAATAATTCATAATTAATAATATAATTGTTATATAAAAATATGTTAATAATAGAAATAATATTTTTAATATTTAAAATAAGCAATCAATTACCAACTGATCTATCTCTTGATACAATTTTATATGAGTTTTATATTATAAACAATTAAATTATTTTAAAATAATTTGTTTTTAGTATATTGATAATTTATATTATAAAATAAATATTTCAATATGAATCATAAATCAAATAATTTAATAATAAAATTAAGTAAAATATTTCAATATTAAGCATATATATATAAATTGTTATTGATTTTTTCATATAAAAAAGATGTTTAATTTTTTTATGTTATAAAAACACTACTGTTTATTATAAAAAAAATCGACAATAACAAATATTTTAATATTGTTTATAAATAAAATATTTCAATTTATATAATTTTATAAACTGCTGAAAAAAAAAATCGTTATTTTGTTATGGAATATTTTTTAATTTTAAAATGTATAATTTTTTCTATACTTAAAATAAAATTAATATTTCATATTTCATCTGGCAGGAGTGAAAGCCTGCTCCCTTACGGACCACCAGCGGGTTATTACAGGTGGCGTGGTTTTCCTTGATAACGGTGATGAGTCAAATCGACATTCGCGGATAGCAGCCAAAGATGGTTGTCCTCATTGTTGGTTTGACACCTGAGTTTGATAGGTTTTGCCACCTTCGGAAAAAAAAAAAAAAAAAAAAAATAAAATAAAAAAAATATTAATTAAAAAATAAATTCACTAATGAATTATTGATCAAATATTTTAATATTAACCTTTCTTTTTATTTATATAAAATAATAAAAATAATAAATTAAAAATATTTTACGGTTATTAAATAAATGGGTGTCTAGTTATTTTAATTTTACGGTTATAAAGAAATATAAATTGGAAAAGTTTTACACCTTAGTGATTAATATAATAAAAAATAAAATAAATCTATTTGATTTATTTAAATATATTTTACCTAAAACCTTATCTCCATGTAAAGTAGAAAAAATGATACGTTGAATTTTCGAAAACAATATGGAACGTTGACCTCTTCAAATGCTATTTTAAACTTTTCAAATTCTTATCGCATAAAATATAATGGGATGTTGACCCTTTCGAATGTTATTTTGAACTTTCCAAATAAAAGTTCAACATTGGATTAGTAAAATATAGGAATTTTGGTATTGCCATAGTAGTAGTGTAACACCCATAGCAAACACGCATAAAAAAAATTCCTGTCCTTGCATTTACCATATTCGGATTTTATTGTTAGACTGAGTATTATGTATTTGAGGTTACACACTTTTACATTTATTGGTTAATACTTGCTAAACTTGATGTATAATTATGTAATTTATTGAACTTTTCTAATAAAAGTTCAACATAGCATTCCTAAAATATAGGAATTTTGGTATTGCCATAGTAGTAGTGTAACACCCATAGCAAACATATAAACAAATTTCCCATGCATTTACCATATTCATATTCAGATTTTATTGTTAAGCTGAGTATTATGTATTTGAGGTTACACACTTTTACATTTATTGGTTAATACTTGCTCAACTTGATGTATAATTATGTAAATTATTTACTTTTGCTTGGGCTTATGGGATAATGTTGCTTTAGTAGTATTCTTTGACAAGATAAATTATTACCACCATTTTTAATATTTTTTAAATATAAATCTGATCGATTTCAATGGAGATTTAATTGTGCATATTTTTGTTGTGAAATATTAGCATTTAACCTTGGTTTAAATGGTTATATCTAACCCTCGAGAGTGTAGTTTTATTGTCATATGACTTGGTTTGAGTGGAAACCTTATTCATGCTTCTAGATATTTGGATGACTATGTGGCTTTCGATGGTTACTATGATGTGGCACATTCCAAACCCTTGATTCCACAGGATTTTGATCCAACAGTGTAGGGCGCGAGGGCTAGTAATGGGGAGTAACTATAACAATGTAAATTTTGAAATGGTAACTATAAATTCAAAACGAGAATTCTAGCAAAAAACATAAAAAATAGTCCAAAAAATGAAAAGTGTGTATTCTTGAACCATGTTTTTTACCAATTTTTTTGTGCAAAATAAATGAAAAGAAAACACACTAATATTTTTGGTAGAATAACATACTTCTTTCCCAGGTATAATTTCAACATTTTTTAGTAATGACGATAAAGATAAAATAATGGGATCCGAAACACATTAAAGTTCCATCACTTTTCATCCATGTTGTTAAACATATAATAACATGACACTAAAGATCACTAAAATTCAATTTGTTTTCAACCATAACATTAAAGATTAAAAAAAATTGGAAAATTTTCAACCATCGAATAAAAAAACTCTAAGTTTTCAACACATTTGAACTATGACAATATGAACAAATTACATGACTAAAATTAATCAAAATGTCAATACTTGTAGATTGAATGAAGCATAAATTATATCTCTAATTTATTGTTGCATTGTGGATATTTTAAATAATAAAACTCATCATATTTAAGACATATAATCTAACAAACATAAAAATGACTCATAACTTCATTTAACATCATATGGAAATCCAAATTTTTATTTGAAGATACGATGCAAACATCAATTATGTAAATTGTTTTAGACAACTATTCAAAATCACTCATATCTTATTGAACACCATCAGAATTCACATCTTCAGATGAATGACTAGATGCAGATGAAGATGTTCCATATTATTCTCTTTCATCTAGTACTCCCTCCATATGAGTCCACATGCATGCCCACCATTTCAGGTTTCAAAAGAATTCTAGATCTATGATTGGGTTCAATAGACTCCCATCTCAACACTATTTCTTCTGGTAACAAGCTCTTCACAATATCTATTGTCCTAAAGCGAAGAGTTCCTCTCCTTTTTAAATTGAAGTCATAAACAAGTTTGTCAACATCCTCCAATTTTAAGAGGTGTGTAAGGCGACGATTTATATTTGTACCCTTTCTTTTTCTCTTTTCGCCAATTTTTTTTATCAACTACCATCTTTGGCTTGTACACACCATTGAATGGGTGTGTATTTGTAGCATACCAATGTACTTCAACACCTGTAATGATGCAGGAGCATCCGACTGAAAAGGCGACAGCTGGTAAATGTTTTTTTTTTTTTTTTTTGGTTGAAAAGAAAGAAAAACATTTGAATTCTGTTTTATTTTTGTTTTATTTAAATTAAGGCTAACATAGCCATTGTTCTTTAAAAATTAGGCAAGAAAGTAAAGATAGGATTAGTTAAGAGTATGTTTAAAGAAACTTTTAGATAACTGAAAGGTAATTGACGAACAGTTCCTCAACTGTAAGAAACTGCTAGTAATGCATTGAAAAAGAAAAACCAGAACCTCATGGAGGGGCTGCCATCCAGAGAGAAGAGAGGACTCAGGATTTGTAATTTTGCAATTGTCTTGAATATCTATAAAAGCAAATGAGTCTAGAACCTATCATTAAGGAAGCAAGACAATTTTATTTTCTTGTGCATTAATGTTTCAGACATTGTGTTGAAAGCAAAACAATGAAATAACTCATTAAGAAGCCGAATGACATCGACAAAAATCTTGTGACAAAAGGCATCTCAGACCAGGAACTAGACAAAGGCAAAGCCAGCACAGACAACACATTTTTTTTCCTTCCTCAACAAAAAAACCAGGTACTTTTATATTTGGCATTCAAGCATACCTATGCATTCATTTCATTTCCAATTTAATAGTACATTGTAAAAATTATATAACCCAAAAACCATTGAGGGTTCCGAAACCCATGAAAACCGAAAACTACAATTCACAGGCTCGGACTAGTCAAATAGCGAGGGCATGAAAACCCCTCAAAAATACACAAATACTAGTCAAACAGCGAGGGCATGAAAACCCCTGAAACTACACAAATACATAGAGGAAGTGAAACCCCAAGGGTTATACCCAACTAAAGACAGAGTAAGCAAAGGAAAGATATAGCCATGGAAAGTCCCTACCCAGATTTTCCGCAAGATTGTGAAAACTCCCAAGGACGAGGCTGTGGACCAGCTTTCCCCTGGAACAACTTGCACACCACCACAAAAACATGGTAGCAGTTAAGTAGGGCCAACGAGACCAACAATACAGTGCGCAGATTGACCAACAAGGGAGAAGGAATTTACCTGGAGAAGGCCTAACTCTGTGAAAGAGGACGAGAATCGAGACTCTTTCCAGAGGGTTTCTCCCAAAAGGAACGCCATAAGAGAGAGTTTCCTGCTCACCAAGGAGCCAAAGGGTTAGAGACTTAAAAATGAAAGGAGGAAATGAAATTGGAACAAGTAATTACCTGAAGTTGAGTTCGCTGAGCCGTCCACCACAGTAGCAAGGAAAGAACCTGTGGTTACATAGAGCCAAATCATCACCAGACCCAACATCAAGAAAACAATAATCACAAATAGAGTAGAGACAATACATGAGCTGGGTGACAGAGATGAACCAACTTGCAGGTGGAAAATCGACCTGAAAACCTCCAAGAACTAGTGAAGTAAACCACCACACGGAACAAGCAAGGCACATCATTAACAAACCACCATACGGGACTAGCAAGGCACAACGCTTACCAACCATCACAAGAACCAGGCGAAGGCACAATGCATCCACAGAGCCGAACCAGACCACAACAAATGCAAGAATGAATTCCAAATACCCTCGGCAGGTGTGATAGACCGCGTTTTCAAACCCAAGGCTAGTACAAAGGGCAAGCTGAAAACATAAATCGCATTAAAACCTCACACCAAAACCCTGCCACTGTTTAATTTGAAAAACGACAAGAGTTAAACGGTCGTTACTACATGTCGCTCCTCAGGATTGCCACCAATTTTTGGTATCAGAGCAATTTGTTCCTTTCCCTCAGTAAATATGGAGGTAGGAAGAAGGGGTCGAGGTAGAGCCATCAGAAGAGTAGCAGATGAAGGGTGACGAGAAGAAATTAGGACTTTAACTGCACATTTGGAAGCAGTGGAAGCAGGAAAGCATAGAGATCTGGAAGGTGGGGATGACAGTGAGGAGGAAAACACAGCCACAACGGATGGGTCAGATGAAGAAGGACCAAAGATTGAGGTCAGTTTTGTTGGCTAGTAGCAAGCCAAGACTGGAGCTCTCTAATTATGATGGCATTTTGTCCACAGAGGCATTGTTAGACTGGATAAGTGAGCTAGATAAATATTTTGAATATGAAGAAATCAACGAAGACAAGAAGATCAAGTTTGCTGTCACCAAGTTGAACGGACATGCAACATTGTGGTGGGACAGTGTGCAGGTAGAAAGGAGAAGATTGAACAAACCATTGATTGAAAAATGGGACATGATGATTGCTAGAATGAAGAGAAAATTTCTTCCCAAAGATTACCAAATGGCCCTTTATAGACAAGTACAGAACCTGAGGCAAAGAATGATGACCGTAAAGGAATATACAGAAGAATTTTATAAAGTAAACCTGAGAGCTGGTTATGTTGAAGATACCCTTGAAAAAACAACGAGGTTTGTAAATGGTCTACGGATGCAGATCCTAGATGAAATTAGTATTCTTTCCCCTAAGACCATAGAGGAAGCCTATCAGAGTGCTTTGAAGGTGGAGGAAAATATTGCTAGGAAACAGAATGCTAGAAGAGGACATGGCTCTGGTAGAGGTAGGGGATAGTCCTTTGGCAGAGGTAGAACATCCAACAGCAATGAAGAGGGCAGTAGTTTGAAGACTTTGGGATAGACAGAAGGGAAGGTAACACCAGAGGAGGAAGGTCATACCAGCAAGGAAGAGGTAATGGCAGAGGCAGAGGAAATTCCTATTAGTGTTACAAGTGTCACAAGTGGGGACACAGGTCCTTTGAATGTCCCAAAAATGAAAAAACTAGACAGAGGGGAGCATATGTTGCTCAGACCGATGGAGCAGAGGTACCACCATAGGAGGTGGAAAATTTGCCTGAAACCGGGGAAGCCTTGGTGTTGACCAAGGTATTATTGAAACCAGCTAAGGAAGTAGCTAATTAGACACAGAGGAAAGCATTGTTCCAAACTGTGTGCAAGTCGCATGGGAGATGCTGTAAATTAATCATAGACATTGGAAGTACTGATAATCTGGTAGCTACTGAAATGGTGGGGAAATTGGGTTTGAAGAAGCTAAAGCACCCAACTCCATATAGGGTGTCTTGGTTGCAGAAAGGTCACCAACTGCTAGTTGATGAGCAATGCGAAGTAGAGTTTCATATTATCAAGTACAAGGACAAGGTGACTTGCGATATCATGCCTATGGACGTGTGCCATATTCTGCTAGGTAGACCATGGTAGTATGATTGGAAGGTTGTCCATGACGGGGAAACAAATTGTTACAAGTTTGTTAAAGATGGTATAAAGCATACACTAGTGCCCATGAAGGAAGAGGATGCTGTAGAAACCAGAAGAACAAAAGCATTACTGTTAGGTGGAAAAGCGTTTTTGCGACAGATGGAGAATGATGAGGTAAAATATAAAGTGGTGCGAAGGCCAAAACCAGTATTGGTCCATACTAAAGTCACTGACTTACCTAGAGATACAGGACATGCTGCAGGAATTTAGTGATATTGTGGTAGACGATCTACCAGACAAATTACCACCAAAGCGGAGCATTAGTCACCATATTGATTTTATTCCAGAAGCCAGTTTGCCAAACAAATCTGCTTACCGGATGAATCTGAAGGACAATGAATAAATCAGGAAGTAGGTGCAAGAGTTGTTGGATAAAGGACTGATTTGAGAAAGTCTAAGCCCCTGTGTAGTTCCAACTGTTTTAGCTCCCAAAAAAGGATGTGAGTGGCGGATGTGCACTGATTCCCGGGCAATTAACAAGATCACTATCAGGTACAAGTTTCCTTTACCTCGAATGGATGATATGATGGATTTTTTGAGTGGAGCAGCATACTTTTCAAAGATAGACCTGAAAAGCAGCTACCACCAAATCAGGATTCGAGAAGGTGACGAGTGGAAGACAACTTTCAAGACTAATGAAGGCTTATATGAATGGTTGGTTATGCCATTTGGATTGAGCAATGCCCCTAGCACGTTCATGCGTTTGATGAACGAGATGCTGAAGGAATTCATTGGTAAATTTGTGATTGTATATCTGGATGATATACTTATATTCAGCAAGATGAAGGAAGAGCATTTTCGACATGTGAGGTATGTATTGGAAAAATTGCAGCAAAATAAATTACTGATAAATTTGAAGAAATGTTCTTTTTTCAAGAAAGAATTAATTTATTTGGAATTTGTGATTTCTGAGAATGAACTAAAAATGGATCCAAAAAAGGTTGCAACCATAGTTAGCTAGTTGTCTCCCAAAAGTTTGTTTGAGGTATGGAGTTTTCATGGATTGGCGAGTTTTTATCGAAATTTTATTAAAAATTTCAGTGGGATTTGTGCACCCATGGTGGACACCATTAAGAAGGAAAAATTAGCCTTTTCATTGGACAGAGTCGATAGAGAAGAGTTTTCAGCTGCTCAAAAGAAAGATGACTAAAAAACCAATTTTGAGATTACCAGACTTTAACAAACTTTTTCAAGTTCGCTGCGATGCCAGTGGAACAACCATTGGTGCAGTACTCAGCGAAGAAGACAAGCCAGTAGCCTATTTCAGTGAGAAATTAAATGAAAGTAGGTAGAAGTACACGTCTTATGACAAAGAATTTATGTCGTGGTTCAAGTGCTAAAGCATTGGAGACATTATCTATTGGGCAATGAATTTGTCTTATTTTCAAACAATTTGCATTACAGTATATTATGCAACAGCATAAGCTGAACCATAAACATGCGAAGTGGGTGGAGTACCTACAGAGTTTTACAATTGTGTTGAAACACATCAGTGATCACGCCAACAAAGTGGCAGATGCATTAAGCAGGAGGAATTTTATCCTATAGGAAAGTACGATACAAGTATTAGGATTCGAACATCTTAAGTACTTGTGAAATAGATGCAGATTTTAAGGAACCCTATGGAGCTTGCCAAAATCCATTGTTGAGAGATAACAGTTCATGGCTAGACTATAATATGCAGGAAGGGTTGCTATTCAAAGGAGGGCAGTTGTGTATTCCAGAGTGTTCTATGAGAGAGAACTTAATCCAGGAAAAACATAATGGAGGTTTAGCTGGGCATTTTGGCATAGATAAGACCTTGGATCAGTTGAGCCACTTTTACTATTGGCCAAAGATGCATAGAGATGTACAAAGATTTCTGACTAGATACAAAGTGTGTCAGCTTGCAAAGGGACACAACTAGAACACAGGGTTGTATATGCCCTTACCTATTCCGAACAGACCATGGGACTCAGTTAGTTTAGACTTTGTCTTAGGTTTGACGAAGACACAATGGGGATTCGATTCCATCATGGTGGTGGTGGATCGTTTCACCAAAATGGCACATTTTATTCCGTGCAGGAAAACCACTGATGCCACATATGTAGCACATTCGTTCTTCACAGAGATAGTCAAATTACATGGCTTGCCAAAGTCTATTATTTCGGACCGAGACGTAAAGTTTGCAGGTCATTTTTGGCGGACCTTATGGAAAAAATTAGAGACCAGACTAAACTTCAGCTCAACTTATCATTCGCAGACCGATGGCCAAACCGAAGTGGTGAACCAAATTCTGGGAAATCTATTAAGGAGTTTGGTTGGCGAAAATTCTCGACAGTGGGATCGTGTGCTTGCACAATCGGAATTTTCTTATAATGGTCACCCAACAGAAGCATGGGCAGTAGTCCTTTCTAGATCCTATATGGAATGCACCCATGTGGAGTACATGAGTTGCGGGATTTGGGTTAGTTGGAGCGTAGGAGTGTTGATGGTGAAGATTTTGCATAGGCAACTAGCGATCTTCATGAACAGGTGAAATTAAAATTACAAGACAACAACCAAAGATACAAACAGAAAGCAGATTTGAAAGGGCGAGAGGTATAATTCAACGTAGGGGACTTGGTATTAGCACACCTACACAAGGAGAGGTTTCCTAAAGGCGAATACAACAAGTTAAAATGGAAGAAAATTGGGCCTGCAGGATTCTTCGAAAGTTTTTTGTGAACGCTTATGAATTGCAGTTACCCCCAGGTATAGGAATCTCACCCATTTTTAATGTGGCAGATCTGTACCCATACATTGTGGCAAATGAAGAAGAAAGTTCGTAGAGACGAACACAGGACACCTAGAATGAGAACAACTCATGGATTAAATAGATGTCCCCAACAACGCCTTTATAGATCGAATAGATCCTAGACACCCAGGTGGCCAGACGGACTCGAAGGAAAGAATATTTGCGGTACCTAATCAAGTGGAAGGGTCATCCTATTGAAGATAGTTCTTGATTAGATGCTAGCCAGATTCAATGCATCGGGTACTCTATTGAAGAGCTCATGGACATGAGCCATGAGTTTAATTTACAATGGGAGCCTCATGCAGGAGCATTCGACTGAAAAGGCGACAACTGGGAAATGTTTTTTTTTTTGCTGAAAAGAAAGAAAAAAATTTTGAATTTTGTTTATTTTTGTTTTATTTAAATTAAGGCTGACACATCCATTGTTCTTTAAAAATTAGGCAAGCAAGTAAAGATAGGATTAGTTAAGAGCATGATTAAAGAAACTGTTAGATAACTGAAAGGTAACTGAGAAACAATTCCTCAACTGTAAGAAACTACTAGTAATGCATTGAAAAAGAAAAACCAGAGCCTCATGGAGGGGCTGCCATCTAGAGAGACGAGAGGACTCAGGATTTGTTATTTTGCAATTGTCTTGAATATTTATAAAAGCAAATGAATCTAGAACCTATCATTAAGGAAGCAAGATAGTTTTATTTTCCTATGCATTAATGTTTCAGACATTGTGTTGAAAGCAAAACAATGAAATAACTCATTAAGAAGCTGAATGACATCGACAAAAATCTTGTGATAGAAGGCATCTCAGACCAGGAACCAGACAAAGGCAAAGCCAACATAGACAATACATTTCTTTTTCTTTCCTCAACAAAGAAAACCAGGTACTTTTATATTCGACATTCAATCATACCTATGCATTCATTTCATTTCCAATTTAACAGTTCATTGTACAAATTATATAACCCAAAAACCGTTGAGGGTTCCCAAACCCATGAAAACCAAAAACTACAATTCACAGTCCTAGACTAGTCAAACAACGAGGGCATGAAAACCCCTCAAAACTACACAAATACTAGTCAAACAGTGAGGGCATGAAAACCCCTAAAACTACACAAATACATGGAGGAAGCGAAACCCCAAGGGTTATACCCAACTAAAGATAGAGTAAGCAAGGGAAAGATATAGCCATGGAAAGACGCTACCCAGATTTTTCCCAAGCTTGCGAAAACTCCCAAGGACGAGGCTGTGGAGTAGCGTTCCCTTGGAACGACCTGCACACCACCACAAAAACATGGCATCAGTTAAGTAGGGCCAACGAGACCAATAGTACAGTGATGAGATTGACCAAGAAGGGAGCGAGAATTTAACTGGAGAAGGCCTGACTCCGCGACAGAGGATGAGAACTGAGACTCTTGCTAGAGGGTTTCTCCCAACAGGAAAGCCATAGGAGAGATTTTCCTACTCACCAAGGAGCCAAAGGGTTAGAGACTTAAAAACGAATGGAGGAAATGAAGTTGGAACAAGTAATTACTTGAAATTGAGTTCGTTGAGCCGTCCACCGCAATAGCAAGGAAAGAACCTGTGGTTACATAAAGCCAAATCATCACCAGACCCAACATCAAGAAAACAATCATCACAAACAGAGTAGAGACAAAGCATGATCCGGGTGACAGAGATGAAACAACTTGCAGGTGGAAAATTGATCTGAAAACCTCGAAGAACCAGCGAAGTAAACCACCACAAGGAGCAAGCGAAGTGTTGGGTGTGGAGCCTGATTATCTTCTGTATTCAAAGGTTTGAACCAGATGTATACCCCAGGAAGACTGTACACCCCTCCACGTGGACTTGTCCCCCTTGTGGGGGTCCGGGGGCCAGCGGTCCCCTAACAGGGGCTCAGGGCCAGCACCCTCGAAGCTAAAAATAGATCTAAAATTTCCTTGTAAAAGTCTAGTAATTTCTAGTCAATATGGGCCGTTCATTAGGTGGATGATCTGATGGTAGAAGTTATGTTTAATTTAGGGTTTTTTTCCCTAGAAGGCAACCCCTCACTATATATGAGGGAATTGTATTGCGTCTATGCGTATCTGTATTCTGAGTGAAGAAGAGAGAGAATATTGAGAGCAAAGAGGTTGTTACAACGGATCTGCTGTAGGTTGTATCTCTTCAGTTTGCTGGATAATATAAAAGGAAGGACTGGTTGTTTCTCCGTGGACCTAGCCCAAACTGGGTGAACCACGTATATCTATGTCTCTCTTTTTTTATGCGTTTTCTGTGTTTATATTTCTGCAATATTTTATGTGTTCCATTGCTCCGTAATATATAATTTACTAACAACTGGTATTAGAGCCGAAGGTATACTTGGCTGATAAACTCGTAGGAGAGAAGGGTTCCTGGTTTGAGCAGGAGCAATGGCGGAAGATGGTAGGTTTAGGGTCAAAAAATTCAACAGCCAAAACTACCAGCTGTGGAAGATGCAGATGGAAGATTATATGTATCAGAGAGATCTGTACCCACCATTGAGTGGAAAGACAAAGAAGCCGACGAGTATGACAGACACAGAATGGGATATTCTCGACAGAAGGGCACGTGGAACAATATGTTTGTGCCTAGCGGCGTCAGTAGTGTTTAATATTTGAAAGGAAACGACAACACAGGGTTTAATGTCAGCATTGTCCAAACTGTATGAAAAACCTTCAACCTCAAATAAGGTATTTCTTATGAAGCGTTGATTTAATATGAAGATGTCAGAAGGTGGATTTGTTGCAGATCATTTAAATGATTTAATACAGTTACAAGTCAGTTAAATTCTGTAGGGGTAAATTTTGATGATGAAGTTAGGGCTCTGTTATTTCTGTGCTCATTGCCAGAAAGTTGGAATGGTTTAGTTATGGCCGTTAGTAACTCTGTCTCTGGATCTAGTACTTTAAAGTTTGATGATGTTGTTGGTGCAATCCTTAGTGAGGAAATGTGACAAAAAAGCTCCGGTGAGACATCAGGTAATGCTTTGACTGTAGAGACTAGGGGAAGAAAAATGGAAAGAGGAAAGAGCCCTCGATACCACAGTAAGTCAAGAAAAGGCAGATCCAAGTCTAGATCGGGGACAGTGTGCTGGAAATGCGGGAAGAAAGGACACCTGAAGAAAGATTGCAAGTCTCAGAAGGGAAAAGAAGGAGATGCGCAACAAGAAACTAATCATGAAGTGAATGTAACAGGTGATGTGTTGCAAGATGGTTTGATTCTTTCATTAGAAAATATTATTGATGCCTGGGTGATAGATTCAGGGGTCTCATTCCATGCCACACCTAATAAGAAACATTTTCATGATTATGTTCAAGGAGATTTTGGACAAGTTCGATTGGATGATGATAAACCCTGTAAAATCATTGGAATGGGTACAGTTTTCATAAAAAAGCAAAATGGAAATCAATGGCTATTGAAGAAGGTAAGGCATGTTCTAGATCTGAAGAAAAATCAGATTTCAACAGGGAAGTTGGGAGGTGAAGGATGCGTAACTACTTTCACAGATAAAACGTGGAAGGTCACTAAAGGATCCCTAGTAATAGCAAAAGGAGAAAAAGGTTGGTACATTGTATTTATGCAATGTTATTTCTAATTTTGTTAATGCTTTAACCTCTACAGGAGAAGATACAACATTGTGGCATCATAGGCTCGGGCACATGAGTGAGAAGGGGATCCAGATTCTTCATTCAAGAAATTTGGTACCAGGTTTGAAGCATGTTGATTTAAAATTCTATGAGAACTGTGTTTATGGAAAATAGAAGAGAGTCAGATTCCTTAGAGTCGGGAAAGAAATGAAGAGTGAAAAATTAAAGCTTGTGCATACAGATGTATGGGGACTTTCTCAGATATCATCTCTTGGTGGCTCTCATTATTATGTTACTTTTATTGATGATGCAACTAGAAAAACCTAGATTTATTGTATTTGAAATAAATCTGATGTATTTGATACTTTCAAGAAATGGAAAGCTTTGGTTGAAAATGAGACAGGGAAAAGGTTGAAGTGTCTCAGATCAGATAATGGAGGTGAATATTGCAGCAAAGAGTTTGATAGGTACTGTTCAGAGAATGGAATTCGCAGAGAGAAGACAGTTCCAGGAACACCACAAGAAAATGGTGTGTCAGAAAGGATGAACAGGACAATCATGGAGCGTGCAAGGTGCATGAGATTGCATGCAGGATTGCCTTTACAATTTTGGGTAGATGCTATAGATACTGTTGTTTATCTAATAAACAAAGGGCCTTCAAGTTCCTTGGATGGTGGTATTCCAGAGGAGGCATGGACAGGTAAAAAGGTAAACTACTCATTTTTAAAGACTTTTGGTTGTGAAGCCTTTGTCCACATTAACAAAGAAAATAGAACAAAGCTTGAGGCAAAATCAAAGAAATGTACCTTTATTGGATATGGTGTTAATGATTTTGGTTATCGCTTATATGATTATGAAAATCACAAAATCATTAGGAGCATAGATGTAGTATTCAATGAAAAGGTCTTGTATAAGAATCAGTTGCAGGAAAAGAAACAAGAAAAATAACATAGGGAATACACAGTGCTTGATGATATCACAGGAAAAGTGATGGTGCCTAAAAATCATAATGATCAACAGCCAAAACAACAACTACAACAACAACAAGCACTTCAAACACCTGAAACTGGTGTTAGAAGATCTACCAGGATAAGTAGACCCCTTGAATGATAATCTCCTTCATTATATTATGTATTCTTGACTGATTTTGGTGAACCAGAATGTTATGAAGAAGCAGTGCAGGTAGAAACTAGGGAGAAGTGGGAGCAAGCCATGAAAGAAGAGATGGACTCCCGAGCACATAACCAGACTTGGGACTTAGTCAAGTTTCTTACAGGTAAAACAACATTGCAGAATAAATGGGTTTACAGGCTGAAGGAAGAATATGGAGGAAAACAGAGGTACAAAGCTAGACTTGTGGTGAAGGGGTTTGCACAGAAGAAAGGTATTGATTTTGATGAAATATTTTCTCCTGTTGTTAAAATGACTTCAATCAGAACTATTTTAAGTCTAGTAGCAGCTAAAGATTTGCATCTTGAGTAGTTAGATGTAAAGACAACCTTTCTCCATGGGGATTTTGAGGAAGAGATATATATGCAACAGCCACAAGGATATGAGGTAAAAGGGAAGGAGAAACTAGTGTGTAGGTTGAAGAAGAGCTTGTATGGCTTAAAACAGGCTCCAAGGTAGTGGTATCTAAAATTTGACAGGTTTATGTCTGAACAAGGTTATACTAGATGTCACTCTGATCAGTGTGTTTATCTGAAAAGGCAAAAATGATGGCATCTATATTATATTGTTATTGTATGTAGATGACATGATTGTTGCAGGTTCTAACATGCAGAAAGTAAATGTGCTCAAAAGGAAATTGGCAAACTCATTTGCAATGAAGGATTTGGGAGCTGCAAAACAAATCCTTGGTATGAGAATAACTAGAGACAGGAAAAATCGCAAATTAACATTGTATTAAAATGAGTACATACAAAAGGTGTTGAAAATATTTAATTTGCAGAATGCAAAACCAGTTAGTATACCTTTGGCTAGCCATTTCAAATTAAGTAAGGAGGTGTGTCCCAAGACTCAGGAAGAAATGGCTCATATGTCTAAAGTTCCATATGCATCAGCAGTTGGAAGCTTAATGTATGCAATGGTCTGCACAAGGCCTATTATTGCACATGCAGTGGGAGTTGTAAGCAGGTACATGAACAATCCAAGAAAAGAGCATTGAATGGCAGTGAAGTGGATTCTCAGGTATTTGAGAGGTACCGCAAATCAAGCATTATGCTTTGGTGGTTCAAACATTGTTATACAGGGATATGTTGATGTAGATATGGCAGGTGATAGAGATAACAGGAGGAGCACAACAAGGTATGTGTTTACTGTAGGTGGAACAACTGTTAGTTGGGTTTCAAAAATCCACAGTGTTGTTGCACTTTCAACAACAGAAGCATAGTATGTTGCTGCTACAGAGGCTAGTAAAGAAATGATTTGGTTACAAAGGTTTCTAGATGAATTGCGCAAGAAGCAGGAGTTGGGTAGGTTATACAGTGACAACAAGAGTGCCATACATCTTGAAAATAACTTTGTATTTCATTCCAAGACTAAACATATACAACTCAAGTACCATTTCATATGGTCAGCATTGGAAGATGGACAATTGAAGCTGGAAAAGATACACACTAGCCAGAATCCTACAGATATGTTAACAAAAGTTGTAACAAGGGAGAAACTGAGAATCTGCTCAGTTTCAATTGGTCTTCAAGTATGATGAAGAATATGAGAAACAGCCAGGTCCAAAGTAGAGATATTGTCTAGCAAATGAAGCAGCGGTGGAGTTGCTATAATCAGTCTCCAAGTGGGAGATTGTTGGGTGTGGAGCCTGATTATCTTCTATATTCAAAGGTTTCAACCGGATGTATACCCCAGAAAGACTGTACACCCCTCCACATGGAGGGGGCGGGGGTTCGGGGGCCGGCGGTCCCTCGGCGGGGGTTCGGGGACAACGCCTCCGAAGCTAAAAATAGATGTAAAATTGCCTTGTAAAAGTCTAGTAATTTCTATTCAATCTGGGATGTTCATTAGGCGGATGATCTGACGGTAAAGTTATGTTTAATTTGGGGTTTTTTCCCTAGAAGGCAACCCCTCACTATATATGAGGGAATTGTATTGCATCTATGCATATCTGTATTCTGAGTGAAGAAGAGAGAGGAGATTGAGAGAAAAGAGGGTGTTACAGTGGATCTACTGTAGGTTGTATCTCTTCAGTTTGCTGGATAATATAAAAGGAAGGACTGGCTGTTTCTTTGTGGATGTAGCCCAAACTGGGTGAACCACGTATATTTGTGTCTCTCTTGTTTTATGCGTTTTCTGTGTTTATATTTATGCAATATTTTATGTGTTCCATTTCTCCGTAATATATAATTTACAAACACGAAGGCATAATTCTAACAAACCACCACATGGAACAAGCAAGGCACAACATTAACAAACCACCATACGGGACAAGCAAGGCACAACGCTTACCAACCATCACAAGAACCAAGCGAAGGCACAGTGCATCCACAGAGCCGAACCAAACCACAACAAATGGAATAATGAACTCCAAATACCCTCGGCAAGTTTGATAGACCGCGTTTGCAAAGCCAAGGCCAGTACAAAGGGCAAGCCAAAAACATAAATCACATTAAAACCTCACACCAAAACCCTGCCACTGTTTAATTCGAAAAAAGACAAGAGTTAAACGATCATTACTACGTGTCCCTCCTCGGGATTTCCACCATGTAACATCTTTGTTTTTCCCGTAATGACCTTTATAACCTTAGCAACCTAGAATGGATAGCCATTGGCATCTCCATCTGCTAGCACTGTGATCATGGAACCATCCTTAATATCCCGTACTGAACCCCTGTAAAGGTCTTCCATGGCTTCACGTTGTGCATGAGATATTCTGGAACCAATATACATTTCTCTTTCCTCTACTTGTGAATAATTAATAATACCTTGAGATTATTGTTTCTCAACAATGTTTCTTTCCTCATGTTCATTTGACATATTTTGTGGCCAAATAAATAGAGTTTTCAAAGGTATATCTTCATTCTTTGTTCTTGAAATGATATCACTTTGATTATTGAAAAAATACTGCCACCAAATTGAATCAACAATACCAAAGTACTCATTTGTATATCTAATACATTTTTTAATTTCTTCGAGGCAATCAGAATAATTTATATCTCTATTCTGCTTGCATGCATTATGAACTTCAACAACTAATTGTAATAACAATATATTTGACACAAATGTTGGATGATTTGGAATGGACTTCAAAAATTCCAAACCTGATGACGACACCCATTCTGCAGTAGTTGAATACTTCTTGCCCCATACTAGTGTTTTCCCATAAATTTTCTTGATATGTAATTGATGTTGGAAGATAATGTCATTAAGTTGTTCAATGCATTTCTCCTAACCATGTGATCTCAGAATAACCCTTCGCATGTCAGCGTTTTCTTCAAACACATCAAAAATAGGCTCTAGCATGTATGATTTCTTAATAGATTCAATTAATGATGGCAAGCTCCCAACATCCTTCCTCCTCAATGTGATTGAAAAAACACCTCAACATCTGATCAATATGGTCATGAGTGTGCCCAACAAGAAGGAAACAACCTTTACCTTATGAAAAATTCTCAATTCAACAAGCATGTTTAGATATCCAAAAACAATCTGATTTGTGTTTTCACGACAAGTGTTGTCCAATTGTAGATACAAAACTTCAGGAAGATTATGAGACCAATGAGAAATCACATCATGAATTATGGTTATTGTCAGATTTGCATCATTATGAATATTTGGAGCTATGAAGTATACCCTTGGCAACATTTTCCCACTGAATACCATACAACCGACCAAGTGATATTGAATAAAATTTTCCTTGTGCAAATTTTTGGTTGTGTGAACAAAATGTGGTAGAAGTGTTTTCTTCTGGTCCATACCATCAACTATCAAACCCAAATATTTATTGGGATTATCATAACACTTCTTTTGATGCTTGTACAACATTTTCCTTTCACTTGTTTGTTGTTTGTGACACTCTTGAAGCGCTTTGACAATGGAATCTACACAACATAAAAGAAGGTCATTAAGAAATACATTTTCATAGTAGATGACTATACAATTTGAAAAATTAATGTTATGAATGCTTACCTCTTTCTGCCCCTTCACATTTCTCCCTTTTTGATTTAAGGGAAGCACATGTAGTGCAAACCCCCATCACCGTCTTCTTAGGAATACATACATTGTTGAATTCTCTCTTCCATACCTTCACAAAATATTGATAAGTAATAAATCGACCATTTCCTTCAACACCTTCCGCATATTCTTTGTATAAGTTGTAGATTTCTTGTCTTGATAAATTATCTGGAAAATGTATTATCTCTCTATTTTCATACACTCTCCATGCTTTGAAAAGAAGTCTTTCATCCATGACATTGCAGTATTTGATAATGGCCCAAATTATCGTTTATGACGTACTTCAGAATAAAATGTGGGATCCTTTTCCAAATTTTCTTGGATTCTTCATAGACGAAAATTACCCATTCAATGAAACATTTTGAAATAAATTCTATGGATAAATAAAGAACCAATATGATAATCATAACCTCACAATATAGATTGCATGTACCCCACTAAATATGAATTCTGCATGTTTTTATTCATTGACAAATATCTCTTCCTTCTCTCCAATGCAAACTTGAAATCCTTATGTTTCAAGCAATCCTTTGACAACATTCACTTGAAATGAGAGCACTGATAGAACTTCTTCTCATGATATATTCTTCTCTACCCCTTGTATAACTAGAACATCTTGGATTGATATGAAAAGGTTTGCTCCTATGCCTCAATACGATATTTGCTGGAAACATCTCCATCATTAAATCATCATCTGTATAAGCATTTTCATCATCATCGCTTTTGAAATATTGACTTGGACGATCAGGTGCTAAACAAATAGCTCAAAATTCAAAGTTGTTAGATTAGTGTGGAACCTAAACTACCGCATAGTGCTCGCCATCCTGAATCTAGTGCAACTCGTTTTGCATGAAACAGACAACGTATGCTCCCATAAACATGTTCTGTTCGCTTTCCGAAACAGGCGAATTTTTGAAAAATGTGACAACCTAGTTAGTAGCCCATACTGCTGACGTGGCAATGACTGTGCATGTTTATGTGTTAGGCTTGACTGGTGAACGGGCTCCTTCGGCGAATCATATGATGCCAAGTGGCAGTTTGTCATTGGGTGCATTTGGCAGTTTTTGAATGGATGGTTGGTGGCCAACCACAGGATGCCATGTTGCCCATCCAGAGGCCCCCATTTGGTTGACAGGGGGCCACCAAAAATTCATTGAAGGTCCCAGCAATAGCGGTAGGGGTCAAACTCTCAACCTCCAAGCACAAGTCCAAGCCTCCTACCAATGCCCAACACTAATAGTTCTTAACAACTATAGCGTTTAGCATATATTTAAAGTCGAAGTCTGTGCCATTTAGAGGAAAGGGCTAGCCATGGGGCCAGCCCTTGGGCATGCGCCACCCACGGGACCACCATTAGAGTGGAGTGGGGGCCCGACCAACGAGGGTGGGCCCTTGGCCTTAGCCCCAGGCACGTGACCCCCCCACATGTCCATAAATTTCGGATTTTAGATGTTATATGACATTTAATGCGTCCAACAAATTCACCTTGAAATCAGAGGAAATGGCACCCGCTTAGCGGAAATTCGGGTGAAATTGTAGGATGGTGCTAGATTTTGGGGAAATTGTAGTGCGATCAACAGAAATACTTGGGGAAGCCATAACTTCTTTAGTTTTTGACCAAATCATGAGCAATAAGAGGCTAGACATGCATTTTTAGGAATTCTGGAGCCATTGGAACAAGTTTCAGAGGTATCTAAGCATTGTAAACTAATGTATTCACACTTTTGAGCATAATAGAGAGGGCCAAGCTATTGGAAGCTGGACCAAGGAGACGTAGCCGAGGCGGGGTGAACTCCTTCATCATGTGCTATTGTGATACTATTTTAGTGATGTTCATGTCTATTATATGCTGTTGTTCAGTCATTTTCTTATGTTAATTTGTACATAAAATTTACATAAAAACACTTAAAAACACATGTTTAAACTTGCAATTAACCTCATGAATCCTTAAGCACTTTTAACATATTCTAAAAAGGAATTTAGTACAACAAAACTAATTTTCCCATTCAGATCAAGTTTGGTATCAAAGCTCTTGGTTTTCTTTTTGCAAGAAGTATTTAACTGTTTGCAAGTGAAAGTGATGCTTACAAGGTTGAAGCTCAAGAGAGGAGAAGGGAAGCTGGTTGAAAGTCTGAATATGGGTCAAGGAGAAGGAGTGCAAGGTTGTGACAATCTCCACCACCAGTTCTACCTCAAGTTGCAATTGAGGCTCCAGTAAGCATATCACATGAGGGAGAGCCTACGAATATGTCAGAGGATGAGAAGGTCTATAGGAATACTTTCTTTGACATGACAAAGATGGTGAATGTCCTGTATGAAGGGAGGAATACAAGAGTGCAAGGTGAAATCTCCAAGCCTCCAAAAGGAGAATTTTCTTTAGGAGGAGGATGAGGTAATGGAAATGGAGGTAAACCCCCAACCTCTCCTCCATCATCTTCATCTTCATCTTCACAGGAAGCTTCACCCTCTTCCACTAATACAACCATTACTCATACTCATCAACATACCTGAAAAGGAATTAGTAAAACACCTCTGTTAAAACTTGAACTGCACATGTATAATGGTGAAGTGAATGCATAGAAGCTTAACAATTGGGTTCATCAGTTGCATGTCTATTATAGAATTAGAAACTTTTAATATGATGACATAAAGATTCAACTAGCTTCCTTGAGACTCGAGGGTGCAACACTAGTATGGTGGGAATCCATGACACAAGAGGAGATAAAAAAACACGGTAAGATCTCAATTTCTTGGTCTGATTTCATTGCTGCAATTAAAAGATAGTTTTACCCTCTAGCATATATGTAGAAAGCCATCATGAATTGGTAGAACTTTAGACAACTTAAAGGTCAAAATGTGGAAGATTACACCAAAGAATTTAGAAGAAGGTCTTTAATATTACGTGTAGATTTTCAATCACAAGACACATTGCTGAAGTATATAAGGGGTTTACACAGTTACCTTAGGCATACTATCCTTATGTTTAATCCCAATAATCTAGATGAGGTGTGTGTGCAAGCCACTCATCTTGAGGCAAGACGGGAAAATAATCTAGAAGAGGGTAGTAAAAGGACATTTAAGGGTAAAGGAAAAGAAAATGGTTTCAAAGGGAAAGGAAAGAAAAATACACCCATTAAGAAGGAAGGAGAGAAAATAACATGCAAACATTGTTCCAAAGAGGGACATGATGAAGTTCATTGTTGGAAGCTTCATCCTAAGAAACCAAAGAAATTCAACAACAAGGGAAAACAAAAGAAAACTGCAACCACTCAACAAGATTTGGGATCCGATTCGGGTGACAAAATTTAAACTACAGCCATGGGTATGAAAGGAAAAGAATCCATTGCTAGCACTAGTACTTCAAATTTACACAATGAAACTCCAAATGAAAAGAAAAGGATAGAACTTTTTCACATAAGGGTAATCTCAAAACATAGCAAAATTGATACTCTTTTTGATAGTGGCTCTCAAGCCAATATCATCTTTGAACACATTTACAAAATTTTAAACTTGGAAACCATTCCACATCATAAGTCATATACATTACGATGGGTGTGTGCAAATGCACAATTGCAAGTAACTAGAAAGTGTAAATTTAAATTCACCGTTACTGCAAATTTCATAGATGAAGTGGAACTTGATGTTGTGCCATTAGACATATGTGGTATAGTTTTGGGCAGCCCATATCTCTATGACAAAAAATATATCTTCCATGGACATGAAAACAAATACCATTTGTTCAAAGATGGAGTAGAATACATTGTAAGAGTCCATAGCAAGAAACTAAATCTCTCACCTGTTAATGTGGGGTAGATGAAAAGACTAGTGAATTCTAGCAAGAATTTCGTGCTTCTAATGATCAAACCCAAAAATGATATTGATAATGAAGCTTTTCAAGGTTGTGACTCAAGATTAAAATCTGAATTGGTTGGTGTTTGTTAACAAATATGATGAGATGTTTCAAGAACCAAAAGGATTTCCTCCCAATAGAGGAATCCAACATGAGATGCATTTGCAAAAAGATAGTCCTCTTCCTAACATTGGCATGTACAAGATGTTAATGATGGAAAGTGTAGAAATTAAAAATAAAATTCAAGAGTTGTTGGATAAAGGGATCATTAGGCCAAGTTCTTCACCATGTGGGTCACCTATTATTTTGGTGCCAAAGAAGGATGGAACATGGCGCATGTGCATGGACTTCCATGCATTGAACAAGATTATATTAAAGAACAGTTACCCGCTGTTAGAAAATTATATATTACAGAGCAATGGAACACATAAAATATTGTAGAAATATAAACACAGAAAACGCATAAAATAAGAGAGACACAGATATACGTGGTTCACCCAATTTGGGCTACGTCCACGAAGAAATAGCCAGTCCTTCCTTTTATATTATCCAACAAACTGAAGAGATACAACCTACAATAGATCCACTATAATTCCCTCTTCTCTCTCGCTCAATATCCTCTCTCTTTTCGCTCAGAATACAAATCTACATAGACGCAATAAAATTCCCTCATATATAGCGAGGGGTTGCCTTCTAGGGCAAAAAACCATAAATTAAACATAACTTCTATCGTCAGATCTCCACCTAATGAACCACACAGATTGACTACGAAATTACAACATTTTACAAGGCAATTTTACATCTATTTTTAGCTTTGGGGGCACCGTCCTCGATCCTCCCACCAGGGGGGGGGGGCTCCCAAAGGTCGTAGCCGCCCCCTTGGACCCCCCTGCAGTGTATATTTTATGGGTGGTGTTGCCACCACATTGCGAACTAGGGTCTAATGTGGCGATACCTCTAAATAAAGAAGATAATCAAGCTCCACACCTAACACCCACTACCTAGAATAGATGATTTACTTGATCAATTGAAAGATGCAAAGTATTTTACTAATTTGGACTTAAGGAGTGGCCACCATCAAATTAGAATTTCTGAAGGAGTCATTTGGAAGACAACATTCAAGACAAAACAAGGTTTGTTTGAATGGCTAGTTATGCCTTTTGGTTTATGTAATGTTGTTGCTATCTTCATGCGTGTGATAAATGATGTGTTGAGGCCATTTCTTGATGAGTTTGTTATATTCTACTTAGATGACATCCTAATTTTAAGTAAATATCGTGATGAGCATGTCATGCATGTGAGAGAAGTACTTGATGTCTTAAATAAAGAATAGTTGTATTTAAAGATGTCACAGTGTGAGTTTGGAAAAACTTATTTAGTTTACTTGGGTCATATTGTTGGAGGAGGTGAGTTGAAAATAGATCCCTCCAAGGTTGATTTCATTATGAATTGGCTAAGGCCCAGGACAAATACTGAGGTAAGAAGTTTTCGGGAGTAGCCCAATATTGGAGGAAATTCATTGCCAACTTTTCTTCTATAGAAGCTCCTTTGCATGCATTGACTAGTGTGAAAAATGTTTTCAGTGGGGAGGCAAACAAAAAAAGGCCTTTGATGCATTGAAGGAAAAGATCATTTCATACCTAGTACTCACACTTCCATATTTGAGACAGTCATTTGAGATCTAGACTGATGCTAGTGACTACACTATGGGTGTAGTCCTCATGCAACATGGTAAGCCTATCTGTTTTCATTCGGAAATTTTCAATGGTGCAGTGATTAATTATCCTACACATGACAAGGAATTGTATGCATTGGTGCAAAGTGTGAAAAAGTGGAAACACTACTTGATGGGTAAGGAAACAATCATTCACATTGCTCATCAGCCATTTCAATACTTGCAATCTCAATCTAAGTTGGAGCAATCAAGGCACTTCCGATGGATGGGTTTTCTTCAACAATTCCACTTGGTAATAAGGTATAAGAAAGGTATCTATAATAAAGTTGTTGATATGCTTTCTAGGCCTCTTATTAGTGCAACTACTTTAATCAAGCATAATTATTTTGTTTTGCATGAAAGTTATATTGAGCAGTATGCATTAGACAATGACTTTCAGGATGTTTATGAAATCTTGAGTCAAGGTAACCAAGTAGAGGAATTGGATTATCCTTTTGATGATAACTTGTTGTACCATCTTGGTAAGCTTTGTACTCCACAAGGAGAAAGAGTCAACATTATAAGAGAGGCACATACTTCTCTTATTACTGGTCATTTCGGTGTAAGTAAGATGGTGGCACATATACAGAGGTATTGTTATTGGCCTAGTATGTTTGAGAGTGTGTCACATTTTATTAAATAATGTTCATTATGTGCAGTCAGTAAGCCTAGAAGTAGGAAGTTAGGATTGTACACACCACTTCTAGTACCTTCATGACCATGGGAGAGTGTTTCTATGGATTTTGTAAGAGGTATTCCATTGTCAAAAAGAGGTCATGATTATTTGTATGTGGTTGTGGATAGGTTCAACAAAATGTGTATTTTGATGCCATGTAAAAAGAAAATTACAGTTGAACCAATTGCTCAGTTATTCTTTCAAAATGTATGGGTGCATTTTGGATTGCCCACATCCATTGTTAGTGATCGAGATTCTTGCTTTCATGGGAATTTTTGGTCAAGCTTGTGGGGATTCATGGACACCAAATTGAAAAAGAGTACAATATTTCATCCGCAAACAGATGGTCAAACCGAGGTGGTGAACAGGACAATGATACATCTTCTTCGTGGGTATTGCATCAAGCATCCTCAGTTGTAGGATGAACATTTGCACTATATTCAACATGCTTATAACCAGGCCAAGCACTCTTCAACTCAAACATCGCCATTTGAAGCATGTTTGGGATACTTGCCTAAGTCTCCTTTAAATTTCATTTTTGGAAAGGATGTTGCTATTGATGCTCAAAGTGACATAGACAAAGCAATAAGGTAGTTGAACAAATCCAATTGGTACGCTAAAGAGTTCAAGAACAGCTGGAAAAGAGCCAAAGAAAGTACAAAGCAAGAAACGACAAGCATCGTGTAGATCACAAGTTCCAAGTTAGTGATGAAGTTTGGCTTCACATTAGCAACGAAAGGCTCCAAGGGGAAGCTAAAATGTTGAAACCAATTAGATATGGTCCATTCAGAATTCTGGAGAAAATTGGTGACAATGATTTCAGGTTGGATTTGCATTCATATATGAAAATTTATGTTGTTGTTAATGTTGAGAAATTAAGGTTATATGTGCCTCATTTGATTAAAGATCAAGGAGAAAATGTCAAAATTCCTTCCATTGATGATTTTTCTCCTGAATACCTTGATGAACTACAACAAGACACCATTATTGACAGAAGAACAAGGTCTTAAAAATGAGGGAGTGTGGACTAGCTTCGGGTGGGGCTCAAGGGAACAAATCCTTCCAAGGCTAAATGGATTGAGATTGGAAAGGTGAGGGAACTGTACCATCACCTGCTGGACAACTAAAATTGATCTTTCGGGTTCCAAAAGGCTTCCACTGGGGAGGAATGATCAGGTGCTAAAAAAATAGCTCAAAATTCAAATTTGTCAGATTGGTGTGGAAAATGAACATCCACATAGTGAAAGTCATCATGAATTTGGCGCAACCCATTTCACGCGAAACGAACACCATATGCTACGAGAAACATGTTATGTTTTCTTTCCCAAATAAACAAATTTTTGCAAAATGTGACAGCCCACTCAATAGTCCATATTGCTGACTATGCATGCTAATGTGGCAGGGTTGATTGGTTAATGAGTTCCTTTAGTGAATCATATGATGACAAGTGGAAATTTATCATTGGGTGCATTTGGTGGTTTTTGATTGGATTTTTGGTGGTCAACTACAAGCTGCCATGTGGCCCAACCAAAGGC
This sequence comes from Pinus tabuliformis, assembly GCA_031772625.1. Taxonomy (NCBI): domain Eukaryota; kingdom Viridiplantae; phylum Streptophyta; class Pinopsida; order Pinales; family Pinaceae; genus Pinus; species Pinus tabuliformis. The sequence goes on along the minus strand of CM062820.1, from coordinate 76,702,843 downwards.
CACCACGCGACAACCTTGGGGAAACCAAAAATTCATTGAAGGTCTAGGCAGCAGCAGCGGGGGTCGAACCTGCGACCTCCAAGCGCAAGTCCAATCCTCCTACCAACGCACCACAATAATAGTTCTTAATAACTATATTGTTTGGCATATATTTAAAGTTGAATTCCATGCCATTCAGATGAAAGGGCTAGCCATGGGGCCATCCCTTGGGCACATGCCACCCACGGGAACACCATCAAAGTAGAGTGGGGGCCTGAGTGGTGGGAGCAGGTTGTTGGCCTTAGCCCTGGGCACGTGGGCCCCACAATATCCATAAATTTCATATTTTAGGCATTATAGGAAATTTAATTTGTCTGAAAAATTCACCCTGAAATCGGTGGAAATGGCACCCACTTAGTGGAAATCCAGGCCCAATTGTAGGATGGTGCCAGATTTTGGGGAAATTGAGGTGTGATTAGAAGAAAGACTTGGGGAAGCCATAATGACTTCAGTTTTTTACCAAATCAGGGGAAGAGAGAGGCTAGACAAGCATTTTGGGCATTCTGAAGCCATTGGAACACGTTTTAGAGCTATCTAGGCATTGTAAACTAATGTGTTCACACTTTTGAGCATAATAGAGAGGGACAAGCCATTGGAAGCTTGACCAAGGAGAGGTATCCTAGGCGTGGTGAACTCCTTCATCCTGTGCTATTGTGATATTGTTTTGGTGATGTTCATGTCTGTTATATTCTACTATTCAGTCATTTGTTTATGTTAATTTGCACATTAAATTTACATAAAAACACTCAAAAAATTATTTAAACTTGCAATTAACCTCATGAATACTTAATAACTTTTAACATATTCTGAAAATGAATTTAGTACAATAAAACTAATTTTCCCATTCAGATAATTGGAGGATATTCTTCATCTTTCCCTTCATCAGTACTACCTTCATAGTCCTTAGAATTAGGATTAAATGGAAAATTTGACTTTTTGTTTATTGGATATTCTTCATCATGTGCATTGTCAGCGTTGCTCTCATAGTCCATAAGATTAAGATTATGTGGAAAATGCGACTCTTTACTTACTGGAAATTCCTCATCATGCTCTTCGTTACTACTGCTCTTATAGTACTTATGATTAGGACTAAGTGCTTCATCCTGCCCTTCGTCACTACTGCTCTCATAGTTCTTACGATTAGGACTAGGTGAAAAATGTGACTCTATTTACTGGATATTCATCATCCACCCTTTGTCACTACTGCTCTCATTCCTTAGTATTAGTACTAAGTGGAAAATGTGACTCGATTTATTGGAAATTCTTCATCCTGAACTTCATCACTGTTGCTCTCATAGTCCTTAGGATTAGGAATAAATGGAAAATGTGTCTCTCGATTTATTGGGAATTATTCATCATGGCCTTCATCACTGAATCTCTCATAGTCCATAGGATTAGGACTAAGTGGAAATTGTGACTCTCAGTTTATTGGAAAATATTCACCCTGGCTTTCATCACTACTGCTCTCATAGTCCATAGGATTAGGACTAAGTGGAAACTGTGACTCTCAATTTATTGGAAATTATTAATCTTGGACTTCATCACTACTTATCTCATAGTCCATAGGATTATGACTAAGTGGAAACTGTGACTCTCGATTTATTGGAAATTCTTTATCCTAGCCTTCATCACTGCTGCTCTCATAGTGTATAGGATTAGGACTAAGTGGAAACTGTGACTCTTGATTTATTGGAAATTATTCATCTTGACCTTCATCACTGCTGCTCTCATAGTCCATAGGATTAGGACTAAGTGGAAACCGTGACTCTCTATTTATTTGAAATTCTTCATCATGCTCTTGATCATTGCTGCTCTCATAGTCCATAGGATTAGGACTAAGTGGAAACCATTACTCTTTATTTATTTGAAATTATTCATCTTACCCTTCATGAGTGATGCTCTCATAGTCCTTAGGATTAGGACTAAGTGGAAGATTTGACTCTCTATTCATAGTGAAATATTTTTTTGTTATATTCATTAATATGAATAGAGTTGCTACACAAGGAATATGTTGATGCTTCACAAAGCGAAGCATCAATATGAGAAGAATACATGGATTTCAAATAGAAGATATTGAATGATACAAATGAACTCTCTCATAATGATAATATATAGCTTAAATAATGAAAATCTCCCTCTAAAGTTTCCCTCCAAAAATTTTCGCCAAAATTTTTCCTTCCAAAAATTTTGTTTCATGTATTTCCCTCCAAAATTTCCTTCTACAACTTATTGAAGTATTTTAACTAAAATTTTCTCATGAAATTGATATTTTAAACTAAATCTTTTACCTAAAATAATCTTTTACTTAAACTATACAACATTTACTAGACAATTTAATATTTTTTAAATTTTTATTATGTCTTCTATCAAACATTTAAAATAAATTACTATATCGGCATAACACAATTTATATGTTAAGTTTTTCTAAAAAAAATTAATACCACATTCACCATGCAGTAAAACAATTCTGTAATTTCCGCTATATGATAAATTTCATTATCACTATTCCTCAAATCACATCAAGACTTTTCGAGGTTTCGTCAAAAGGCTTGGAGTGATTTTGTGGACCAGCTACATTTTTATCGAGAACACATTCAATGGGAGATTATCGCATTTGAAAGATTAGTTTCCCTTTTATTGAGTGCAGGTCTTAAACTCCCATAGGTTTACTAGTAGTTATGTGTTAGTTGGGTTGTTATGTTCGCGCAAAATAGTAGACAAAAAACACATTCCAGTAAAAAAAAAAAAGCTTTCTATTAACGAAATTTAGATTCCCTTTACAAATTAAAAATTAACATGAACCAAGATTACCCGACAACACCCTGGCAGGTAGAAGACCACTATGTCAATAGTGGGCATGGTGGGCCTGGTCGTGGGATTCCTAGTTGTGGGCGTGCCTGTCCGGGACAGAGAACGCCCCGAGTATGCTGGGGGCAGATTCTTGTTATTAAACCCTTGGCCTACTAGGGGGTCACTCTGCCCCAAGTGAGCAATCCACGGTCGGGCACGGTCGCCCATAGGCATGTAACCACCCTCCACCCACACCCCAGCAGCCCAACCCCCCTAGGGGTGAGGACCAATTCTTGGAATCAGCGCTCACCCCCTGGGGGGGGCCTGGGTCACGGGGTGGTTTCCCTGTGTAGGAACACCAATGACCGGGCATGCCCGGTCATGGGTCTACCTGCCCATGGCATGACGATGTGTTTCATGCCATCGTGTCGTGGGCGAGCGAGCCCATGACTAAGCGAGCCTAAGGAGAGGTGCGGTCACCCACCGGTACAAGCCTGTTGGTAGGCGTGCCTGCCTGTGATACGACGACATGCTACACGCTTCCATACCATGGGCGGGAACGCCCACAGCTCAGCGCTCTTACCCACATAATGTCCTTTGGGTGGGCACGCCCAGCTGTGGGCGTGCCCACCTGCGACACAACAACTTGCAACACATCGTTGTGCTGTGGGTGGGCACACCCACGATTCGGCGCGTTCATCCACATACACTTCTTGTGGGCAGGCACACCTAGCCATGGGCATGCTTGCCCTGGGAAAAATTCAAAACGACCCCTTGGTTTGCACAGGGGCCGATTCCCAGAATCAGCGCCTGGCAGGCCATGGGCGATTCTAGGAATCAACTCCCTGGGAAATTCTCCACAAGCCAGGGGGGCAATTATGAGAATCATCCCCCTGACCTGTTGGGTGCGATTTAGGGAATCGGCCCCCTGGCAGGCTAGGGACCGATTCCTAGAATCAACCCCCTCGCCTACCGAGGCTGGGGGTCAATTCTGGGAATCACCCCACTAGCTTGCCGGGGGTGATTCTGCGAATAGACCCCATGGCTTGCTAGAGGACTGATTCAAGAATCACCCCCGACAAGCCCATGGGGCTGATTCCTAGAATTTCCCCTGGTAGACCACGGGGCTGATTTCTAGAATTAGCCTAATTGGGCTCGGGCATGCTAGGGGGGTGATTATGGAAATCAACCTGCTAGAAGGCCAGAGGGTCGTTTTTCTCCGGGTAGGCACGCCCACAGCCAGGTGCACTCGGCAACTAGCATAAGCACCGCATGACACTAAGGCACAGCAGCCCCCTAACAGGGGTCCTACCAAGGGACCGGGGACAAATGAAAAAATAAATAAGTTTTTTTCTAAGGAATGGATTTCTTTTTGTTGCCTCTATGAACCTAACATCAAACTTGTCATGGGGGTCGATGTGCATGTTTCTGATATTTTTTTTTTAGATTTCGTTTCATTTTGTTTGTTTACTTAAGCTATTGGTTTTTTTGTAATTTACTGATTTATATATGTGTGTATATTTTTTGCAGGAAAATGGCATCAACATTAGGGGACTTTTGAGGTCTAAAATGGGCATCCTAAGAAAAATGTACAACCAAAATAAACTTTATAAGAACCAATAGGATTCAAGATAATGATGTCAACCATGGGGGATGATTCACCATTTTTGGAGTAAAAAAAGAAAAAATAATAAAAATAATAAAATAATGAAACTACTTTTTCGACTTGTATTTTCAACTTATCTCCCTAAAGTTTTATCAAATATTCAGTGGGAGTACTCGTTTGATGGAAAATTTAATTTCTCATCCAAAGCGTATTGATGTTGCATACTTTCGATGGACCTGCTACATGAAAAATGAGAAATACATGAAAAACTGTGATTATTTATCGTTTTTCATGTAGCAGAGTCCATCGAAAGTATGAAACATGGGTACTCCTTGGATGAGGAATCAAATTATGCATCTAATGAGTGTTTTCACTCGAAAGTTGAGTAAACCTGTAGGGATATAAATTGAAAATACGAGTTTAAAAAATAGCTTTTTTTTTTTCTTTTTTTCCTCTAAAATTTGATGATGTCATATAATCTTATTTTATTATTTTCACTATTATTTTATAATTTCCTTAGGAGGCCCATTTTATACCTCAAAAATCCCCTAATGAGAAGATTTCTGTGAATCTTTCTAAATCAAAGACAGCTAAAACTAGAGGTGGATCCTCAAAAAATACTGTTGAACAAACCAAACCTGAGCTAATAACCACAAATCTATCAAGTGCCTCAATGGATAAGAAGTTGATTTCTTACCAGAAGTAATCAAAAGAAGTGAAACATACAAAACACATATGGTTTGTGAAAGATAGATAAGGCGAACAAAATCTGCAAATATATCTATCTATTGATATCCCTAACAAATGTGGAAGCTATGATGTGCTCAGAAAAGTATTAGACATGTGTTTGATACCAGATACTGAAGTTGTTCATGTACTTAAAAAACCGCCCAAGACACATGACAAGATTAGATATCAGTTTGCATTTTCAATGTAAGATACGACAGATGAATCTACAAAGATGTGTAAACAAAGCATAAATGAGATTGCACAAGATATCGTAAGTATTGTTATTTATATTTATGTGTTTTGCGTTATTGTAACTGTATTATTATATATTTTATAACTTACTTTTTATTGACATATGATATTTTATTTCACAGAATTTTATTGAAAATATTTCAATTATGTTGGGAGGCATTTATTTTATAGAGCAAGATATTATGAATGTTGTCAGCAATTTCTACTTAGTGTCAGAAGAAGATATGACAAAAAAAGCAAAAAAAAAGTAATTCATGATGGTACAAAACTACATCCAAGGGATCAACAAAGAATACATATAGTGGATAAATCTAGCAAAGCTAGACATGTTACTTTTAAAGAGGAGAAATTTGAAATTGAATATAAAGAATATGTTGTCATTACTGAAGATGAGATTAGAATTGATGTTAGAAAGGAGAAGAGCCATAAAATAACAAAAGTGAAAATGCCCAAGGATGTCTCTGTTCTAGTTGATGATGATGATGTTAATTATCTAGAAGAAAATAAAAGTTGATCATTCTCAAAAGGTCAAAGCCAACAACGAAGATCCTAGTGAAAATTAAAAAGAAAGAAAGGAAATAATTCAATGAGGAGCTGATTTAGAGGATGACATTATTAAAACAAAATAAAATTCCATTCGACATCACTTGACAAACACAAACTTAATTGAGGTTGGTCATACATTTCAGCTTAATGTCAGACAAATCTATAAGCCAAGTGAAGGAAAATTTAAATATCAAATTAGAAAGCCACACCACTTGCATGTTCACAACTTGAAGACATTGATGAGGTAAAATCCATATGCTCATGTGGTTGATTATGTGCTTCTTATTGATCCAATTCAAGTTCCCAACAAAGAAGAATTTGATAAGTCAAAATGTTTTGAATACAATTATTATGTGCTTGGGGGGAACCATTCTATAGAAGCTCAAAGGAAATTGATGGAGGAGTATCCCAATAACCAATGTTTTGAAACAATTAAATGTATCATTTATGCTAGTTTATCAAATACAGAAGCAAAGTTCTTGGCATGGGATCGTAATACAAATAATCAGTATAGGGTGTCTATGAATTTCATCCAAAGGGTCAGATTTATTCATAATGAATTTAAAGAAAAATGTGGTGGGGATAAGACAAAGGTTAGTCTAGAATTTTGGAAGGAATGTTGTATGGAAATAGGCTATCAAATTGAGGAAAAAATCAATTCAAAAGGCAACAAAGTACATTCTGATATATTCATAGGTATTGATAACATTTTCTAGTTGGAAGTTAGAACTTGAGAAATATGGGAATTTATTAATGATATTTTTAGCATGTGGGAGAACATTGGCATTAAAAAACTAAAAGGTCAAAAATTCTAAACCATTGATATGTAGTAACAATAAATCAAGTCCTTGTTGGCATTATGACACAGGTGTTGTCCTTGATGGCAACCCACTCAGATGACAGAACACAGTACAACAGGTTAACAGCACAGAGTTACAGATCATACTTCACAGAATGAAGAAAGAAAGGTATATGCAGGTTCACCATTGGCCAAGCCGCGTATACACATGGGTTCACTGTATACAAGTCACATACGCACTTTCACAAAAGGAAAAGCACGTATACCTTGGAAAACTAAGTTTTTGATCTAAAGTATTTGGTCCATGCTATTTTGATCCATGGTATTGGTCTAGGGTATCGGGTCCAAGGTATTGACCCTAGGTATTTTGATCCAAGGTATTGGTCCATGGTATTGAGAAAGGCCTACAAACTATAAAAGGAGGAGAATATCATTAGGCCAAGGTGGCCAAGTATCTAATATCTAATGAAGTGTGAGATCTAGTATGCAGGTTATTGGGTTACGGTGCATAGTTAGACCTGAACCAAGGATGAACCTTAGCTAATGATGAGGAATCAGATCTAATGATGAATTGGGATCTTAAGGTCTAAAATGAACTATCTTTTGTGTTGAAGCTCATGTATATTCTAGATCTGAATACTGACACATATTTTATTCTGTAAATGATATGATTTGGGTATAACTAAAGTCTGGAATAGCAGGAGAACTCTGAATTTATATTTGCATATGTATACGCTGTTTGGCTTTGACAAAAGCATGTGTACACGCAGGTTTGACACATGGAAGTAGCGTATACCTTATAAAATATGTTTTAGTTGCTGCTGTTTGTTGTTGCAGATTGATGGGTTCTGGATACTGTAATCTGGTGACAGTACTCTGAATAATCAAATTGATGGGTTGTCTAACTGAATGATTGGTTCGGTTGTGGATGGTTCAAAAGGTGATTGGTTGATGCAGATGTATTTGATGATTGAATGATGTTGTTGATGGATCCAGTCTAAAAATTTATGAAACGTGGTCCCTGGAAGAAAAGAGAAGGTGGTAGCCTTCTGTAGGCCGACACCTACGTACTAGTAAACATATCAGCTAGTACAAGAGCTAGGGGGTTGTAGCTCCCTTTCAGTTGAAGCTGGAGAACAAGAGAAGGTTGTAGCCTTCTACAGGTAGAAGCCTACGTACTGGTATAAGACTGCACTAGTACAAAATTGTAAACATAATTTTCTTATTATTAAAAGAAGACAAAGATGACAGCAGCAGGTGGTTTTCACCCACATTGGGTTTCCACCTAATATCTTGGTGTTCATGTGTGTTGCTTATGTGTGATGCTTTATTCTGCTTTTACTGCACTATCTATTGAATTCCTGATATACTGGTTAAAGTCCAATGCATGATAATTTGGGTAAATCAAAAGATCTCTACATATACGTTGGTTGCATTAATTATAGTAGTGTATACACGCTAGTTCACTAAGCTGAAGTAGCATACACAAATCAATTTTTCAAAATTAAATTAGTGATCTAATAATACTGATTCACCCCCCCTCTCAGTATTATTTCCAACAGTCCTGAAATGAAGCAACTTCTAGAAGATATGACTATCACACCTTGGAGAGAATTGCAAGCTGTGAAGGATGAAAAACATGTCAAAACAATATTATCTCGTGTGAAGTCAGGGGAATTATCATTGGACGAAATGTGTGAGGAATTTCATAAGTAAGTTTGTTGAATTGTTTTTACATATTTCTATATTATAATTTTCTTTTAAATATAACATAATGTTGTTGGTAGTATTTGTTATACATATCATTACATTAACTTTTTTTACTTTATCTATTCAGTCACAAGGTTTACATGAAAACACAAGAACGAATGGTTAAATTGTCGCATGAAGATAGTTGGGATGATACTGTATGCAACTACCTAGATTCAAGTTCTACATCAACACTAAAATATTTTTATCATGCATTTAAAAATATATGTTGATTTATACATTCATTTTTATTCATCTGTATACTATTTTTATTTTATAACTTATATATATATATATATTTGTTTATTTTATTAAATATGAAAAAGGATGCAAATGGAGCACTATATAGTTTCAAAAGCTTTATTGAAAGAATTAAGATTGAAAGACTGAGAAAGAAACTTCTTAGTAATGTTGAACTTAATCCAACTCTTACTCATTTCATTTGGAATGGACTTGACACTATTCAATATCAAATAATACAAGGTGATTTTGAAGACGTTTCTAAACTCATACCTAAAAGGGATTATTCCCTAGTTATTGCAGATATTCCCCATGGTTTCAATATCCCAAACATTAACTATGATATTGACCCTTATACTTATCAAGCTCTTAGTAAAGTGGGTGCGGGATTTTTAGAAGTCACATAATCACCATTATGGATATTTGTGACATTCCATTCATATATACAATTGGAAACGTTATTGGCAAGCATAAAGGGGAAATCAAATTCAAGGATGCAACTTACATGGTAAGACGTTGAAATTGTATGTTTGATTAATGTTAAAAAATTCATTTATGTATAATTTAATTGAACTTTTACTATTTCATGTTACAGGAAGAAGTCAAATCTTATTAACTGTGAAGATCAACCAATTATAAGTGATTGTGAGTTCATCCATGTTGAAAGTTGAACAAAGGATGATAGTTATAAGTCTATGCTTCTTAATTGGGTAAATGGAAAGAGTCATAGCCAAGTATTGGTTTATGATGCTATTGTAGGAAAACTAACATATGAAGATAAATAAGCAAAATGAGAGATAGTTAACATTTATAAAAGATGACAGTCATTGATTAACTATCTTATAAACTTATGTTTTAGTAAAGGAGATTGAGTTCTGGATTTATTCTCAGGCTCAGGTAAGTTTTATTATATAAAATTGATTTTCAATATCTTCTTTATTAATCTATATGTGATTATACTAACTTACTTCATTATTTATTTTGTGCTTGATAATTAGCTACAACACTAGCATGTTGCCTACAAAAAGGAAGAAATTGCATTGCCATTGAAAAAGACCCAATACAATGCAAATTTATTCAGTAAAGAATTAATTATCTTCGATTTCTTCCAGATGCAATGCAAAAAATTGGGTCTAGGAAGGAGGATTTTAATGAATCACGTGTGGAAAAAGAGGCAAAGGAACCTCAACCACCATTAGATGGAATGATTGGAATGACATACATTGGGAGATTCACAGACATCAAAAATCCATCAGAAGAGGAAAATGAGAAAACTGAAGCAAAAAATATTGTGGAAGAAGACAACAACGAAACTTTAGAAGATGAAGAGCTTGGATTACATGATATTATTGATTAAATTTAAGTTATGCTTGGAAATCATACTCATTTTTTGTAACTATTAATTAGTTATACTTGTAATGTTTTGACTTTGACATTTTATGAGGATAATAATTATTCAATTAATGTTGTTATATGTTCAATATTTGTATAATGTGATTTTCGCTTTAATTTTTATGTGAATCATTATTTTTTGAAAAAAAATATGATTATTATTATTTTTTAACATGAAATTCATAAAAAAAACTATTATTTAACCATTTTTTGTTAAATTTTTCCTATAAAAATTGTGATTTGACATGTCATTTCTATCAAAATTTTATCAAAATGTGTAATTTTTTTGTTGAATTTATGTTCAAAATGTTTATTTTTATGTCAATTGTTAAAAATTGTTGTTTTTTTTAGAGACAATTATTTGATGTGCATTGAAAAATTAATTAACGATATATAAATATGTAGAATATCGAAACTTTAAAATATCAAATTTTTTCTTTAACTATGAAAAAAAATAAAGATCTCTCTACAAAAAAAATTAAAAGAAAAACAAAAAAATATGAAGAAGAATACTGCTTCAAAAAATTTTAAATTTAGAAAAAATTATTCACATTTAATACATTAGAAAATTTAAATTAAAAGAATAAGCCTTCTAAAAAAGGGCCTGATGCAGAATCAATAATTTTTTAAATAAACGTGCAAATCACTAACATTCTAAAAAATAATGTACATAAAAACTTTAAAGTGTCAAAAAATATGTTATATATCTATATATATATATATATATATATATATATATATATATATTATGGCTCAACAATTTTCAAAAGCAATTGATTTTTTTTCTACCTTAAAAAAAGGGTAATCATATCAGTTCATGTTTCAAAGTGTACGCTGTTCTACCCCCATCCCTCGACCACACTCATTCCCATTCTCGTGCTCGGCTTCTCCAAACCATTACCGACCTGCGATTGAACCCTAGGGGAATCACTCACACCATGACCCTCTGCACCGGGTAAGTATGTGTTGATGAACGAGCTTTCCTCTAGGTTGAGTTCGGTCTTGAGTATTAGTTTTTTTTAATCCCGTTACCACTATTATCCGGTTACTCCGGTACCATAATTTTCTACCCCTCTACTCAATGATTTCCAGAGGCAGAATGGGAGAACCCCCTTCCGACTACAACCACCCAAGCTTGCACAGAGGTTGTCGCCTATTGTTGTTTGAGGGTTCCACTCTATCTTATCCCACAACTTAATGACTGAAGGTAAACTCTTGGGAGAGGGTTAGAAGTTTTTATTCCTTCGTCAATTTGATAGTGCCTCAGCTATTCTCATAAGTTTGTTTTTGTTTGAAACTAGCTTTCATATTAATCACATAGAATTATTTTTTGGTCAATGTTTCGAACCTACTAATGAGGTTCATCTCCAGGACTAAGTTGTTGGGGAACATTCGGGTTAAGTGACTTACCTAGGTATTATCAATTTACCTTTGGATTAAGCCATGAAATTTCTTTATTTTTGGTTCGTAGGGGATTACAACTGACCGCACTTGTGTTGATAGGTTAGATCAAATGAATCTTGGTTTCTTGCTTCTGCATCTAGGGTTGAGATTTCTGATATGGACACGCCTGTTCCTCAATTTCTCCTAAACATCTCTTTTTACCACTTGATGGTACATGTTTTTCTCATTCTGGTTTCTCTCGGATCAGATAAAGGCCAATTTTATGATAGAGTCATTATGTAAATGGTGCATCATTTATTTCTCTTTTTCATGAAGGCCATAAACCTTTTTGGGCACTTTTACTTATTTTAGTTATGGGATTTTACAATAACTCATGATAGTCATTTTATTAATGCTTATTTTTAGAAGATTATGCTTTCTTTTGGACTGAGTTTCACCGAGTGAATACTAGAAAAAGTTCTTGTTATTTTATAACTATAATAATTTAAATCATTCTCTTACTTCACAAGGGTTCTACTCTGGTATTTCTTTCAAGGTTTTCATGCATATTTAACAATAATTGATTCTATTGGTAATAATTTCCTTATTATTTACTGCACAGGAGAGTTTGTGTAATTACTCAATTCCAGGTTGTAGATTATATATCTTTGAAAATGTTCAAGTTTGTGTTATAATTATTATATTGGTATTTTGATATTCGTGATTAAGTTTATTAATGAGATAGAACACCCTAGGTTGCGACTTCTTGTCACCTGCTGGAAAAGGCTCGACCTTCTAGGCTAACCCACGTCTCACGATGTTATACTTTCTTAGTTTTCATTGATTAAATTTTAGGTACCTTAAGTCTCTTTTATGCACCGAATATAAATTATATTGTCGAGAATCAATATGAGACAAAACTATGACCCTTAAGACTAGTCTGAACAATTGAACTTTGGTTGAAAGGACTATTTGAGTGACGACCCAATCACATTCATTTGGGTTTCATTGTTGTATTCTTAATAAACCCTTCCCCTCATGTACTCAGCCAGGGTTTTATCTTTATTTAATCATTCCTTTCTATTGACTCTTAATACAGGTTTCATCTGCATATTAACAAACTTCACACAGTCCTACTAGTACTGTCACTATACAAAGACTAGTAATTTTTCTCATTTGAAAGTTAAAAAGTCTCCAAGGAACCTTACCGTAGAGAAAATAAATAGAAAATTTATACAGAATCACTACTGTGATAACTTTTAACATTCAACTTGCATCAAGAAAATATCATTAATTTCATTTCATGAACCATTTATATCTACACTAATACATCTAAAAATAAATCTCCATTCTATCTCATTATAGAAATCACACAAGATCTACTAAATAAAAGTACTTATCTGCAGTAGCACACCCATTCAGGAAATTAATTGGTAAAAAGGCTTCATCGCCCAACCAATGAGAGGGTAAATTATTTTAATATTTTAAAATTTATCATAAAGAAAATATTTTAATATTTTTTATATAATATTTTAGTTATTCTAATAATATTTAATAATTATTATGTGGATGGTGGGAATTCGATTTCCATGAAATATTTTTATTTATGCAGATAGACATTCTATTTTAATATAATATTTCCATAATTTAATTTAATTATCAATCATTATTAGGTGGATGGCAAGGATTTATCCTCTGTGAAATATTCTAGAATATTTTTAGTAGTCACAAATTAAAAGTTGAGATTTATCTACAAAGTAGTTATGACATTTTTCCCTTTTAGTTAAATTGGTTAATTAAAAAAATTTCATATGAACCAATATGATATGAAATAAGTTATGATTTTTTGAACATATGATATTGACAAGCCATGGTATTGACTCATGTTATTACAACGAAGCCTATTTACAAGTTAACAATCTCCATGGAGTATGTGTTTTGATGTCTATCATGGATTGATTCCTATGGGAATTTATTGACCATTTAATTTATATGGATTATCTAGTAGTATTCATAAATCAAAGGTTGAGAGTTATTAGACCCATATCAATCTCTTTTCTTATAGACCGCTATTAGTTTAACATTGGCCAATGCAAGTTATAATGTTTAAATTTGACAAAAACTATTTATTTTTCAATATTATTAAAAGTATCAATTTTCAAACATTTGATTGGACCATAACTTGAAGGTCTTATTGCAGTCTTTGCATAATACAATGCCCTGTCGACATTTGCCTCAATTGTTTCTACCATAATTTCTAGACAGTTATAGTATTCATGCCATGATTAATAGATATTTGTGTAGTGATTTTTCATTGTTAAACTTCATAGGAAAATCATAAAAAATTAACATTCTTGAAAATATCTCAAACTAACCTAAATAACATATTTACCATCACCATAATTTAAGAAGTATTTTTCTAGAAAATAAATAGGAAAAAGATGTAAATAAATATACTTACAACGAGTTATTTACCACCATTATTTTTGTGTTCCCTTCTTAGGAAATTAATTTTTCCTAATTTTTAAACTTCATATATCAATTTGCAATAACATATTTACCATCACCATACTTTAAGAAGTATTTTCCTAGAAAATAGACAAGAACAAGATGTAAGTAAATATGCCTACGAGGAGTCATTGCACCCCATTATTTTTGTGTCCCCTTCTTAGGAAATTATTTTTTCCTCAACTTTTTCACTTCATATATCAATTTGAAATTATTTTGAAAGCATGATTTGTAGTTATTGCCCCCATTATTTTTGTGTTCCCTTCTTAGGAAAGTAATTTTTCCTCAAATTTTCCACTTCATATATTAATTTGCAATTATTTTGAAAGCACAATTTGTAACTTGAGTGGCAGGGACTAAGCTATCTCATTGTTTTCAAAATACCTATGCCCTTTTAATTAAATTAATTAATTCATGGTATTGGCCCATGCATTGTAACAAACATTGTTTACAAATTAATAATCTCTATGTTAAAGTTGGGTGAATCTCCATAGTTAAAAATATTGTTATGTATTACTTTTAAGTGTATATATGTTTCCTGTGGGCTCAATCATGGAGTGTGATGAGAGTGTGAAGAGAATTAAACTCTTTACCTCTCAAGAGTATAAGTGTTTTAACACAAGGACTTGACCAACTAAACTAACCTTCAAGGTTGATGCAGGAGCATCCAGACACCTGAATGAGAAAAATTTAGAGAAAGAGGACAGGTGGACAACCACATGGACAGCCAGGGCAACCTTGAACAAGATTCAGTTAATGAACTAATTTTAGTTAAAAATTCAGTTAACAATGAATGTATCTGAATGTATGTATAATAAGAAATGAAGGATTCATGAGTAAATCAGGAAGGAGAGAAGAAAAATTGTGCGTATGAAAGAACGCAAAATGTAGTTGCTGGAGAAATTCTGGATTAAGGCTGAGATGCCTTAAATTGTAACCTGAGATTGTAAATAATAAAAATGTGCTTGTGTGAATTTATATGCAAATGCTTCATTGTGAATTTATCTCTGTGTATCTTTTGTTTGAATGGTTTTCTTTGATATTTGGGTTCCTGAAGAGCTCGATTCGAGAAGCTAGAAGCTTCGAAGACTAACGGAAATGGCTGAGGTGGGCGTAGAGTCTGCCATTCCAAAACCATCTTCTAACAGGAAGGTTGAAGTATCCATGGAGGTGCAGGATGTTGCTGTGACGGAATCACAACCATTTTAGGGCAATGGAACTGAAACCGAAAGAGTTCTAGAAGAAGATAGCGGGCTAGAAGTTGAGATGAATGCGGAAGCTATGAGAGCAGATGCTGTTAAAGGAAGCCGCTGCTGAAGATGATGACGTTGAACGTTGGTTTGTTTTCCTTTTTGTTAAAACCTGGATTTCATTTAGTTGATCTGTCAGCCCATTCTGGAGAACGACGAGAAACTACCGAAGAAGAAGAGATTGAGAACCACGTTCCCTCTGCAGACATCAAAGTGTTTATTGGGAATCTGAACTGGAGTGTCGACAGTGCCGAGTAACGAAGTTTTTCAAGGATGCGAATGATGTCACAATGGTGGAGGTAAAATATGAGATTGTATATTCTTGTTCTTGTCATTCATTCCATGTAGGAACTTGCAAGTCAAGCTACTCCCGAGACCAATGTTTTGTTGAGTTTCCATGCAAAAATTGGAGTACAAGTAGTTACTGGAGGCACTAGGAAACCAGTGCCGCCATCGAGGTTTTAAGGATTGCGTCTAAAGAAGGAATGCTGAGCGAAGCCACATAATTTTTTAGAAATGTATAGAAGCAAGGTTACAGGTCTTGCTGCAATCCGGAAGTAGCTTCCTAGCGAGAGATGTCTTTCACTATGGTTGGATCAATGGAAAGTGCTGCGCAATCATGTTAAGGAGATTGTGAGAAGTCTCAGATGGGTTTCGTGGGCCCATAACCCACAGGTCCCAAGGTCGGACTTGTAAAAAATATTGAAAATGAAGAGACCCTAGAATTCGTTTTCATCAAAGTGGTATGAGAGTGGGAAAAGATTTCCTGTGGAGAGGCGTTTTTTTTGCATGTGAAGAAAGAAGAGGTACGAAAAAACAAGAGGTAGAGTTTGTTGAAGATTTGTAAGCTTGTAGTTTTTTTTAATTTATTTTGTGAAGGTGAGAAGATTGCAGCAAACCTGGAGCAGGAGTGCTTAATTGGTTCGAGAGGAGAGAACCACAGAGATGCCGAGAGGAGTAAGCTCAGGAGAGAAGCTTGGTAGGGAATCTAGTAGCAAAGAGGATTTTCTATTGCAGAGGTTTGGTTGCAGCTCACATGAAGGCAGTTCCACTGACGAAGTGAAACAGTGGGTAGAATTGCGAAGGAAACACATATGACCAGGAGGTCATAATTTTTTGTACCTCGGGAGCATATGACCAGGAGGTCATAATTTTTGTATCTCGGGAGTGTGATGCAGGAGAATCCGGACACCTCAATGAAAAAAATTTAGAGAAAGAGGACAGGTGGACAACCACATGGACAACCAGGGAAACCTTGAACAAGATTCGATTAATGAACTAATTTTAGTTAAAAATTCAGTTAAAACTGAATGTATGTATAATAAGAAATGAAGGATTCATAGTAAATCAGGAAGGAGAGAAGAGAAATTTTGCGTATGAAAGAGGGCAAAATGTAGTTTCTAGAGAAATTCTGGATTAAGGCTGAGATGCCTTAAATTGTAACCTGAGATTGTAAATAATAAAAATGTGCTTGTGTGAATTTATACGCAAATGCTTCATTGTGAATTTGTCTCTATTTATCATTTTTTTGAATGGTTTGGGTTCCTGAAGAGCTCGATTCCAGAAGCTAGAAGCATCGAAGACTAACGGAAATGGCTGAGGTGGGCGTAGAGTCTGCCATTCCAGAATCGTCTTCTAACGGGAAGGTTGAAGTATCCATGGAGGTGCAGGATGTTGCTGTGACGGAATCACAACCATTTAAGGGCAATGGAACTGAAACCGAAAGAGTTCTAGAAGAAGCTAGTGGGCCAGAAGGAGAGACGAATGCGGAAGCTGTGAGAGAAGATGCTGTTAAAGGAAGCCGCTGCTGAAGATGATGACGTTGAAAATTTGTTTGTTTTCCTTTTTGTTAAAACCTGGATGTTATTCAGTTGATCTGTCAGCCCATTCTGGAGAACGACGAGAAACTGCCGAAGAAGAAGAGATTGAGAACCGCATTCCCTCTGCAGACATCAAAGTGTTTGTGGGGAATCTACACTGGAGTGTCGACAGTGCCGAGTAGCGAAGTTTTTCAAGGACGCAAACGATGTCACAATGCTGGAGGTAAAATATGAGACTGTATTCTTGTTTTTGTCATTCATTCCACGCAGGAACTTGCAAGTCAAGTTGCTGCCGAGACCAGTGTTTTGTTGAGTTTCCATGCAAAAGTTGGAGTACAAGTAGTTACTGGAGGCACCAGGCAACCAACACCGCCATCGAGGTTTTAAGGATTACGTCTAAAGAAGGAACGTTGAGCGAAGCGAGGGAATTTTTCAGAAACGTACAGAAGCAAGGTTACAGGTCTTGCTGCAATCTAGAAGCAGCTGCCTGGTGAGAGATGTCTTTCACTGTGGTTGGATCAATGGAAAGTGTTGCGCAATCATGTTAGGAGGACTGTGAGAAGTCTTAGATGGGTTTTGTGGGCCCATAACCCACAGGTCCCAAGGTCAGACTTGTAAAAAATATTGAAAACGAAGAGACCCCAGAATTTGTTTTCATCAAAGGTTGTATACATGTATATTAATTATTTTCTTAATTGATAATAATAATAATATAAAATACCCCGGATGCGGGTGGTTAACAGCTCAAAGGATATGTGGAAGGCGTATCACATGGGTAGGTGTCAGCCCCCATGCGCCACGAGTAATGATGCAGGTCAGGCGAGTTGGGCTCGCACAAGCTCATTAATGAAGACATTAACTTCGTCCATCCGTTGCAAGGTTAACAGTGCCATGGCGCTCCATAAGCGAACTGCTCCCGCGGCTTTGTTGCATTCCTCTGCAGCTTCTTGGATTGCAGCGCTGTGCATTTTTCTGAGTCTCTCTGCTAGCAAACACGGGCCCGTTAGTGCGCCGGGCTCTTATGATCCATTTGATGTTCTGTTGTTGTCTCGTTCAGAGCACTCTTCTATTTGCATTCACTCTCTGAACGCTGCAATGCCGCGTGAAAGGCTCAGGTTATTGAGCAGACGAGGTGGCTCTGGTGGCCGAGCGGCCTCTCAGCGATCTTCTGAAACACTGGAACCTGGGTGGAGCAGTCCACCGGCCACAAGAAGCGGAAGAGGCAGGAGTCGTGGGAGAATTGGGAGGGTTGAATGTGAGCATGCTGCTCATCCCACTGTGCGTTATCGCATTCCATGCTCTCTCGCTAATTCCACTTTCATAGTCTCTGTCACCATAGAAAAATGTGAAGATAATAGGGACCTGGGAGCCGCCCATCCTGAAGCACTTGCAGAACAGAGGAATGTGAATCCAGTGGATAACCTGCGCCTGGTCATGGGGAGTGCTTCGATGCTGAACCCGGCTGTTCCTGCAGGCCCAAGTGCGCCTGTTCGTGGTGAACCCACAGGCTCGGTGGCTCCACATTCTGACTTGGAGGACTCTCTTCAATACGGGTGTAGAGTTGTCAAGGAGCCTTATACTACTGACGATGACTGATACATCATGACTATGTTTTGTTTTCGCAGCTATGGTTTGTCTCAGGTCTCTGACTGTCAATGTGTCGTTTATACTTATCATGACTATGTATTGTTTTGCGCAGTTACTGTTTGTCTCAGGTCTCTGTCTGTCCATGTGTCATTTACACTCAGCACTGTGGCATGTTGGTCAAATGTATTGTCTCCGCTTTTGTTCAAATCTGTGTTGTGTCGAAGATGAAGTCAACATACTGATGAAGGTTCACACTGTTTTGAACTCATGAGCTTTTTGTAATATGCCATTCACAGGGCAGAACTCTCAAGGCCATGGTCTTGCTGTAACTTTTTTGTATCAATAATAGAAGTAGTCAGATTGAGAAAAAAAAAATAATAATATAAAATAAAATTATAACTTAGTTAGTTTTTATGTTTTTTATTTTATTTTATCCATAAAATAACTCTACTGATACTTATGATGAATTGGTGTCAGTCTATATTTAATAATCATTTAATTTGTATAGCTATGTTAGTTTATTTACATTTCAAAAAATTAAATTGAATATATATATATATATATATATATATATATATATATAGTTTGACTTATAGACCAAATGACCATTTTTTGAGTATTTTTCTGTTTAATTTTAATCAAAACCTGACAGAGATTTTTAAAACCTTGAGTTTGAGTTTAAGTTGTAGATTTCTAGTGCCCAACAGGTTTTTCAAACATGTTTTTTAAACAAAAAAAATGCACAATGTTGCTTGATATTGTATAGTCAGATTGAGATAAAAATAAATTTGTCTATAAGTTAAACTCTGCTTGCCCCTCTCTCTATATAATAAAACAATGTCACAAAATACCTGTATTCTACTAAACCTAGAATGAAACCTTTTAAACATTTTATAATGAGAGTATTCATTCATCAAAATTAAACTAAATCAAACCATAGTTACTAAGTTCGGCTGTAATGGCAAAAGAAATAAGTAAATTCACAGATTTCGTTGGGTACGGTGAATAATTCAGACAATTCCAATTCAGTACGGTTATATATTTTTTTTGTCAAAACCTTCCACCTGCTCAAGTTCCCTGTCGCCTCCAACATTCACTGTGCTTTGTGACTCAACATGAACACATTCAGTACAAAACACATACAATACAAGAGCCTAGAGGAATTGTCATGGCATCTATTTGACCAAGGTAATTTGGAATACAATGAACTAAGCAACAATCCTTAATGGAATATGAATCCCACCCCATGACATTTCAATGAGTACAAGTAATACACTCATCAATGGCCATAAGTAAGTTATATCTCGATTTATTTGATCAAGAAGTTTATATATATATATATATATATATATAGATATGGGTTGACTAAATACATAAATATATTTCACATTATTTCAGACATTGTTTAAATACATTTTATAAATTTAGAAGACATTTTATAAATTTAGAAGATGGTGTGGTATGTATGTAAATTGAAAAGTATTGAGGGACTTTCTTTTTATTTATTTTGTTAAAAAAATAAAATTTACTGTTACCTCAATGACCTAAGAACTTACCCTTTAAGTGTTGAATCAAAACCACTCTAAAACATCTATTTCATATAGGTAAATTTTTAATATTTGACAAGAGCATCTATTTCACAAAGGTAAATTTTCAATATTTGACAAGAGCATCTATTTCACAGAGGTAAATTTTTAATTCCAACTCTGCTTAGTTGATGTATTGGAAGAATACAATTTTGGACATGTCAAACCCGGGTGGAAATAGGTCATTCAACTTACCCTTCAAGTGTTGAATAAGAATCGCCTTAGCATCTATTTGACAAGGGTAAATTTTCAATTCCAATTCTACTTGGTTGATGCATTGGAAGAATACAAGTTTGGACCTTAGCAGCGGTGGAAATAATGCAGGGAATGGCAAAACAACCTTAGAAGAATACATGACAAGGGTAAATTTTCAATTCCAACTCTACTTGGTTGATGCATTGGAAGAATACAAGTTTGGACCTTAGCAGCCTTGGTGGAAATAATGCAGGGAATGGCAAAACAACCTTAGAACTTCATAGCCTTGGTGGAAAATTGAAATAATGCAGAGAAAGGCAAAGCTAATGCAATGATCAATTAGCTTATATAATTTTTCTTATACCAATTAGCAAATTGGTAATTCTAATACCAAGAAAATAAAAAAGACAATAATTCTTATAGAAAAAAATATAAAAAACAATAATTTCTATATTAGAAAATTTTATAAAATGACAAATTGCAATTAATAAAAAAATAACTCCTACCTTAACAAAAATTATAAGATAGCAAATTGGTTGTAAATAAGTAACTCCTGTATAAAAAATAAAATAAAAAACTGTAACATTTATATTGAAAAAACTATAACTTCTATATTTTCATTAAAATTTTGAATATAATAATTCTTTATTTAAATTTATAAAAAGAAATAAAAAAAATATTGGATTTTGTAGATTCATTTTTTTCCCAAACAAATTTGAATTGAAATTTGCTAACTATGAATCAAACTTATAAATAATAATAATAATATGATATATAAAATATATACTAAATCAAATAGTTTACGCGCTGCAGGAACTACCATTGCAAACAGATTATGGACTCTTCAGCCTGGTATCTTCCTATTTAATATTCTTGCAGGGAAATGGTCGATTAAATCTATGATTGTTTAGTTTCTTTTACTAGATGTTATATCTGTAATCAGTTGGCTATTTTGAAGCTCCTCTTAAACATGTAACAGTAATTTTCTTCGCTTGAAATAAAAAGTTAATGGTATCGCTTGCTTGGTAACCAAGGAAGCACATTAAGCTTTTCTAAGTCAATCTTACGAATTTATTCTGATACAGAGTCCCGGTTAAAAACAAAGTAAGAATATGTCAAATACAAACTCCAAATGAATACGTTAAATAAAACCATATGTTAGCTTTGATAAACATCATATAATTATAAACTGTTATAAACAATTTAATAAAAATTCAGCGCATTTCAAATTCAGCTATTATAAGAATAAATCAACGCTAACTAGTATAAGAAAAAACTAGATGCTAGATGTTATAGATGTTATTTTGCATAAAATCCACATGGTTATATAAATTAGTTGGTTAATTAAAAATTAAAGGAGTTGTCTATAATGAGACTTTTTGAGATTCCGGTGACGGAATCCGGCGGAAGAAATTGAGATGAAATCATGATTTTTTGCAGTTAAAATGGTTTTTTAACTGCATATTCGGATTCAGCACCCTTGGGACGCTTTCATTGTGCAGAAATTAGCTATCAAACTTGGATTCCGATAAATCACTGCCGGATTTTCAAAAAAATCGCCGAAAGACTTTCAAAAAGTCGCGTTAAAGACTACGTCAAAATTAAATATATATCAGATTAATTGGTCATTTTTAAATTAATAAATTAAAAAAATTATTTATATTATTTTATATAAATTATAATAAATAAATAAATAATTTAATAATTATTATTAAATGGTAGTTAAATAAAAATTAGATTTATTTTAAATTAAAAATTATAAAAATCAATTAATAAATTGTAAGTCAAGTCCATAAGTTGAATTGGAAAAAAAACATATGTTATGTTTGATATACATCACAATTAGTATAAATGATTAGTCAATTCAATAAAAATTAGGCACATGTGAGGTTTAAAAAAATTATAAAAATAGTTGTTTGATTACGTAAAAAATATAAAAGTTAAATAATAATACATATTATAAATTTTTAATTTAATTTAAATAATATTATAAATAACTTATTTATTTATTGAGTTGTTGAAGTTTAAAATTAATTTAAAAAATATTATAATAATAATAAAATTATGATTAATTCTTATATCAAAGTGATGTATGAGACTTTCTTTTTTATCAGATAAGGGACACATCACCTAAGTAACAATTTGATTGCTGACAAAAATGTTGGTAGCATTAGTGATTGGGAGTACATTTTGTTCTCCCAACTATCTAGGTTACATTCCAAGAGACATATTTAGGGCTCAAAAAGTATTTTTTAATTAATAAAAGAGTATTTTTTAATTAATAAAATATGCAACTACACATATTAACTATTCATATGTCACATTTAGGATGAATAATATATGTATTTGTGTACTCAATTATTATCCCACATCCTAATTTTAACCCTTTTACATTTTGACTTTTTTATTTGGCATATTTTTTAGTCAATTTTACCTTATATATATGATATGAAATTGTTGGAATAATAAGTCTACATAATCCGGCTTGCACGAAGGGTTTTAAGGGTGTTGAATCCATTTATGAATTCAAAAACACATTTTAAACAACTAAAAATTACAATATCACCAAAAATTGTATTTTTGAATTCTGGCCTAAAAAACAAAACTTAAAACAATTAGAGTATGGCTATTATCATATTCAAATGCACATATTACTTTAAATTTTAAATGGCTCTTCTCTTGATTATGGAGTGGAGGGTGAACTATGCATTTGTGTGAAATTCCATGGGTGCATTTCCAATGAGTCATATTAAATTTACCCTTTTTCCAAAAGCCACCCTTTTTCTTTTTATACCAGGATGTAGAAATTTTGAATAATTAAACACTTATTCACAGAGATTATCCCGATTACACACTATTGCAGAATACATGCATAATACATAACCTTCTCTACGTTGATAATCAATTTAGCAGCATTAAAAACAATGAAACATCAATCGCATGTGCACATTAACACAATATGTAACTCGGGGAAAGCATATAGCTGAAAACCCCACACTATCTGTATATTATATTGATAGAGAACATGTAACAATACATAGTACAATACTCCTCACAAGTACTCAGTACTATCTCCACCTGTTACACACAAAATAGCTCGGATCTGAATCAATCATAGGTTCAAATCTCCTCCGCTGCTTGCTTGCCTCCACTGCGCAATCCTGCATGAGAATAATGATGAATGGCTGAAGCAAACTCGTATTTGCTTGGCTGAACCACGCAATCCTCATTGGAATTACTCAATCCCATTGATTGTGCAAATCTCATGCACAACTATAGTCACAACTGATAGCAATATCAACCTCTAACACCTGTCTTCACTGAACTGTCCATGCACTGAGTTAACTGATGTATTATTTAGTTGCTTTATGAGTTAATAATTAGTGAATTAATTAATAATTAATTCACATCACTCATCACTAGTGTATTCTGCAGTTAGACTAAATACAACTAGTTCAACTAAGTCAAACTGAACACAAATCCATCAACTCCACAATCAACTGAGTTCTAACTGAAGTCCATCATGCAATAGCTCAACTGACCCATAAGAAAAGCATATTTCCTTCTGACAGCTGCATGTGCCACATCTGTAGCTCAAAGTGCTCCAAGAGGATAAGATAATGTTTATAGTCTAAATATTATTAAGAGCTAATAATATTCGACTGTTCTATTTTTAGCCTAGCAATCTAAAAATAGACTCCGCCCATATGTCTAAAAATAGAAGTCCATCTATTTTTACCAACATGACCAATCATCCACAAATAACATCCTGTAACTCATAGACCATGATCCATATGTCTAAAAATAGACATAGTCCAAAAATAGACATTGCGCCAAAAATAGCCTGCGGGCCCACTTAGTGAAGGCGACTCCTTTTCACTAAGCTCCATCATCTTGTTGCATTTTCAACACTCCCTCTCAACAAGATATGGATTATCTGCAACCCCTATCCTGCAACTATGGAATGTTCTGCATGCAACACATTTGCCCGGTCCACTTGCTCCAATAACACTTGGAACAAAAAACACTCCCAATTGACCACTCTGTTGGGCTAGGAACATACTTTGATGCTGAAGCTCTACCTGCTGCTAACAAGTGCTCCCTCTCTGACATCTACGCTACTGCAACATCTCCATGCATCTCACACCATTGCACACTTCTCTGTGCCACCTAGCATTATGCAAAACACTTGTGCCTCTCGCATTGCTACAGCCTACTAGCTATGCACTGTCCTGGGATTCCATACACTGTCGCTTTCTTTGCCGCTCCATCCGCATTTGTCTCTACCCAATCAGTCAGTTCCTGCTACTCCACATCGGGGCTCCCATAGCAAGGTCTCATCCAAGAGGTTGGGTACCTCAAGGATCCTGCCCCTCCTCCTTGGGACGATCAATCCACATCACCCCACCTCCCACCTGGAGGTATGGCTGCATGCGATCCCTCAACCCACCTGGCTTGAATTTTCCCCCTACTGGAGGTCTCTGCATGAGTAGATGTCTCTACTCGATCTCCTCTCAACTTCCCTTATTGTCGCTGCTCCACAACCTCCTAAAGCTGCTACACCAATCGTGGCTCCTCCACAATCGTCTGAGACTTCTTCTGGCTCTGCATGTTGAGAGGTAATATATGCTCCCTCTCAATCACCAAGTCTTCATCAGTGGCCTCGCTGCTCAAGGCTTTGCATGCATCTTGAACCTCAAGAGAATATAGGTTCTTGACCCGTGAACCAATCTGCTTCACTTGTCTAGTGATGATGTGTCTAAGGAAAACCTTTCCCTTACTGAAGACTACATCATAGCCTCTGTCTTCTAGCATCGCAATCGACACCAAGTTTCTTTTCAGTCTTGGTATATACTTGACATCGGTCAAGGTAAGGTGAGCTCCATGCTCCCTTTGAAAAATAACCGTGCCTACACCTAAGACACTATACTTCTCATCATTACCCATCGCTTTGAGTATCTGGAGATCTTTCTCCTGAAAAGTACTGAACAAACTTTTGTCACCGATCATGTGGAAAGAAGCTCCACTGTCAAGAAACCAACCACTTCCCACCATGGATGAAACCATGCATGTGAAGAGTGTGAAATCCAACTCGAACTGTGAAGCAAGTGACTCACCTTCAGATCCTTCCTCGGATCCCTTCTTGGATTTCCTCCATGGACAATTTGCAGCATAATGGCCCACCTCATGACAACGAAAGCATCGTACTTTCAATTTGTCACCCTTCTTCCCATCATTGGAAGAATTGGATTCGGAAAGAGAACCCTTCTCCTTCCCCTTCTTTGCTTTGGCAGCCAAAGCGCAATTTTCTTCATCAAATGCCTTTGATGAAGATCCATCCCTGGTATTCCGCCTGATCTCCTCTTACACAAGATCCGACCAAAGTCTCTCCCATCCTGGCAATTTCTCCTGACCATTGACAGAGTCCTGATAGGAATGCCAACTCTTCAGAAGACCAAGGAGAGCCAAGCTCACCAAGTCCTCATCATCGACAGTCACCCCCACACTTCCTAGCTCATCCCGGCATTGAGTGAACTTCGTGAGATACTTGGGCATACTGTCTCCATTCTCACACTTAATGTTTCTGAGTTTATCGTTGAGCGCCAACTTCCTCTGGTCACTCTTGCTTTGGAATATATCTGTCAATGCTTTCCACATCAAGTATGGAGAAGCCTTTTCATGTAGGCTGGACACAATGTGATCCTTCACGGCCTCCAACAGAATCCTTCGACACTTTGCTGTCTTCTTTGCCGAACCACAACTTCAGCAACAATAGTAGGTTTGGGACCTCAGCGTCTATGAAATCCTTCAACCCATTATCATCTAACACCACCTCCATCATGTCTTTCCATGCAATATAATTCAAGCTGCCCTCAAGAGCATACTCCAATCGCAATCCGCTGAAAGACATTTCAACTTTGACACCAAGAAAACACTGCTGCAAATTCGAATTCCACCAGCTCAAAACTCAACCACCTCTGA
Source organism: Pinus tabuliformis (assembly GCA_031772625.1). Lineage (NCBI taxonomy): Eukaryota > Viridiplantae > Streptophyta > Pinopsida > Pinales > Pinaceae > Pinus > Pinus tabuliformis. The sequence continues at coordinate 76,676,390 of CM062820.1, read as the reverse complement.
TCTAAAATTCGTGAGAACAGAGTATTTCTCATACAAAGATTGACTGTATGGGCTTTTACCGGATATCTCACCTTCCAAAGGAAGGATGAATCTAGAGGCTACCTGGCCTGATTACAAACTCTACCTGAAGAAATAAAGTGTAAACACTTTCTGAAAAATAGATCCAATGATCAACTCTGCTCTGATACCATGTAGAAATTTTGAATAATTAAACACTTATTCACAGAGATTATCCGATTACACACTATTGCGAAATACATGCATAATACATAACCTACTCTACGTTGATCATCAATTTAGCAGCATTAAAAAACAATGAAACATCAATCGCATGTGCACATTAACACAGTATGTAACCTGGGGATAGCATACAACTGAAAACCCCACACTATCTGTATATTATATTGATAGAGAACATGTAACAATACATAGTATAATACTCCTCACAAGTACTCAGTACTATCTCCACCTGTTACACACAAACTAGCTCAGATCTGAATCAATCATAGGTTCAAATCTCCTCCGCTGCTTGCCTACCTCCACTGCGCAATCCTACATAAGAATAATGATGAATGGCTGAAGCAAACTCGTATTTTCTTGGCTAAACCACACAATCCTCATTGGAATTACTTAATCCCATTGATTGTGCAAATCTCATGCACAACTATAGTCACAACTGATAACAATCTCAACCTCTAACACTTGTCTCCACTGAACTGTCCATGCACTGAGTTAAATGATGTATTCTTTAGTTGCTTTATGAGTTAATAATTAGTGAATTAATTAATAATTAATTCACATCACTCATCACTAGTGTATTCTGCAGTTAGACTAAATACAACTTGTTCAACTAAGTCAAACTGAACACAACTCCATCAACTCCACAATCAACTAAGTTCTAACTGAAGTCCATCATGCAATAGATCAAATGACCCATAAGAAAAGCATATTTCCTTCTGACAGCTGCATGTGCCACATCTGTAGCTCAAACTAAAGTGCTCCAAGAGGATAAGATAATGTTTATAGTCAAAATATTATTAAGAGCTAATAATATTCGATTGTTCTATTTTTAGCCTAACAGTCTAAAAATAGACTCCGCCCATATGTCTAAAAATAGAATTCCATCTATTTTTACCAACATTACCAATCATCCACAAATAGAATCGTACAACTCATAGACCATGATCCATATGTCTAAAAATATACATAATCTAAAAATAGAATTTGCGCCAAAAATAGCCTGCGGGCCCACTTAGTGAAGGTGATTCCTTTTCACTAAGCTCCATCATCTTGTTGCATTTTCAACACAGGAGAATCAATAGACATATCACCTATCACTTAGGAGTCCCAGGGTCAAGTCAAAGGGTTTGGCCCTATACTCCTGAGCCTATTTTAATCTTCCACAATCCACATTAGGCAAGTAAAATGAATTTCAAACATGGGTGGATCCTGTATTAGTTAACAAATAGTTTCTGGTGTGGGACATTCGCCATTTAGCCTAGCCCAATGGGATTTCTAAAAGTCATCCTTGTCTTTAAATGATAGGTGGGGATGAAGGTGTGCATGTGTATGACCTTTCTAATTGTAACTATAAAGCTTAAACCTATCCTTTTTAGTGGATGAGTAGATATACAACATATACAACTGGATATACAACTCATCTTCCAACATAGACAACTAGATATACAAATGTTCTTCCATATTTCTTAATAAAAAGAGTTGCATCATCTATGTCAGAATTCTTATAATTCAACTTAAGAAGATTTCTAGTTAGTTTCTCATACCATACACGAGGTGTTTGTTTCAAACCATACAATGACTGCATCAACTTGCATACCATTTGTTATTTACCTTTGACAAATAAAACCTTCTAGTTGAAACACGAAAACATCTTCCTTCAAATCTTCATTTAGGAAATCATTTTTTACATCCATATTATGAATTTTCCAACCTTTCTAAGCTATGGTAGCAAACAAAGTTCTAATAATGCCCCATTTAACTATAGGAGCAAAAGTTTCTGTATAATCAATACCTTGTTTTTGTGCATATCCCTTTGCTACTAGTCTCGCGTTGTACTTGTCAAGTGAACCATCAAATTTGTATTTGGATTTATATACCCACTTGCAACCAATGGGTTTGATGCCAACAGGAGGATCCATAAACCTCCAAGTGCCATTTTTATTGAGTGCATCATATTCCCTTTGCATTGGATTCTTCCATTGATTACAACTAACAACTTCTTCGAAATAATTGGGTTCATCATCAATAGATAAATTATACTAGGAAACATGAGAACAATTACCTGAAGAACTTCCTATTTAAAAATCATCATATTTTCTTGGAAATGTTATGATAAGAGTTGATTTTCATAGTGGTTGTTCATCTTGTGGAGGGAATTGCTCATCTTTTGGAGCAAACTCTTCTGAAATGCACGTACTTTCCGTCCCTGCAGAAACACTTCTATCATCCAATTTTTCTTCAGCAAAACCATTATCATCATTGAGAGGAAACTTTATTTAAGGAAATCCCATAGACTGATCTAGAATGGGAATCCCCCTTCAAGATGTGGAAGATTATTATTAGATTCGTAATAAAATTCCTTAGACATAAAATTTTCTAAATTATTAAGTTATCTATCAACTGTGGATGTATCTTTACTAGATTCAAGAAAAACATCATCTCTTGACAAAATAAACTTCTTATTCTCTTCATCATACAACTTGTATGCCTTAGAAGTAACATAATATCCCAAAAATATACATTTTCTACTTCTTACACTCAACTTGTTTCTTTGCTGCTTAGGAATTAAAGCATAACACTAAGAACCAAAAACTCTGAAATATTGAACAACAAGAAGACGATTATACCACAATTCATATGGAGTTTTATTTTTGATAACAAAAGAAGGACATCAATTTTTGATATAGGTTGTACAAAGTAATGCTTCTCCCTAAAAATTCAACTTTACATTTTTAAAGAACATCATTGATCTTACTATATTAAGCAATGTTTTGTTGATTCGTTCTGCAACACCATTTTGTTGTGGATTATAAGGAATTATGGTTTGGTGTTTGATGTCATTCTCTTGAAAATAATTTTCAGTAACATGTGAAGTATACTCTCCACCATTATCAGTTCTCAAAGTGTCTATATTAAGTTGAGTTTCATTTGTAATCAAGATGTGATTTTTTTTTTAAATACGTCAAAAAACTGTGACTTTTGTCTTAAAAGATAGACCCAACACATCCTCGAATAATCATCAATGAATGTCAATGTTCATTTATTACCTTTTGCAATAGAAACAAGCATAGGTCCACATAAATATGAATGTATGGGACATAATTTTCTTGAAGCACCATAAAGAAGACTCTTTTTGGTTGATTCTTCTTGAGGTTTTTGATCTTTTTGAGCAAGACATAATTTTTTAGCATTAGAACTCGGTAGGGGTTCTTTTTTTCCAAAAGCCTTATCTCTTTCTGTAAATTTTCTTACTAATTCGTCAAAATCTAAATCTTTTAGTTGTCCAATTGCTTGGAGAGATTCCAAGTAGTGTGAATAACCAGGGTAGAGGGAGTTTATACAGGCAATAAGTTGTAAATCAACCTTAACACCAGTGGATTCAATTTCATGATTGATGGCTTTAATTGCAAAAGCAAGTTTCAATGGATTATTATCTTTCATCTCTAGATTAAACAACTTCAATAGTAATTGAATGATCTCCAATTCTAAATGTGTATCATAAAGTTCTTTTAACTTTGTTATTACTTCATATGTTGTTTTACTTTGAATAATATATATGCTTACATCTTCTGAGACTGAAGTATAGATTAAAGCATAGGTCTTTTTATCCTTACTCTCCCAAATTGCTAGTTATTTTTCCTCATCAGGCGACTCTAGTTTATTGTCATTTTTTCTTTCACAAACTCCATCCCACACATCATTAAAAATAAGTTTATTTTTAATTTTTCTATACCACTCCTAATAATTTTCCTTTTGAGAAAGGATAATGCCAACTAGGGAGACTAGAGAATTCATTTTTATACTCAAATTTTGTAGTTAAAAATTGTGACTGTACAAAACACATTCTGATGAAAAATAGATAAATAACTTGACTTAACAAGTTCTATCTCGGCCAGGTAAAATTCTAAAATATCATTCTAGCTACACAATCAACAAGGACTTTTCTTCTTAAACATTCGTAAGAGTCAAGAATGGTCAAAAAAATAAAATGAACAAACCAGAATCAATGGTCCAGATTAATTTGCTGATCAATCAGTTGTACACACCTCAAGAGTAGTGGTCCACTGTGCACGTAACAATTGAACCAAATCAATGGTCTGGATCGTATTTGACGGATCCAATAGTGATCGACGACATGAGGCGTGTTGCACGTTAATGAGGTGAGTGGTCCAATAAGCAGTTTTACAAGATCAAATCAACGATTCATAGTTATCCTGGGGGCACTCTCTTAAATTCCAGAAACCATTGCAAGTGAAGTTGAGGGTGGTTTCCAAAACCCACGGGGGCTTCACTCAATGAACCCCTCAGATATCACGTGCGTTCATGGCATATTAAACAATACCCTTAATTTGACTACATATTGGAAAATACCTCTAAAAATCACATTATTTAACCCCCTACCAATACAAACCTAATACACCTTCCCAATTTAAAAACCCCTATTTTCACTAGTTATTGTAGCTATCCATTTTTTCATTAACATCTTTTATACCCCTTTATATTTTTTCATTAACTTTGTGCTTCATTTTTTATACCTACCAATATGAAAAACCTCTACCCTCTATATATCCCCCAATTTATTATGTCATTTTTTCCTCAATAAATATCCCCTAATATGAACCCATGTGCCATGGTATTGCTCCCCTAGTGAAGCCCCACTGCCAAAACCACCAGGGTCCCGCGCATTGTCAACACCTCCACATCAACAATTTGTTGGTTCTCGGGTCTCGCAAATGTGTTTCCAACTCATCCACCTCACATGTTCACCTCGACCTCAACAGGAACTTGTCTGCAGCAATGGAGTTCGAACCAGGCACAACTAGGCATAATGACTTTGACGCGCTTTCCAAACCTTGCACTTTGATAGCACTATTAAATAGGCATGGAGAACTTCATGATAAAAATGCGGTATTCTGCGATCTATTATTGATAAGAAAATTTATACAAACAAAATTAGAGGGAGACAGTTATGTCTCCATAACTAGAAATATAGGTCCTAACTAAGTCCATCCTAATTATATACAAAATCTCGAAGAATTAGTTAGAAATAAATAAATTCAACATTAAAACAAACTTTGTTTAAATTGTACTATATTTAGATTAGTACCTAAATCTTAAATAAATAGAATAATATTAAATCCAAAAAATTAACCTTCAATAAATACCTTGGTTGCAACCTCCTAGCTTGAACTACATAGTGGAAAAAAATCACTCTAAAGCCTACCTCAATAGTATAATTTGAGTAATGTGCTACATTCAAAAAGTAATTTTGACTTTTTAAGTGAACTAATACTCTAAAACCTAGGTGATGTCATACATTCTAGAGATAATTTTGACTTTTTGAATAAACTTACTCTCAAGAATTTAGATAAAACAAAAATCTAAAACCCCATGAATTATAATTCTTTTATAAATTTTTGATTTTGCAAAAACTCTAGTTAAAAGAGAATATAAATATAAAATGTTTAATAAACGAAACATTTCAAACATACAAAACATCAAATTTATTTAAATATTTGAACATATAATTTTAATAATAAATACTTAAAAAAAATGTTTATAATATATAGTTTTAATATTTTAAATATTAAAAGTATTAAAAAAATTAATTAAAACATTTTTTTATAATATATAATTTTACTATTTTAAATATTAAAATCATTCAAAAAAATTAATTAAAAGAAAAAATTTCATTTATTTTTGTTTTCTAAATAATATTCAAGACTTCTTCTCCAAGTTATTTATCTCGTAGCCGACACCCACTTCGAAAACAAAATACAAAGTAGGTAGGTGTGTGTGGGCCTAGCTTTTACACACAGATTTTAAATTTTATGTACGTTGGACCAGTTCTGCACCTCACCTGCTCAATTGCCTCTTAAGGCCCACCCCCTACGCAATCATCTTCTTCGTCACCACCACTCTCAACATATCTTTTTCATTTTGTTGCCTTCTTTCACATTGACTGTATTACAAAATAATTTTCAATTCGATTCAGTTCTTCGCCTCTCACTATAAGAAGCCCCCATGTCTGGCCTAAGTTTCCACGCTCACATTGCCTTCCCCCAGTCTATTCCCCTCTATTCCTATTCTCTGCCCTTGCAAGTATAGCATTAATCATGAAGACTTTCGCATGTAATGCTCTACTTGTACTGTTTATTATATTCTCCATTAATAACACTGTGCATGGGCAGCTCATCTCAACGTTTTATGAGAAATCGTGTCCCATGGCGTTCTCGATAGTGGAAGCCGGAGTGAAGCAGGCGGTGGCGATCGAGAAAAGGATGGGGGCGTCCTTGCTCCGCCTTCACTTTCACGACTGCTTCGTCAATGTAACAAAGTGAAACCAGGATTTCATTCAGCTGATCATAATTGACTTGTCCATGGCCCCGTTTAATTCATGATGTTGAATTTTGTTGCAGGGTTGCGATGGCTCTATACTATTGGATGACAACTCCACGTTTACCGGAGAAAAGACTGCAGCCCCAAATAATAATTCGGTGAGAGGATTCGACGTAATAGACACCATCAAATCTCAACTGGAGGCAGCCTGCTGTGGTGTCGTGTCGTGTGCAGACATTCTCGCCATTGTTGCCCGTGATTCAGTCGTGAAAGTATTAATTTCTCCCTTATCTCCTTGATTATTTAACTAAATACAATATCTCGTCCCATAGAATCAAATAATGTTGTTGTCTCATGTGTGATTGCAATTTGGTAGCTGGGAGGCCCAACATGGACGGTATTGCTGGGAAGGCGTGACTCGACCACTGCTAGTTTTAGCGCTGCGAACAATGACATTCCGCCTCCCACTTCGAGTCTCAGCGGACTTATCTCATCTTTTCAAACTCATGGACTGTCTACCAAAGATATGGTTGCACTCTCAGGTATATCATTACTCATTCTCTCTGAACATAACATAGAGAAACTATAACATAAAGAATGTATAACTATAACATATAAGAAGGTATATTATACAATAGCATATACAATATTTTAATGTATCGTTGATGGCATATATAATTTTTTAGTGTATCGTTCACTTCGAGTGGGCTTATTAATAAAATACTTTTAGCAATTGAGCCATTATTGCCTTTGTTTAGCCATTATCATGTGGTTTTTATTTGTGTAGGTTCCCATACTATTGGTCAAGCCCGGTGCACTTCTTTCAGAGCTCGCATCTACAACGAAACCAACATTGACTCTTCGTTCGCCACTTCTCTGAAGGCAAGCTGTCCAAGCGTTGGTGGCGACAACAACCTCTCCCCCTTGGATGTGGCCACCCCTACCATATTTGACAGCGACTATTACAGTAATTTGAGAAGCCAAAAAGGGCTTCTCCACTCCGACCAGCAACTATTTAATGGAGGTTCCACAGATTCTCAGGTTACTACCTACAGCACTGATCAGAACACCTTCTTTACAGACTTCGCAGCTGCCATGGTGAATATGGGCAATATCAGTCCTCTCACTGGCCCTAGCGGAGAAATCCGCAAAAACTGCAGGAAGTCCAATTAATATCACGAAACGTTGTGTCCTCCCGGCTTTTCGATTATGTCCTCCTTGCTTTTCTATTAATGTTTTCATTGTAACAGACCGATTGGTCTAATCTATCGAAAGGAATCAATAAACTAATCGATGACCCAAGATAGCAGGTGTGATATTTGGCATGTTGAATGGCAGTTTAAACTACGTTAAAGCAGAGTATGTTAATGAGAAATCGTACTAAATAAGAACAAACCCTGAGGTGATCGATCTACTCTTAGGCCGGGTTTTAGCACCCTGCGGCAGACATAAATGCGGCCTAAGAGTGCATGTACGCTTTTCATTCCAGATTCAAGATTCAATGATGTCTATGTATTTTGCATAAATGTCGCGGTACAGGCTATTTATTTTAGTTGTAACGATATCTGTTTAGACAGTGTCTAGATAGTGTCTGTATGTGGAATAAAAGGAAGAACTAAATAATTATATTATTAAAATGGAAAAATCATTTATATGTTTGTTTTATTTTTAAATTGATTATATTAATTATGTTTTAAAATTATTTTTGTTTGGTTAAGAGCTCATTTTCTTGGATATAAGGAAACATGTTAACATGACTCAGAGGCATTTGGCACGAGTGAAACCCTACCCCCTTATGGAACACTAGTGGGTTATTCCAGGTGGTGTGACGTGGTTTTCCTTGAACCAATGTAGATCCGTCTTAACTCCGGATCTATCAACCGTCAAGAGGGATCAAATCTCTTGAGGTGCAAACCTATTTTTTGACTGTAAAACTTTGTTGAAAACAAAAGAATCAAATTTATTATTTGATCGTGGACAACTCACAGGTGTGGAACACCACCTGGAGACTGCGTCTGCAAAACTTGTTTTGCCATTACAATCATTACATGAGAAATATATAATTTAAACACAATGGGAAGTTGAAACAACACCCTAGAAATAAGGAACAAACTCCTAATCTAAGGTTCAGTTGAACTGTCACTCCATTAATACATTTCATCATTAATCTCAACACTCCCTCTTAATGGAGAAATGGATCCACACATATGCCTAACACTTCCATAACACAATTCAAACTTGATTCTACAAAGAGGTTTGGTAAAAATATCAGCAACATTGTCACAACTATTATAATACTCAATATGGACTTCTTTTGACTGAACTTTCTCCCTGACAAATTGAAACTGTGTATCGATATGCTTTGTGTTCTTAAGAAATACTGGATTATTTGCAAGTTTGATGGAGCTCTGGTTATCATTTTTTGATCACTGTTGAAACCTTCTGTTCTTCTCCAGCATCAAGGAGAAGTCTCCTCAACCAAACTGTTTCACATGTTGCTGCACACATAGCTTGATATTCAGCTTCCTCAGAAGACAAGGATACTATGTTATGCTTTTTGCTACTCCATGTAATGACCTCGGATCCAATGCTAAATGCATAACCTGTTATGAATCGTCTGTCATCTACATTTCCAGCCCAATCGGAGTCTAAAAAACTTGTCAATATAACATCACATGAATCAATATAAATAATACCAAAATCTAAGGTTCCTTGGAGATACCTTAAAACACCTTTTGCTGTGACCAAATGGCTCTCAAGGGGCTTTGACATAAATTGGCTCAATGCACTGACTGCATAAGCCAAATCTGGCCTAGTTGTAGTCAAGTAGATTAGACTCCCAACCAGCTGTCTATACAAAGTTGCATCTACCTCCTTAGATCCATCATCATTATGAAGTTTTATATTCTGCTGTAAAGGTACTGCTACAGCTTTGCATTGATCCATTCTGAACTTTTCCAGTTTGCTCCTGACATACTTACTCTGTGACATAAAACTTTGTCCAAAATCCCTCCAGACTTCCAAACCCAAACAGTAATGTAGCTCTCCAAGGTCTTTCATCTCCAATACTTGTGACATCTACTCCTTGATTTCATTAATGAGATTATCAACATTCTCTGTAATGATTAGATCATCTACATATGAAGAAATCAAAACAATTCTTCCCTCTTTATCAAAGACAGTATAAAGATTAGGGTCATTTTTTCTTCTTTTATAACCATGTTGCAGGAAAAATGAATCAATTTTGTCATACCATGACCTAGATGCCTGTTTTAGTTCATACAAAGCTTTCTTCAACTTGAAAACTAAATGTTCTTCACCCTGTTTGACAAACTGCTCGGGTTGCACTAAGTAGACTTCTTCTTTTAAGTCCCCATTTAAAAAAGCAGATTTAACATCTAGCTGGTGAATCATCCAATGGTGTTTGGTAGCTAAAGCAATTATCATTCTGATTGTGTTTAGTTTAGCTATAGGGGTAAATGTTTCATCATAATCTATACCTTCTTGTTGCGAATATCCCTTTGCAACCAGCCTAGGTTTATATTTATCTATGCTCCCATCTGCTTTAAATTTAGGCTTATACAACCATTTGCATCCTATGGGTTGTTTGATTTCAGGTAGTTTAACTAAATCCCAAGTTTTATTTTTGAGGATTGACTCATATTCCTCTTACATAATAGCCCTCCATTCACTATATTGACTAGCTTCTTTATAACTAGAGGGTTCAACAACATTCATCATACTAGTTATAAAAGCATTTTCCCTATATCTTGCTCGCAACTGAACCTTCCTACCTAATCTCCTGAGTGGTGGGGTACCTTCAAACCTTGTCTGATCATCCTTTTGTGGTGTTGGCTTGACAGCTACATCATCTTCTTCCCTTTCCTGTTGCTGCTGCTCATTGCTGTCACCTGATTCATCACTTCCTTCTTCCACCAACAAGGGCATGTGCCATTCTTCATTAGCACTCTCATGGCTTCCATCATTAACCTACTCATGAAACACTACATCTATGCTCGCAAAAACTTTATGAGTAGAGGGATTAAATAGTTTGTAAGCCTTAATTTCTGTACAATACCCAAGAAAAATACATTTGATGGCCTTTGAATCTAGTTTCTTTCTATCTTCCTTTTGGACATGAGCAAAGGCTTTAGAGCAAAAAACTCTCAAATGCTTAACTGAAGGCTTATAGCTAAATAAAACTTCAAAAGGAGTTTTGAAATCTAAACTTCTTGTTGGACTCCTATTCTTTAGATATACTGTAGTATTAATTGCTTCAACCCAAAACCCATTAGAAAGATTCTTACCTTTTAACATACTGCGAGCACGCTTCAATGGTTCTGTTATTCCTCTCTACACCCCGTTTGTTGAGGAGTGTGGGGTACTATAAACTGTTGCTGTATCCCATGATATTTGCAGTATTTGAGGACAAAAGCTTTCTTGTACTGTCCCCCTTGATCCGAGTAGAGAATCCTCATGCATTTACCTGTATGTTTTTCAACCATACTTTTGAACTCCTTGAAGTATTCGAAAGTGTGGCTCTTCTTTCTCAGGAAATACACCCAAGTAAATCTAGTACAATCATCAATAAACAGTAAAAAATGGTGTCCACCACCTAATGACCTTGTCTGCACAGGCTTGCATAAATATCTGTGTACCAACTCGAGTATATCTCTCCTCCTTTTATCACCATTCATAGGGAATTCATCTCTGTGCATCTTTCCAAGTGCACGTGCATCACAATCAATATGGACAGGTTTTAAAAAAGGAAGACCTTCGACCATACTTCTTTTCTGTAATAGCAACAGATCATTGAAGTTAATATGGCCGAACCTATGATGCCATAAGTCCACTGTAGTCATGGCAGATGATGTCAATGCCTGATGTGGTGCGCTTTTGACATTTAGCTTGTACAATCCTCCCACATGAATACTTGATGCAATAGGCTTCATACGATCCAACAGGTCTTTAATAACACAATATGATTTATAAAATTCTACCTTGAGATTCAGATCAATTATCGTAGAGATAGAGATCATATTCTTTTTTATCCCAGGTACATACATTACATTATGAATATGTCTAATATTTCCATCAGGCAAAATAGCAGGAATATTACTATAACCTTTGATTTGGTACCTTCTATCATCGGCAAGATATATGTTTGCTCCACTGCTGGTCTCTTTGAAGTCTTCAAACCACTGTCTGTTCCCTGTCATGTGGATGGATGCACCTGAGTCCACAAACCAGGTATCTGATTCATCATCCTTAGCCAAAAACGCAGAGTTAGATATGAACAGTATGAGGTTCTGACTCTATTCCTCATCAACAAAATGACTTGCATGCTGTTTATGTCTCTTTCGGCCTTTATCAGACTTCTTTTTCATGTATTATCTAGCTATATGGCCGGTTCTACCACAATAAAAACATTTGGTCGCAGAGTCATTTCTATTGAAAGACGTACCTTGAGGTGGGGGCATCTTTCTCTGTGGGGTTGCATTGGTCTTCTGTGCTGCATTTGGCTTTGCTTTGAAGGGCTTCGTCTTCGCCATTAAGGTCAGATCTGAACTCTAAGGTTTATGAGTCAGCTGCCTTTCCTCCTCTTGCATGAGGATCCCTGTAAATTCTTCAAACACGGGTGCTTTTTCTCTTGCATTCAAGCCAGTGATGAACATTTGATACTCATCAGTCATACCATTCATGGTAATCATGACCAAATTTGTATCTGACACAACTTCACCGATGTCACCCAGCTTGTTTTTGAGCTCCTTGATCCGCGAAATAAATGTTAAAACTGTCTCATTCTCGTCCATCTTGATGGAAAGAATATTTATCTTCAAGAACAACAATCTATTGGTGTTCTTGACCTCATAGAGATCCTTGAGTGTCTTCCGTATTTCTAGTGTAGTATTGCAATCACGGATATGGAGAATAATGCAATCTTTGACTAACAATTTGAGGAGCCTTCTCGCTTAGTCTCCCGCTTGTCCCAGTATTGGATTGTTGTTGTTGTTCCTCCTGCAATCATGTTCAGCTTCACCTCATCATTATTCACAATTGACCATGCATTGTGTCCATCAAGTAGGGTTTGCAAGTTAAATTTCCAACCAAAATAATTGGATCCATCCAACTTGTTATTTTCATTGAGGTATGCTTCTGCTAATTGATTATTCATCTTGAATAATAAAAAAACTTCAACCCCAACAACTTAAAAAAAAAAACCCAGATCTTAAAAACTACTGCAAATGCCAGATCCAATGAAAACTTCAATTAAAATTGAGCCTAGGTCCCTTTCTTAAGAGATTATTCCAAATTCCTTTTAAAAAAAATAAATTCACCCCCTTTATCAAATAATGAGCCCCTTTTTTAATTAAAGAATTAAATTAAAAAAAAATAATTTAAAAACTTTAATTAAAATCTTAATTTTAAAAAATCATTATCAGTGTACACAACCACAACTTTTCTCTAGCTATAGTATTCAACCAGCAATGCAATAGCATTGGCCTGAACAATGTCAGTATGAGGCAAGCAAATGAAATATGGGGACCGATGGGCAGACAACAGGGGATCCATTACAGATAATGAAATCATTGGCACCTTTGAAGTAGTACATAGATCTACCACGAACACGGCTTCTTGCGATGTTTGTGGTCCTATTATCGCTACCACTTCATGTTTTTCAATAGATCCACAACTTCTTCTCCTCAACGTTGTGTTGCAGGCCGATCACGATTTTCAAGCTGCGTCCTCTTCTCACATGACAGATTCACGGCTTCTCATGACCCCCTTCTCCTCATTCTGTTCTGCTTCCACACCAAGAAGCCCTGCTACCAGCCGCTTGGCAGTGGGGTCTTGAAGCTGAGCATTGGCGCCGACATAGCCAGTAAGTCCGACATAGGGAATCAAATAACTTGCAAGTAGATAATTGAGACTATTAGCATACTGACTACACCTCACAGGTAGCACGTAACAATCTAATCGTTGATCTCTGCACTTTTCACACTGGAGACTCCTCACATAGTAGATCAATCACAGAGGCTTCCTCCTTGTCACCGCAGACTCCACCAGAATTTTTTAGCATCAATAGCTGCTGGTTCTAAACTACCATTCGACAATCTGCCCAATGGAAAAACATATTTTCACAAGCCAACGGGTTGGTTTTCGGATGGAAGGCTTATAGTCGATTATATCACACAAGCCTTAGACATGCCACTCTTCTGAAAATGGAAACCTCGTCCATTTTCCGAGCGAGAACAAGTCAACCATAGTGATCAACACTTCCCCTCCACTACACATGGAGCTCAAATCCTCCACAAAGTTGACGCCCTTTGAGTACTTCACGTCCACATCGTTCTGGAAAATAAAATCTCGTAAGGGCAGGACTGGATTGATGCAACTATGGCACTGGATCTCGCGCTGATGACCCTTAAAAAATGTGATGGTCTAATTTCTGTCTCTCAGCCTTCACTATAACTCCTCCATTCAGGGTTATAGGTAGTCCTCAACCCTGTAGCTATGATACCATGTTGAAAAAATAAGAATCAAATTTACTAATTAAACATGGAAATCTCACAGGTGTGGAACACCACCTAGAGACTACCTCTGCAGAACTCATTCTGCCATTACAATCATTACATTAAAAATATATAATTTACACACAATTAGGGAAGTTGAAACAACACCCTAGAAATCAGGAACAAACTCCTAATCTAAGGTTCGGTTGAATTGTTACTCCATTAATACATTTCGTCATTAATCTCAACAAATTTGAGGAAAGGTTTGCACCTCGAGAGATTTGATCTCTCTCAGTGCTTTATAGATCCAAAGTTAAAATGGATCTAGGCTAGTTTCAATGGTATGTGGGCAAGGAAAATCTATCAAAGATATGATTAATTTTATCAATAATATGTAAATACATGTAATATTAATATAATCATTTTAAATATGTTAAGATTATTTTATTTTTTAAATTTTCTTACTTACCTAAGTTTGTTGAGATGATAAATATTGTTAATAACTTTAATGATGAAATAAAAAATTTGAATGCAAAGTGACAATGTAATAGTGATGAATGATAGAAAATGTGAATAATAAAAATGTAGTCAATTACAAATAGTCTTTATTGTAATCAATGTCAAACTATTTTCTTCTACTATTATTATTGTCACCCTTATTAGTTTTGCCATCTTTTCATATCGATTATATGAAAAGGAAAATTGGAATCGTAAACCATTTAAATCTTTAGCTCGAACTATTGTATTAAACATCATACCTTGTCTCTCTTGCTCTCCAATATTAATAAGTTGAATTACTATAACACACAAATCAAACTACATTGCCAATATTTTTTGTGCTACACTGAAATCAATGCACATTGTTAATCCAATCAATTTAAAATTAATGTAACATCATACATTGAATTACATCAAATCAGAATTCAACATCTACACTGAAATCAATGCATTTAATGGAAGAAATCAAATAATATTAGAAACCAACTTCTACATTGAAATCAATGCATCTAATGCAAACAATCAAATAAGATTAGAAAAATCAACACCTACACTCAAATCAATGCATCTAGTGCAAG
The DNA here is from genome assembly GCA_031772625.1 of Pinus tabuliformis. NCBI lineage: Eukaryota > Viridiplantae > Streptophyta > Pinopsida > Pinales > Pinaceae > Pinus > Pinus tabuliformis. The sequence continues at coordinate 76,661,221 of CM062820.1, read as the reverse complement.
TAAGCAAATAGGATTAGAAACCAACATCTACACTGAAATCAATGCATTTAGTGGAAGCAATCAAATAGGATTAGAAATCACCATCTACACTGAAATCAATTCATTTAGTGAAATCAATCAAATAGGATTAGAAATCACCATCTACACTGAAATTAATGCATTTAGTGAAAGCAGTAAATTAGGATTAGAAATCATTTACATTGAAATCAATGCATCTAGTGAAAACAATAAAATATAATTAGAAATCAACATATACATTGAAATCAATGCATCTAGTGGAAGCAATCAAATAGGATTAGTAATCATCTACATTGAAATCAATGCATCTAGTGCAAGCAATGAAATATCATTAAAAATCAACATCTACACTAAAATCAATGCATCTAGTGTGAGGAATCAAATATGATTAGAAATCACCATCTACACTGAAATCAATGCATATAGTGCAATAAATATTCTTCCCTCTCTCCCCCTCCATCTATAACTATATCTCTCTCCATATCTCCTTCTTTGTCTCTCTATCTCAACCCCCCAAACACACACGCTCTCTCACTCCATGTTTATCAATGTCTTTGTATCTCCCTCTCTCCATCTCTCTCTACTTCCCTCTCTTCACCTTCCATCAATATCTCTATCTCCCTTTGTCTCTCTATATCACCCCCAGAACATACACTCTCTTTCTCCAGTCTATCTATATATCCGTCCATCCTCCTCTCCCCCCCTCTCTCTCTTCCTCTCCCCTGCTTCTCTCTCTTTCCTCCTACCATCCTCTCTCCCTCTCTCTCTCTCCACCTTTATCTCTATATGCATTTCTTCTTACCTCCCTCTCTCTCCCCTCCAAATTCATCTCTATTTCACTCCCTCTCTCCACTCTCTCACATCCTCTCTCTTCCTTCCTCTCTCTCCCTTTCTCTCCCACCTCTTTCTCTCTCTCTCCTTTTACTCTCCAACTCTATTACTATATCCCTCCCTCTCTCCTTCTCTCTCCTTTTCTCACCCTTATCTCCATCTCTCCTTCTTTGTCTCTTTATCTTACCCCCAAAGATACACACACTCTCTCCATCTCTCCCTTTTCACTCCCTCTCTCTCTCTCCACTTCTCACTCTCTATGTCTTTCTTCTTCCCTCTGTCTCTCCCCTTCCAACTCCATCTCTCTCTCTCTCTCCCAAATATGTTACTTTATCCCTCACTCTCTCCTTCTCTTCCCCCTTCTCTCTCCTTCTCTCCCCCCTTCTCTCCTTCTTTGTCTCTGTATATCACCCGTAAATATACACACTCTCTCTCCATCTCTTCCTTGTTACTCCCTCTCTCTCTCTCTCCACTTCTTACTTTCTATGTATTTATTCTTGCCTCCCTTTATCCCCCTCCAACTCCATCTCTCTATCCCTCCCTCTCTCCTCATGTCTCTCAAGTCATCTCTCTCGTCCTTCCTCTCTCTCCCTTATCTCCTACCTCCCTCTCTCTTCCCCCATCCCTCTCTCTCTCTCTATGTTCCAATCCTCTCATTATCTCCCTCCCTCTCTCCTTCTCTCTCCTCTCTCCATCTTTGTGTCTCCCTCTCCCTCTCTTACCCTTATCTACCTCTCACACTCCTCTTCGTCCATCTCTCTCATTCCTCCTCTCCCCTCTCCTTTAATTTATCTCCATCTCTCCTTTGTGACTCCCCCTATCTCTCCACCTCTATCACTCTATGTTTTTGTTTTTCACTCCCATATATATCTAGAGTTAATATATGTCATGATATATTAACATATATTATAATATAACAAATTTAATGTTGTATTAATCTAAAGTTATTAAATTTAATAATATTAATATCAATATTAGATTTAATAATAATAATAATAATAATTTTAATATTAATATTTGGGATAATGATGTTTTTTTGCATGGTATTAATAATAATTTGGCCCATAGGCTTCACCGAAATAAAAATCTCTTTTTTGAGTGTTCATAAATATAAAGTGGATTATGGAGTAAATATAAAAAGAGGTTTATTTATATTTTTATTTATTTATCATGCCTATTTTATTTACCATGGTATTTGGTCCATAGGCTTGGTATATAATTAAATATTGATTTCTAATCCTATTTGATATTTTTTTTGATTTACCATACCTCTTTTATAAATATGGTATTTGGACCATAGGTTTCTATTTTTTTTTCTTGAGTTTTAGTAAATATAAGGAGGTTTATGGAGTAATATAAACAAAGGTTCTATTTATTTACCATACCTGTTGAGTAAGTATAAAAAGAGGTTTTATTTATTTACCATACCTCCAGTTTATTTATATTTTTATTTATTTACCATATCTCTTTTTTGAGTGTTTGTAAAACTCTTTATATTTAAATTTATATTGTGTTTATAGATAATAATAATTAGATTGATTTTTAAATATGGCATTAAAAATGTTAAACGTTAAACATTACATGATAAATGTTTAGGTGAGATCTTCTCCTCAAAAAGAAATATTAAAACATTTTGGAGCAAGATTTTCGATTCTTTGTGTTGAATTAACATTTTTCATTTGATTTGTTTAAAATTTTACTTAATTTGGAATTTTAATGTGGTAATTTTTTTTGTTAAAGGTAAATTTATGATCGATTCAAATTCACATATATGATAAAGGAATTATTAAAAGCATGAGATAATTTACCATCCATTCAAATACATAATTATATTTTAATAATTAATCTTAGTCCATTAATAAGATTAAAAAGTTATATATAATTTAAGATTGCCCGATATTAGGGAAAATTATTTTAATTAATTTTTGAGTACGTGACATAGTTACACATCTGGGTTCAGTCATACTCGGTTGTAGAATGCGCCTCTGGTGCAATAATGGTGATGAGTCAGTCTGCATTCGTGTTAGTAGCTAGAGATGGTTGTCCTCACTACTGGTTTGACAACTGCGTTATGATAGGTTTTCCCACTTGTAGAAAAAAAAAGTATTTTTTTTTTTATGTGGATGGTGGATTCTTAGAATATCTCGAAATCTTGAAGTTAATGTTATTATGAACCTAGACATTATAATGGTGTAAGTTACTTTTTAAAATTTACAATGGTGTGAACTTCTAATTTTTTTTCTTTCAATACTTTCTATATATTATCATAATCTTATAGAAAAAGATATGTATAATTAATTCTCTTTTTATTTCTGGTTTTAAATATTATGGGCAAGTACCATGCATTTGAAATCACCAATTCACTTTTCAACTTCTTTGCCTAATTTCATTTTACACTTTTTTCACCTAGTTTTCTATTTATTTATCTTGAATTCTCCAATTTCACATGTATCTCTCTTTTTATTATACCTTGATGCTTATCTATATCTATATATATATAAATAATCCTTCTGGAATTTAGCAATTAATAGATAGTGCATGATTTGATATGTCTATGGATGGCATGTCGAAGTTTTGACTAATAGAAATACGTTTGATGGTTTACCACTCTCTTCTCCACACCAAGTGATTTATTGTCTGAATGTAATGTGCCTCCCAAATTAGACACAAATGTGATCTAGGTATCAAAAGGGTGCGTTATGGAGGTCGAATTCTAGAACGTGTTTACATGTGATCAACATCTAGTATGTAGTGGTGAAGTTAGAATCATTCTTGTATAATTATGGCCATTTGGAGGTCTCATGCCCAAGAATTAAAAATGGTGGTTCCACAATCAGAGGTTGACTTAAGCACTGTACAATGTGGTTAGTGCTACCTTTCTTGTATTGATGCTCAAGTGAAATTGTTGTGGGTATGTGGACTATTATGATGGTTGTCATTCTTTAACTTTCCTTTTGTCTGCATGAGTTGAGGAGGCTTGTTATTGGTGTGAATGATTGTCTCCTTCCCCATAATACAATGTGTCCACTAATGGAATACATCTCTATGTCATAGGTGGGGTATCTATGGATAGTATTAGACAATGTTTCACTCTAATAGGCAACCAAATTTACTTGTTGAGTGAAGAATACATTAATATGATAGTTAGATGCATCTATCTCAATCTAAGATGGTTGTTACATGTCTAACAAGTTGAGGACTAGTGTAGAGTAGGGGCAACATTTCAGATGACATCAAATGCTTTTTATTCAAACCAAGAAAACCTTATTTAGTTCCACCCTTGGTCACTTTACTTAAGGGCCAAGCAAAATGCGATAATCCCATCACGAAGATTCAACAAAAGTCAACAATGGCCAAGAGGTTGTAGAGCTCTATTAGGGTCATCGTGGTTAGCCAATCTAAAATGGCTTTGATTTTTGCTACGTCCACATGCACCCCATGTTCATTCACAGATATATATCTCAAATATTGGATTCACTACATGCCTGATTCATAAACTACTATTGATATTCCAGGACACAATTTGTCACAATAGATATAATAAAATTATGCTTAAAATCTGAAATCTACTTCTCAGAATTTTTAGCTAATCTAAAATGGCTTTGATTTTTTCTACATCCACATGCACCCCATGTTCATTCACGGATATATATCTCAAATATTGGATTCACTACATGCCTGATTCATAAACTACTATTGATATTCCACGAGACAATTTGTCACAATAGATCTAATAAAATTATGCTTAGAATCTAAAATCTACTTCTCATATTTTTGAATCTATAAATTCTTGTTTATTGAGTATGCATGAAAATTGTAATTATACAGAAAATAGAGAAAAATGAATCAAAAATTACAAAGAGAAGGTTAAGATTTTAAAGTTTTTAATTAGAAGTATTAAATATATGTTCAAATATACTAAGAAATAATATTCTTGGTAGTTACTTTTGATGAAAGGTTTCCATTAAATTTATTTAGTTATTTGCATTTTATAAGTGGGAATTTGTAACTATTTACCTTATGAAAAGGTATGATCGCCAATCCTAAGATTTTAATTCTTACTAACCCTATCCTAAGTCTATATGGGTTCATCAATCATTTAATTTATATGGCTTGACTAGTTTAATATTAACTTTTTTTATTTATCTATATAAAGCAATCAAATGCAAAAAAAATCTCGAAATCACAGAGTGGTTGGTGCAATAGGATGTTATTCTCTTAGCTAGGTTTAGAATCCCGTGGGGGACATCGAGCGGTTAGTACAATAGGATGTTATTCCCTCCACTAGGGTTAGAATCCCATGGGGGACACACAGGGACATCTTTGACTTGTTGTACAAGGTTCAAGGAGTAAGCTTCCCACCCTTGTGGTTCCTTGACTATGGTTAAATCATATGTATTTTGACTATGGTTAAATCATAAATTTATGGTATATCTGGCTTAAGGTCCTTTCCCAAATTACAGATTTATCATAATTAAAAAATATAAAATATAAAATAAATATTTACGAGAGTAATTGAAAATATATGGTTGAATATATTTTTTTTAAAGAATGTAATTGAAAATATATGGTTGAATATAAACATGATGTGTAATTAAAAATTAGTATAAAATAATTTCTTTTAGATTTACAATGAAAATGATAAAAATTAATGAAACTTTTACATAATTCCTTCTCATAGGTTATAACATTTTCAACGGCTTTTCATTCCATATAAAAATAATGGAATCCTAAGAGGAACATTCGAAATCCATACCATCGAAATAAAATATAATGAGATGTTAGGCTTTTTCAAATGTAGATTAAACTCTTTTTTTTTATTGGGTTGTTTAACTATATTTTCTAGTTTAAAAGTTTATAGGAATTTGTTAGAATTATAAATTTAAATTTTGATATAGAAAATTTACAAAGAATTTAAAAAATTGTAAAAGAAAAGTATTTAAAATTATATTTTTTAAAATATTTTTTAATAAAAATTTTTATTAAGAAATTTTTAGAAAAATTGTTGAATCTATCATAATTATTGTATTCTTGAAATCTGTCAAATTTTACTGTTATCTAACAGATTGATTTCTTAAGAATCTGCAATTGCAATTGGGATAAGGATGCCTAAGAAAAAACATATATTGTTAAAAAATGTAAAGACAAAAGTGGAATGAAACTTACACACTGAAACTAGCAGTTCACAAGTGAGCAAGCTACACCTGGAGAATGCCCTAAGCAGTACACTCACATCCATTAATCATAAAATTAGAATTAAATAAGTTTACATTCAATTTAGGGAGGTAAAAACTATCTCCTAGAAAATAGGAACTAAGTCTAAACTAAGACACACACACAACCGTGAAACAAACTTTCTCTATTAGTTTCAACTCTCCCCCTTAATGGAGAAAGGATTCACTTGCACACCTAACATCTCCCTAAACAATTCAAATTTAGTCTTTCCAAGAGGCTTGGTGAAGACATCAACTGCATTTTCATAGGTGTTACAATATTCAATAAAAATTTCTTTGGACTGAATCTTTTCTCTAACAAAATGAAATTGAGTATCAATATGTTTTCTGTTTTTCTGAAAAACATGATTATTTTCTAGCGTGATTGAATTTTGGTTGTCACATTTAATCATCATAGCTTCCTTTTTTTTCTTCTTCTGCATCATGAATAATTATCCTCAACCAAATTGCTTCACAAGTGGCTACACATATAGCTTGACACTCTGCTTCTATTGATGATAAAGATACAATACTCTGATTTTTACTGCTCCAAGAAATGACCCTAGACCCAATATTGAAATCATACCCTGTTATAGATCTTCTATCATTCATATCTCTATCCCAATATGAATCTGAATAGCCTTCCAGTTTAACATCAAAAGAATTCGTATATTTAATGCAAAATTTTATGTTTCCTTGAAGATACCTTAAGACACCTTTTGCTGCCACCCAATGATTTTCAAGAGGTTTTGTCATGAACTGACTCAACATACTGATTGAATATGCTAATTCAGGTTTGGATGTAGTCAAATAAATCAAACTTCCAACCAGTGGTCTGTACAATGTATCATCCGCCTCTTTAGAACCATCATCATTCTAAAATTTAACATTCTGTTGTACAAGTATTGAAGCAACCTTACACTGATCCATTCTAAATTTCTTCAATAATTCCTTGACATACTTTCTTTAAGTAACCAAAGTCTAGCCAGAGTCCCTTCAAACTTCTGGACCCAAACAATAATGCATTTCTCCAAGGTATTTCATTTCGTATACCTGTGAAATCTGCACTTTAATTCCTTCAACCAATTCATTAGAATTTAAATTAACAATCAAATCATCAACATATAAGGAAATCAACATAATATGCCCTTTTGAATCAAATCTAGTATACATATTTAGGTCATTTTTACTTCTCTTATAACCATGTTGTAAGAAGAAAGATTCTATCTTTTCATATCAAGATCTGGGAACCTGTTTAAATCCATACACTACCTTCTTTAATTTACAAACAAAGTGTTCCTACCCCTTTTTAATAAACCCTTCTATCTGTGTTAAATACACTTCTTCCTTCGACTCTCCATTTAGAAAATAAAATTTCACATCTATCTGGTGTAAACTCCAATTGTACTTTGTAGCCAGAGCTATTAACATCCTAATGGTATTTAACTTAGTCATAGGAGAAAACGTCTCCTCATAATCAATTCCTTCTTTTTGTGAGTATCGTTTGGCCACCAACCTATCTTTATACTTGTCTACACTACCATTTGATTTGAAATTAGGTTTAAATAACCATTCATAACCTATGGGTTCTTTTCCTTTTGGCAGTTCAACTAATTCCCAAGTTTTATTTTTAATTATGGGCTCATACTCTTCTTTCATAATTGACCTCCATTCATGATACTGATGTTCTTCATTATAATTCATGGGCTCAACAACATTTAAAACACTAGTCATAACAGAATAATCTTTGTACCTTGCAGGTAAGTGAGTCTGCCTACATGATCTCCTTGGTAACGGACTTGCCTCAATTATGTCTTGTGTGATTTCCTTCTCACCTCTAAATGGACTTCGACTGCTGAATGTATCCACATCAATAGGTTCTTCTTTTTGCTATTGTTGTTGCTGCTGTAAATGACTGTCTTTGGCTTCACCATTAATGCATCAATTAATAAAGGCACGTGCCACTCCTCATAACTTCTGTCCTTATTCCCTTCATCAACCTATTCATGGAAGATAACATCTCTATTGGAAAACACCTTATGAGTAGATGGATTAAACATCTTATATACTTTGAAATCGGAACAATACCCTACAAATATGCACTTTATAGCTTTAGCATCCAATTTCTTCCTATCTTCCTTAGGAATGTGTGCAAAAGCTTTAGATCCAAATACTCTGAAGCAATGGATTGCAGGTTTGGAACCATAGAAAGCCTTAAATGGAGTCTTAGGATCAATACATCTAGTTGGACTTATGTTCTTTAAGTAAATTGCAGTACTAATTTCTTCTGCCCAAAAACCATTGGATATATTCTTAACTTTCATCATGTTGTGTGCACACTCCACCAGAGTTATGTTCTTTCTTTTTGCAACCCCATTATATTGTGGAATGTGGGGTACTATGGACTATTGTACTATCCATTGATCTCTGTAATATTTGATGAATTTTTCAAGCTTGTATTCTCACCCTTAATTTGAGCGGAGAATTTTGATGAGTTTCCCTATCTCCTTTTCAAGCATATTTCTGAATTCTTTAAAATATTTGAAAGAATCACTTTTCGTTCTAAGAAAGTATACAAATCATCAATAAATAGAAAAAAAAATAAGCTCCACCTAAGGACCTTGTCTGGATGGGTCCACATATATCAGTATGCACAAGTTAGAGTATATCTTTCTTTCTCCTATTTAAGCTGTTAGCGCTCGAATTTGCCTCAGGCTGAGGAAGGTAGAATCCAAGGCAACATCAAACCACTTAGCCTCGTAGCTAGCCCTACGAGAACAGGAGAGGGCTCTCTCCGAGTCTATCTCGGCAAAAGGTTTTCAAAGGGCTGAGATGACCAATAAAGAACACTGATTTTAGGCTAGTAAACAGATAGGGAAAGTTTGATTTCAAATTTTTAGGGTTTTGTTGGAAGCCTGAGCACATCAATTTTGGGTGCGGGGATGAGACACAGTTTTTGCAGAGGTATTTTTGGGGCAAGGTAGGAGATTGTCTTGATGCATTTGAAGGAAGTGAATGGATAGGTATGACTAGTGAGGAGCTAAGGAGAGCAAGAAACCATCAGGAGTTCTCCTTAAACAGATGAAAACATAGATATTAAGCAAACTTAAAGGCAACGCATAGAAACCATGAATTCTACCTTAACACTTCATTTACTTAATTTGCAGAAGAGAAGAGTAGGAAAATGATACACATAACAAACTTACAAGTACATGAGAGAAACACACCATCAACACAAAACACCACAGGAATCCCAAATAGTGTTGCAAAATCCTGGTCTTTCCTTTGCCAAAATTGCAGAGATACAAAGAGTAATACAGTCTAAGCTTATCCCTCAAGAGTCCAACCATGAAAATGACTAAGAAAGTACATAATATAGGCAAGCTAACACATTTCCTTGCCTCTAGGGGTCGAGCTCATCATCCTAGGAGCTGTTTCAACCAATTCTAAACTGAGCACTACAATCTAGGCAATCAAAACAACTTGCCTCTATAAGTTAGGAAACCAATTCATTCATTAATTTTTTGCTATTTTATGAATGAATCTTCTAGAATAGGTAAAAAAATGTCATGTCATCATGAAAATACATTAGTTACATCAAAGAGGGTGAAAAATCCCATGAAAAGTCAAAACTAGTCAAAAGCTGCGTTGTCTTGAGCTGTAGATGAAAAATTGGCAAATTTCCCTGATGCGTAGCGCGCCATTTCTCAACGCGTAGCACACCTTTGAGCCCACTTTTGGGGCACTTCCCGGTATCCAAATGAGGCTCAAGTGGGCTTTTTAGAAAGATCTGGATGTCTACTCTCCATCCCAAGTGGAATTTCTCAATGTGGTGCCCATTTGCCCCTCCAAAAATGCAATCTCCCAAGACTGCTTCCTGTGTGTCCAAAAAGTGGCAGAAGGTCATTTTTTGCTTTTTTTTGACCTTTTGGGGGCCCAAACCTCAATGAAATGTCTTGGCAGTGGCTGAGCAAGTGTAATTTGTCATGAAAAATCCAAAAATGCAGAGTTTTTGTGAAATGGACCTCCCCATCTTCAGGGTAGTGCGCGGCGCGCTACGCGTTGAGGGCAAAAACCTGTTTTTAGCAAAAAAAATTCAAAATTGACCAAAATTGCTCCAAATTTTCTGAATTTTGAGCTGGGGGTGTATCATTGAGCACCATGCTCCTTCAAGGAGGCTTCAACCAAAATCTGAAGTGGATCGGGCCTTTTCCTCCGTTTTAGTGCCTTGGCCAATCGTCCTTTGAGTACCTTCATTTTTGCTTTGCACACATGCATGCGGGCCTAATAATGATTCTTCATGTGGTGGAGCATATCTTTGTCCCTGTTTGCCTTGGCTAGCAACTTCTCTAAATGAGTGTTCACCCGAATGAGCATAGACCCTTGCTCAATAGGTGTCAAATCACCGGGTCTCTTGCGAGCCAAGTTCCGGTCTTCTCGGATCCTCCGCAACTCATCAAGAGTGTGTTCATCGTCTAACTGTTTGTTGCGCTGCTCTAAGTAGTTGATTGTCCAATTTGCCATTTCCAACTTCTGCTGCAACAAGTGATTTTCAGCCTTTTGTTGCTGAATGATCTCCTTTAGCTCCGAGCTAGGAGAACTGATGTCAAAGTCAATAATGTCTATGTCCGGATCACCTGATGGTCCCTCATCAATCATGGGCTGCTTGCCTCTCTCCTGTACCTGTGCTGCTGTCGAAAGCGAGGCCCCTTCCACCTGATGTGTAGATAACACTCGTTGTGCTGACGAAGAAGGCGAGACCCCTTCCACCTGGTGTGGAGATAATACTCATCGTGCAGATGCAAATAAGGCCCTGTGGCCTCTTTGATATGTAACACATGCTGGAGTGCTGACATGCTCGGGCTCTGGAATGTGAAACTGATGTGAAGGCCCTCCCTCATCATGGACAATCTCAGGGGGTGGCTGTGGCACCGTGAAGAAGTCGCGAGAGATGAAATCCTCCCAAGCAATACCCTGCTGTGCCAACTGATGCATCACTATGATCTCGATTAATGCATAATGATAAATACTCTTGTGTTGCTGTGCGGGGTTATTCCTTTGCACTAAGGTCACCATCCTCTCTATATTTCAGCACATGAAAAATGGAATGTTCATCATTCGTACCCGGGTGAAATGCATCAACAAACGGATATGGTACGAATATAAACATGAAAATATGCCCTCACAAGTGAAATAGCGCATAATGAGCCTCATCAAGGGTGCATACTCATCCCTTAGGAATCTGAAGGGAAAAACAAGAGTTAGGTGTCTCATACACCCGGGTTTGATATATGGTTGATAATGAAATCTGTCTAGCTGCTGGTGCTTGTTCCACTCCTCCCCAACATTTGGTATCCCGGTGGCTTGAGCAAAAATTTCGGGTGATAGGGTGAAGTCCACTCCTGCAAGGTTCACATGACCATTGTGTAAATGTAGGACAAACAAGCGGACTAGTTCTTTGTGATGTTGAATTTGTGAGATCCGCTCACAATATCCAAAGCATGATTGATACTGAAAACATGTCATTGCAAGTGGACAAGCTTGCAAATGAGCCAAAGAAGTGGGCTCCTCCCTGACATGCCGGCCACCTTTACCACCCTTGTGATGCCTCCTTGGCACTTCTACCTCCGGTGTTGAATCACTGTCATAACTCTGCTCATAATCTGATTTGGTTTCTGACATGGTTTTGAAGGCAAGATGGCTGAAATGTATTGCTGACTTTGCACCTAATTAACTGCTGTTTGACTTTTTCAAATGCTGTCACCAAGGGGACATAAATACAAGGGGATTGTTAGGGATAGGGGAACATGAGGGAATTAGGGACAATAAACAAAAATAAGGAATTTAGGGAAGGCAACATGGGAAATCATAATATTGTGGGACTTTAAGGTGAAGTAGGGTTTGGGAATTTAGTAGGTTTTAGGGATTTTAGAAAGGAAGATTATAAAATTTTATGGGAAAATTTGAAGGAGAATGTTGGTGAAGATGAGGGAAAAGAGGGATCAAAAATGGGCAACCTTGGACAACAAAATACTTTGAAACCCTAGCACCACTAAGTCTTTAAATATTCCACAACAATGTAGGGTTTTAACTTCTCATTTTCATGGCATTTTAACATATTAATTTCTCATTTATCTTGCAAAACCAAAACTAGCCATGGAGGAGAGGCCTACCCGAAATTTTCTTGAGAGAAAAGAGGATTTGGTAGCTTGCTGGCAGTTTATTGGGCGAAAAACCCAACATGTAGAGCGCCTTGCCCAATGCGTAGCGCCCCTCTGGTGCGTAGCGCCTGAACAAAATTACACTGAGAAAATCACACTGATGCGTAGCGCGCCCCTGACGCGTAGCGCGCCCACCCTGATGCGTAGAGCGCCCCTGAAACTGCCCAATTTGCTCAATGACTCTTGAAATCGCCTTTGCAAGGATTCACTTGGCTTGTGAGAGGCAAATGAGTTACTAATGAAGAGTGATGTGCTTTTATAGGCTCCCTTTAGATTTTTATTTGCCCAAAACCCACTTTATAATGTTTGAGTGTTGACACTTTTTGAATTAATTGGCTCTGACTTCTGGTTTCCTTTCTTTTAAAAAAATTGGTTGAAATGATGATTTCTTTTGAAATTTTTTGCAGGGATAGCTTCTAAGATGCTTTGGAAAAGGAGACCAAGGCTGCACTTCAACATTTGGAGAGTTTGAAATTTTGACAATTTTTACAAAAACGAGATAATGACCTTTGTTTTTCAAAAACAGAGTTTTGAAAACAAGGTGAAAATTTAACTGTACAATAGTGAGAATTATTGAAATGATGTTTTATGAAGGACATTCCTCTGGCCTGCTGGTCCTTTATGACTCTCGAGACAAAAATTGACTCAACCCTAGACCTAAGACCTCGAAAGTTAAAACAAGATGAATGACCCTTTGAAGATTTTATTTACTTAAGCAAACCTGAACTAGCAGTGCCAAACAGGAGGGGAATAAAAGACACAAACTCCTCTACCAGAGTTATGGCATGCCTAATGGAATGCAACATGATCACACTGATGGGACATCTAATCATGGAATGCAAAGAGCTTTGATCTCTAGTGGAGGGCTACTAGACCGACTCTAACATTGGCTCCAATGGGGATGGTAGCTCCTTGGAGATGCCAAGAACCTCAGACCTCTGGGAGAGCAGATCAGTGCGTTGAACCATTGGGCGATGGAGTCATTATTTACTCATTTGACACAAACTTTGACAGTTTTGGTGACTGCAAATTTGACTGAAAATTGGACACAACTTTGACCCAAACTAACTCAATTTTGGACAGAAAATGAACTGATAAAACCAACTTGACAAACCTCAAACCAACCAATCTTCATCTTTAGAATTATAGCCTTCACCGCGGGCCCCAGACTGAGGATGAAAGATCAGTACACACATGCGATAAAACAGAAGTAAAACGATATATACAATGATGATGACAAGAGCAGAAAATGCTCAGACATGGTACCTTTTTAGCAGCCGACCATTGACCGACCCTCCGGGATAATCATCTCCGTTCATTTCCTTGAGAAGAAAAGCATTTTGGCCACGATATGCTGCGATCTTGTAGGGACCCTTCCATAAATTGTCAAATTTGCCATGCTTCCTTTTGTCTTCATTTCGAGCATCCCACCTCAAAACCACATCATCTATTTGGAAGTCATCTGGTTTTGCTTTCCTGTCATAACTCTTCTTTATGCGCTCTTGCAACTTGAGAGTATTGTGAAGAACTTCCTCCCGTGTCTGCTGTAAATGAATCATTTGATTAATCTGCCTCTGCATGGGATCTTCCTCACTACCAGCTTCTTGAAGCATTTTGACCACCGGAAGAGCAAGCGAAGTAGGAAACACCGCGTCTGTCCCATACACCAACTCAAAAGGAGACATGCCAATTGACTTTTTCTGACTTACCCTATCAGCCCACAGTGCATTCACTAACTTTTTGTGCCAGCTCTTCTTATTGATTTCCAGCAACTTTTTAATGATATTTACCAAGGACTTATTTGAAGATTCTGCCAACCCATTTCCTTGTGGATGGTAGGTGGTAGAATGCCCCAAGCTGATATTTTATTTGTAGCAAAAGTCAACCATTCTCTTTGATTTGAATGCTGCTGCATTATCTATGATTAACTTACGAGGACAGCCAAAACGTGACAATATATTATTTTCAAGGAAAGAAATAATTACCGTATCCGTGGCCTGCCGGGTGGGAATGGCTTCAATCCATTTTGTGAAGTAATCTGTAGCTGTCAATATCCATCTATGCTGTCCTGACGATGGCGGATGAATTTGGCCGATAAAATCCAAGCCCCACTGCTGAAATGGTGCGCTGACCTCAATTGGTTTGAGAGGCAATGGCTGTAATTTCTGTTTCCCTTGAAAAATTTGGCACTCGTGACAATTCTTAACAGCTTTATATACATATGAAAACAATGAAGGCCAATAAAAACCTGCCCTTAGGATCTTATTTGCTGTAGTCTTCCAAAACAAATGGCCCCCGCAGTCACCTTTATGAAAATCTTCCACAACTGTTTTGGCTTCCTCCTCGACCAAACAATTCAGCAATATTCCACCGGGGTCTTTCCAATATAGTGCAGATTTGAGGATGCAAAACTTGGCTGCTTTCAACTTCAATGTCCTACTTTTATTTCGAGTCATCCCAGGAGGTGAAGACAAATTTTGAAGTACGTATATAATATCAGCATACCAAGGAGAAGAAACAAAGATGTCAGATACCTGTTGTGCTGAATTCTCCTCATCTTCATCGGACATGGCAGCCATCAAATTGATATCTAGGACATGTAAATTTGTTTTAGCCATTAATTTAGCGAGACCTTGACCTTTGATAAGCTTTGTTGTTTTAATGTCCACGTCATACTCTAACAACGCAACAATCCACTTACCCCGCCTTCCTTCTGGTTCTGCCTGTACCAAAACATCCTTTACTGCCGCGTTAGGAACATATGCTATAATGTGGGAATGCAATATATACACACGGAAATCCTTCAAGGCCTTCACAAGTGCAAGTGCTTGTTTTTCAATGATGTTATACTTTAATGCTCCATCCCTTATAATACGGCTGAAAAAAGCAATAGGCTTCTCAACTCCATCTCTTTTTTGCATTAGTACAACTGCCAATGAGTGCTCAGAAGCAAATGAAAACAAAATAAAGTCTTGTGTGTAATCCGGACTAATTAGAGTAGGGGCTGAAGATAGAACCAACTTTACAAAATTGAAAGATTTTACCGCCTCTTCTGTCCATTTTAATTGACTGTCCTTTTTCAGCATGTTTGTGATTTCTCTAAGATGCTCAACAAGATTTGGAATGAAGCGACGCAGAAAATTCAGTTTCCCATTAAAGGACTGTATTTCTTTTTTGTTCCGAGGCTGCTCAATTCGCTGAATAGCTTCAACACGTGCAGGATCTATACGGATGCCGTCTTTGGAAATGATGTGACCCAAGAGCTTTCCTTCACTCATGGCGAAAATACTCTTCTTTGGATTTAGCGAAATACCATATTTTCTGCACTTTTAAAAAACAATTTTCAAGTGATATAAATGTTCTTCATCAGATTTCGAAAATATAGTCAAGTCATCAAGGTAAACAACCAAAAAAACATCTTTCTCGTTGGCGAAAGCCATATCCATCGCACGCTGAAAAGTGGCACCTGCATTTTTCAAACCAAACGACATCTTTGCATAATGAAAA
The DNA here is from genome assembly GCA_031772625.1 of Pinus tabuliformis. Classification (NCBI taxonomy): domain Eukaryota; kingdom Viridiplantae; phylum Streptophyta; class Pinopsida; order Pinales; family Pinaceae; genus Pinus; species Pinus tabuliformis. The sequence continues at coordinate 76,645,431 of CM062820.1, read as the reverse complement.
GTTCCCCATGGAGTGGTGAATGCAGTTTTGTCACGATCATCCTCATGCACCAAAATCTGATTGTACCCGGAATAGCCATCGAGTAGCGACATCCTCGATGCTCCAACTACTCACTGCAAAATATGATCCATCTTGGGCAACGGATAATTGTCTTTTAAAGACACCTTATTCAAATTTCTGAAGTTAATGCATAAACGGATCTCACCGGTCTTCTTTCTTACGGGCACCAAATTTGATATCCAATCAGAAAATCTGATAGGCACTATGATCCCAGACTTGTACAATCTGTTCACTTCTTTTTCTATTAATGGCAGCAATTTAGGATTGATTCTTCTCAACTTTTGATGGAAAGGTTTCTGATTTGGCTTTATAGGAATAGTATGTTGAATGATATTGGTGTCATATGTTTTCAGATCTGAGTAATCCCATGCAAAAACATTAGAAAATGAAAATAACAATCTGATATACTCTTCCTTTACCTTTGGTGACAATGACTTAGATAGCTTTACCATATTAGGATTTTCAGCTGTCCCAATATTTACCTCTTCAACACCTTTTTCAGTCGGTCTTAATGTCGGTTTGCGAGCCACATCATCTTGATCAAACAGCTCCTCTAAAGGAATCAATCCCTTAGGAATAAAATTATCCTTAAGTTGCAACACATCCATTTGATTTACTTCATCTGATTCTGTATCTATGGAGGTATCTTTAAACTCACCTTCAATTTGCAGAAAATCTTTGATTTCTTCATCATCCTGAAAGACTTGCCAACATCTTTGATTATCCGGAACTGTGGGGTGGTGTTTCACATAAATCTCAAATTTGTTGCTGAAATTCATTGGAATTTTTAAGTTACTTGCTGCCTTGGCCAGCGCATCCGCAGCACCATTTTGTATGCGGGGCACACATGTCAAAGTATGCTCAGAAAATAATTTCAAAATATCTAGGACAACATTTCGATATGCCCTCATACAAGGATGCTTGGCCTGAAACTCACCTTTAACTTGCTTTATCACCAACTTAGAATCACCATAGACTGCAATCTTCTTTGCTTTCAGCTTGCGAAGAATTTTAAGGCCAGCAATGAGAGCCTCATATTCTGCTTCATTATTTGAACAATCGAATGCTAGTTTATAAGAACACACTCTCACCTTGCTTGGGACTTTGTCTCACGCAGAAAAGGGACATCGAATCCACACACCAATACCAGCACCATCGCTGCCCACAGCGCCATCAAAATCCATGGTCCAAAGACCATCTTCATCTTCTTCCAAGTGTTGAAACTGTGTTGCCTCTGTTTTTTCTGTTTGCTGCCCCTTAGCTTCAGTTTTTGCTTCATGGCAGCTGGCTTTTCTTCTCTTTCCTTTTGCAGAACTTCTCTAAAATTTTCAGTAATCTCTGGTATATCCTCTGCCTGAACTAACTGACTATCTATCTCATTAAAATTATCAGCAAACAAAACAAACGACTCCAAATATGTATGTACATAATTTACAGGATGATTTATTGGCTTTTCTTTGCTAGTTATCATGTATTTCATCTTTTGCTCCCGATATAACTTTTTCATTTGACCGAAGACTGGAATTGTAGCATAAGAAAAATCTAGCTGAAGTGTACCTTTCAACTTAGCTCCCCAAGATCTTGAAAGCAACATACCAAAACGCGGAGGAATATCTGCCACAACCACATCCATCAAGACATTCTTAGTTGGAATTTGATCTAGGCTTATCACCAAGTCCTTGATCAATCCGATACACTTTACCCGACTAGAATCAAATGAATACAAATCATGATATTTTCTTGTTATGTCTAATCCCAGCTTTTCCATCATTGCTTTCGGCATCAAATTGTGCGAAGCACCCGAGTCAAACATAGCATTATGTAAAACATACTCATGCAACCTCAAACTGATATAGAAGGGAGGAACATCACTTTCAGGAGACTCACCATCTAAAGCAGGCCCAAAAATTAATTCTGGCTGATCATCTTCTACATTTACTGTGTCAAGCATTGGATCAATATTTAGAATTTTGGAGATTTAACCTTGGTAGCTGCTGTTTTTCATGATTTCAATCAATGGAATAGACACTTTCAGCTTTGAAATTTCATTCTCCAAACTAAATGCTGAAACCTTTTCACCCTCTTTGGTCGGGACTTCTCTTCTTTCAACTTTATCCCTCATTGTGCTTGGTGGCTGATTTACCTTATCTGCTGAAGATGATTGACCTGTTGGGGAATCAATTATCTCTTTTCCTTTTTTCTGTGGGGAAGCTGAATCATTTTTTGCTGAAGTATCTTTCTTCTTCTGAATGGGATTTATGGGAACAACTCAATTTCTTAATTGTTTCTGCTGAGCGGACAAAGCATTGAGATATCCTCTTTGGTACTCCTCTGATTCTTCCTCAAGCACTGCATCATTTGATAAGATATAATTCTCATCTTGATGGATGATGGAGTTTCTCACAAATTCTTCTTCTTCTGTAATATAGGTAGGCAGATCATCAGGAGTGAAAAAGTGATTTTCCTCCCCTATAGTATCACCTTCATCCTCAGATTCTTGGCTAACAAAATTCTGCTGAAGAGGAGGTTTTATTTGCTGCTGAGCTGCTGACTCTTGTGCCCTTGTTTCACGCTGCTTAATTCTGTATTGTGGCTGCTGCAGACCTTGGAAATTAGGATTGCGAATCTGCGGCTCCGGCTTGTCGAGATGGACCTTTTCGAGCATCCTTTCTACCTTTTCTACCTTGCGAAGGAGCTGATCTGATGTAGAAGCTTCTTCTTTGATTGTCACTCGTTTTTCGGTTTTCATCCTTGCTCTTTTATCATTCAAATTCGCTTCAACACTAACAACGATTTTCTGCATATCCTCCAAGGTAGGCGGATCTCTATCTCGCAATGAATAAGCCATCTTTGGATCAAAGCCATCCGGGAATTTGAGAAGAGCTGATTTTCTAGATGGTCTTAAGTCATCCGGAATAGCATTATAAACTGTGTTAAATCTGATAATATAATCTTGGACAGACTCACCATCATTACATTTGAGATTGTTGTACTCGGCATTGATCTGAAGTGGATCCTTTCTGATTTCCCATCGGTCTAGAAACTGTCTCTGAAGTTCATCCAATGTGGGTATGCTTCTAACTGTCAAACCTCTGAACCATTTTCTTACTTCTCCTCCGAATGTTTGCACAAACAAACGCATAGTTACATCTTCTTCGTCTATCTCATATAAATCAAAAAAAGTTGCCATTTTGTCTATATGCTGCTGAGCGGAAACACTTTGAGGAGTGCCATCAAACATGGGAATTTTGATCTGATAACCAGCTGGCATATCTTTCAGATTTTGAGGAAGAGCAAGAGGAGCAAACCGAGCCGCCATTGCTTTAGGTAGATTGGGTCTAGGAGTAGTAGGTGGAGTAGGTGTAGCTGTAGTATGAGGGGTATATGGAGGTGTAGGCGGAGGAGAAGCGATATGGGATGAAGAGGGAGAATTGACTGTAGTTTCAGGATGTGTGACTATAGGGGAAATAGAAATAAAAGGAGGATTGGTCTACTCGTGCGGAACAGAAGCTGTGATAGTAGATCCAATATTGACAGATACAGTTTCGAGGAAATCAGCAAGATTAGTGACTTGGATATCTGTTTGAAGGTGTCTTAGGATGAAATTTTCAACCAATTTATTGTGTCTCTCAATTTCAAGGGCAACGGCAAAATCAGGATTAAGGACTAGGGAATCAAGTGCACTTTCAGATTTTGTTTTGAACAGGGACAACTCGAAGCTCTCGTCAAAATTAATGTCTTCAAAATACTTAAAAACAGCTGGACATGAGTGAGATTTGAATATATGACTAGAATCTGAAGCCAGCTTGGATATTCTCAAAATATCAAGGAACAAATAGCCAATCAGCCTATGAAAACTCTCAACTTATCATCAAAAGTTCAGAGTTTACAAATGTACTGGGGTAAAATGCAAATGAAGTGCTGTATTCACAAGCTCACAGAGATTAACTGAAGTAGCATTTATCTACTTCCACTTATGCAAAGCAAAAGTGTTCCGAAGGCTACTTGGCATATCTTCAGACTCCGTCTAAGACTTATGAAATAAACACATCAACCCACAAATAAGTTGTTCTCCCCAGTATGGTTGCCAATATGTTAGCGCTCGAATTTGCCTCAGGTTGAGGAAGGCAGAATCCAAGGCAACATCAAACCACTTAGCCTCATAGCTAGCCCTATGAGAACAGGAGAGGGCTTTCTCCGAGTCTATCTGGGCAAAAGGTTTTCAAAGGGATGAGATGACCAATAAAGAACATTGATTTTAGGCTAGTAAACTTATAGGGAAAGTTTGATTTCAAATTTTTAGGGTTTTGTTGGAAGCCTGAGCATAGCAATTTTGGGTGCGGGGATGAGACACAGTTTTTGCAGAGGTCTTTTTGGGGCAAGGTAGGAGATTGTCTTGATGCCTTTGAAGGAAGTGAATGGATAGGTATGACTGGTGAGGAGCTAAGGAGAGCAAGAAACCATCAGGAGTTCTCCTTAAACAGATGAAAACATAGATATTAAGCAAACTTAAAGGCAGTGCATAGAAACCATGAATTCTACCTTAACACTTCATTTACTTAATTTGCAGAAGAGAAGTCTAGTAGGAAAATGATACACATAACAAACTTACAAGTACATGAGAGAAACACACCATCAACACAAAACACCACAGGAATCCCAAATAGTGCTGCAAAACCCTAGTCTTTCCTTTGCCAAAATTGCAGAGATACAAAGAGTAATACAGTCTAAGCTTATCCCTCAAGAGTCCAACAATGAAAATGACTAAGAAAGTACATAATATAGGCAAGCTAACAAATTTCCTTGCCTCTAGGGGTCGAGCTCATCATCCTAGGAGCTGTTTCAACCAATTCTAAACTGAGCACTACAATCTAGGCAATCAAAACAACTTGCCTCTCTAAGTTAGGAAACCAATTCATTCATTAATGTTTTGCTATTTTATGAATGAATCTTCTAGAATAGGTAAAAAAATGTCATGTCATCATGAAAATACATTAGTTACATCAAAGAGGGTGAAAAATCCCATGAAAAGTCAAAACTAGTCAAAAGCTGCGTTGTCCTGAGCTGTAGATGAAAAACTGGCAAATTTCCCTGATGCGTAGCGCGCCATTTCTCAACGCGTAGCACGCCTTTGAGCCCACTTTTGGGGCACTTCCCGGCATCCAAATGAGGCTCAAGTGGGCTTGTTGGAAAGGTTTGGATGTCTACTCTCCAGCCCAAGTGGAATTTTTCAATTTGGTGCCTATTTTCCCCTCCAAAAATGAAATCTCCCAAGACTGCTTCCTGTGTGTCCAAAAAGTGGCAGAAGGTCATTTTTTGCTTGTTTTTTAACCTTTTGGGGGCCCAAACCTCAATGAAATGTCTTGGCAGTGGTTGAGCAAGTGTAATTTGTCATGACAAATCCAAAAATGCAAATTTTTTGTGAAATGGACCTCCCCATCTTCAGGGTAGCGCGCGGCGCACTACGCGTTGAGGGCAAAAACCTGTTTTTAGCAAAAAAAATTCAAAATTAACAAAAATTGCTCCAAATTTTCTGAATTTTGAGCTGGGGGTGTATCATTGAGCACCATGCTCCTTCAAGGAGGCTTCAACCAAAATCTGAAGTGGATCGGGCCTTTTCCTCCATTTTAGTGCCTTGGCAAATTGTCCTTTGAGTACCTTCATTTTTGCTTTGCACACATGCATGCGGGCCCAATAATGATTCTTCATGTGGCAGAGCATATCTTTGTCCTTGTTTGCCTTGGCTAGAAACTTCTCTAAATGAGTGTTCACCCGAATGAGCATAGACCCTTGCTCAATAGGTGTCAAATCACCGGGTCTCTTGCGAGCCAAGTTTTGGTCTTCTCGGATCCTCCGCAACTCATCAAGAGTGTGTTCATCCTCTAACTGTTTGTTGCGCTGCTCTAAGTAGTTGATTGTCCAATTTTCCATTTCCAACTTCTGCTGCAACAAGTGATTTTCAGCCTTTTGTTGCTGAATGATCTCCTTTAGCTCCGAGCTAGGAGAACTAATGTCAAAGTCAATAATGTCTATGTCTGGATCACCTGATGGTCCCTCATCAATCATGGGCTGCTTGCCTCTCTCCTGTACATGTGCTACTATCGAAAGCGAGGCCCCTTCCACCTGATGTGGAGATAACACTCGCTGTGTTGAAGAAGAAGGCGAGACCCCTTCCACCTGGTGTGGAGATAATACTCGCTGTGCAGATGCAAATAAGGCCCTGTGGCCTCTCTGATATGTAACACATGCTGGAGTGCTGACATGCTTGGGCTCTGGAATGTGAAACTGATGTGAAGGCCCTCCCTCATCATGGACAATCTCAGGGGGTGGCTGTGGCACCGTGAAGAAGTCGCGAGAGATGAAATCCTCCCAAGAAATACCCTGCTGTGCCAACTGATGCATCACTATGATCTCGATTAATGCATAATGATATATACTCTTGTGTTGCTGTGCGAGGTTCTTCCTTTGCACTAAGGGCACCATCCTCTCTATATTTCGGCACATGAAAAATGGAATGTTCATCATTCGTACCCGGGTGAAATGCATCAACAAACGGATATGGTACGAATATAAACGTGAAAATATGCCCTCACAAGTGAAGTAGCGCATAATGAGCCTCATCAAGGGTGCATACTCATCCCTTAGGAATCTGAAGGGAAAAACAGAAGTTAGGTGTCTCATACACCCGGGTTTGATATATGGTTGATAATGAAATCTGTCTAGCTGCTGGCGCTTGTTCCACTCGTCCCCAACATTTGGTATCCCGGTGGCTTGAGCAACAATTTCGGGTGATAGGGTGAAGTCCACTCCTGCAAGGTTCACATGACCATTGTGTAAATGTAGGACAAACAAGCGGACTAGTTCTCTGTGATGTTGAATTTGTGAGATCCGCTCACAATATCCAAAGCATGATTGATACTGAAAACATGTCATTGCAAGTGGACAAGCTTGCAAATGAGCCAAAGAAGTGGGTTCCTCCCTGACATGCCGACCACCTTTACCACCCTTGTGATGCCTCCTTGGCACTTCTACCTCCGGTGTTGAATCACTGTCATAACTCTGCTCATAATATGATTCGGTTTCTGACATGGTTTTGAAGGCAAGATGGCTGAAATGTATTGCTGACTTTGCACCCAATTAACTGCTGTTTGACTTTTTCAAATGCTGTCACCAAGGGGACATACATACAAGGGGATTGTTAGGGATAGGGGAACATGAGGGAATTAGGGACAATAAACAAAAATAAGGAATTTAGGGAAGGCAACATGGGAAATCATAATATTGTGGGACTTTAAGGTGAAGTAGGGTTTGGGAATTTAGTAGGTTTTAGGGATTTTAGAAAGGAAGATTATAAAATTTTATGGGAAAATTTGAAGGAGAATGTTGGTGAAGATGAGGGAAAAGAGGGATAAAAAATGGGCAACCTTGGACAACAAAATACTTTGAAACCCTAGCACCACTAAGTCTTTAAATCTTCCACAGCAATGTAGGGTTTTAACTTCTCATTTTCATGGCATTTTAACATATTAATTTCTCATTTATCTTGCAAAACTAAAACTAGCCATGGAGGAGAGGCTTACCTGAAATTTCCTTGAGAGAAAAGAGGATTTGGTAGCTTGCTGGCAGTTTATTGGGCGAAAAACCCAACGCGTAGCGCGCCTTGCCCAATGCGTAGCGCCCCTCTGGTGCGTAGCGCCTGAACAAAATTACACTGAGAAAATCGCGCTGATGCGTAGCGCGCCCCTAACGCGTAGTGCGCCCACCCTGATGTGTAGCGCGCCCCTGAAACTGCCCAATTTGCTCAATGACTCTTGAAATCGCCTTTTCAAGGATTCACTTGGCTTGTGAGAGGCAAATGAGTTGCTAATGAAGAGTGATGTGCTTTTATAGGCTCCCTTTAGATTTTTATTTGCTCAAAACCCACTTTATAATGTTTGAGTGTTGACACTTTTTGAATTAATTGGCTTTGACTTCTGGTTTCCTTTCTTTGAAAAAAATTGGTTGAAATGATGATTTCTTCTGAAAATTTTTGCAGGGATAGCTTCTAAGATGCTTTGGCAAAGGAGACCAAGGCTGCGCTTCAACATTTGGAGAATTTGAAATTTTGACAATTTTTACAAAAACGAGATAATGACCTTTGTTTTTCAAAAACAGAGTTTTGAAAACAAGGTGAAAATTTAGCTGTACAATAGTGAGAATTATTGAAATGATGTTTTATGAAGGACATCCCTCTGGCCTACTGGTCCTTTATGACCTCTCGAGACAAAAATTGACTCAACCCTAGACCTAAGACCTCAAAAGTTAAAACAAGATGAATGACCCTTTGAAGATTTTATTTACTTAAGTAAACCTGAACCAGCAGTGCCAAACAGGGGGGGAATAAAAGACACAAACTCCTCTACCAGAGTTATGGCATGCCTAACAGAATGCAACATGATCACACTGATGGGACACCTAATCATGGAATGCAAAGAGCTTTGATCTCTGGTGGAGGGCTACTAGACCGACTCTAACATAAGCTACAGGGAAATTCATCCCTGTTCATTTTCCCAAGTGCACTGCCACATACCCCCTGGGCACAATACTAAAAATTCCTTCTATGCTCTACAGGATCCTTGATGTGGACTTGTACAGTCAATTAATAGAATTACATTATAGATCAACCCTTAAGTATAAATTACAACTTGGAGAAAAAAAGCAATCATGGCATTCAACCCATAATATTTAAGCATCCGGACTTCATTTCTATGAGAACTAAACACAAGCATTAATGGAATGTTATCATGAATATACAGTAACCAACATTTCCATAATCATCATCATATTCCTACTAGCATAGACGCAATTATTACTAACATATATCTTATGGGATATGAATAATTAGGTAAACGAGCCTCATTGGATGCAATTCACCTCATGAAGCGTAATGCATAGCATACACAACCTGAACCACAGAATATACAATGCCACACCTTAAAACATAAATACTTCTCATACATAGTTGTCTCATGCATAAATATTCACCATTATTCCATCATCTCAAGAACCAAGATTATTCATGCATCATACACTCACAACTTTGACAACATCAAGAGTAATAAATCATAAGATAGCACCATGCAATTGTACTCATAAGTTTAAAGATGTGACAACAAAAAGAGTAAGAGCCACATACAATACATCCCAAGTAATTGAAGTAAACTAGCTTAGCTAACGAAAGTCACTTGGAAAATCAAGTACCGCCACCCAACCCAGAACTAAATTCCTCCAGTTCACCCCCGAGCCGAGAGTTGTTGCCATGGATAAAATACCTCTCTTGATCCCTTCAATGGGTATTTAATACACTCTTTCATGATATGGTTTCATATAGTAGTGTCTCGCTTTTAGGTGGATGTTTTTATCCATTTGCCTAGTATTTTCATGGAAAAGCTCACCTTTCTCCCCTGCAAGGAGTTTCCCATAAAAGATTTCCTTTCTCTCCTGCCAGTCTTTTATGTTATCTTTCTCGCCTTTCTATCTTGCGAGGCTTTTCCCAAAAAAAATTCCTTTCTCTCCTGCAAGGCTTTTATGTTAAACTTAACATCTTCTTACAGCTAATAAACCTAATGGATATTTATCTCCCAATCCATTAAGCTTATCTAGAATTTTATATATAAGTATTATAATGAAAGAATTATCCATTCCCATTCACCAGTTGGATTTTATTTGGCAAGAACCTCATCTCTCGGTGTCTCATTTTTCCAAGCATTTTACATTATTTTTATTTATTGACGATACAATATTTACTTTCATTGTTTCATCTTGGACCTGGATTTTATTAGATTAGGTTAGTAGAGGGTTACATACAATGGAGGGGTGTTACATACTCCCCGCTTAAATTTACTACATCCTCGGTGTATTACTGCATCTTATAATATTATTCCTGGTTCGCAGATAGATGTTTCTGATTTTACAGGCTCCCATGGCCTTGCCATCTGAATCAGATCTTCCGATATGTATCAGTTACAAAGAAGTTCTACCAGCCATTCTCCTTCCATTGCTACTTGTAGCATTTGTTTCAACAAATTTTGTGAGAGATTTTAGATGCAGAAACTCAACTTTGTTTACCACATTTAATATCATATCTTGATATACAATACTATTATTTGAGTAACTACCGTTTATGTTTCCCGTCATGAAAGAAATGCATGTCCCTCCAATGCATTATTCCAATGCCTTTGTGTTCTTTCTGAACACTTGCTTCCTGCAGTTCCCTTCATTAGTCACAACATGTCAAACTAGCACATTTGACTAATCAACATGTATAAAATATCATGTGAGGTCAAATCAAACATAACCATCAAAATAATAACTAATATGTAACCATAATAAAGCACAACCATATCTCATATGTATACTAAGTATGAAGCAAAATATGAATACTTATCCCTAGTTTCCAATACCAATTCTTATCTTCCACTTTTATGCTGCCTCTGTACACACTTGGGATCGGTTGCCTTACCAAGAAATTACCATGTGCACCTGCACATAGTGTGCATTCCACACATATAGCTATATATGCAATACCTACATCAATACATGTACCATATGTATCGTTTGTACACAGTACCACCTATACACGTGTACAGAAAATCATTGTCCATAGCCTCACCTGCACGACATATGTTTCATCCACATGTTTTCCACCATGTTAGTGTTATGTCAAAAATGTCTTCAATTATTCATATTGCCTTTAGGAAAGTTTGACCAAACTGTGTTCGGTTTTTCGATTGGAGAACTTGATCATACCAATAACTTTAAGTTTTGGGTTTTAATATGTCCCTAGATAAGATTTTGATAATAACGTAATATGACTACCGCTTACTCATAAAGAAGACTATTGATTATGATAATTAGTCTAGTTTGAGCTTCAATGTTATATTTGAAGTCTAATAACAATCTTGACTCGTCCTTAACCAAGAACATAATTGTTTGGTACTTAAAAGTACTCCACACATAAACTAGTCATGTCCTATGCTTTACTGTTGCTCTTTTTAAGTCTACATCCAACTCTTTGCTGGCCATGAATAATTCAATGTATATTTGAAATCAATTGAACAATTAGTATGTAAGTACATACACTTCCTAGGAGTTATAAATTAAAGTTACAATGATTTCAATTCCTCACCCTCTAAGTTTTTATGCACTATGCGTAATAGGGTGCGATCCTAGGGAATTTACATGTTAACACCTCATTTTAACATTAAATCACCCCTGGAAAACAAGAGAATATAACTCATTTATCAATCATCAAATTCATTAACATGAATTCCTGTGTCTCTTATGCAACAATTGTTATGTTGTCTTATTAAAAACCAGATAACATTATTAATGCAATCTAACATGCAGACTTTTTCAAGAGTGTTTAATAGGAATTAGTGGTACAAAATATGCATTTCATATTATACGGTTGTGCATTTATTTGAATATATTTCTAGATACCCAATATATTTATGCACAACAATCTTGATTACCAATGTCACTTAGTCATCACATTCTTTATTTAACAAGAAGTTGTTGCATGATTTGTTAACCTTTTTCTTCCTCGTCTAGAAGATTTTATATGTTCCATTTCACTTGTTGCATGCATTATTTTACTACCAGCTTAATATCCTTTTATTATCATAAGTTGTATTAATGTGAACCTTTTGCTTTACAATATATTGGTTTATTAATTCGGATCAATCATATTCTGAAGCTAGTGTGCTTCTTACTAGTCATTAGGCAACATTTGAATTGCTCTATGTTTAATACAAGTGCATCAACACCACCAAATCAATCTGTTTGTCATATAAATTTTATATATACACACAGATCATTTTAATCTTATCACTTCCCATATGAAGTACCTTTGTTAGATCTACAATCCTTCTACCGAAAGCATCTTTTTCTTGCTTCAGATTGGAAATATTCCTGTTGTAAGATATCCGCGGAACTCCATCCATATATGGATGGGTATGCACATCAAGATTGTGAAGTTTGTGGTTGCATGCTTTGAGTTGACACATTGGAGTTTGAGTAGACTCAAGAATGTGGCCTTGAACTTGTATTTAATACTGTCTTACTAATATTAATTGCGAGCCTTAGGAGCTTCTTTTACACTTCCATTAGGTATTGGTACGATTCGGTGACAGCCCCATTGAACTACTTATGAAGGTCATACCATTATTAATGTATGATGTCTTCATGCATACATTAAGTTATATTGCATGTGTGCATACTCTTCACAACTCTGACCCTATTTCAGTCTAGATTTGAACATATAATTTGTGCTTCTTATTTATATTAGTTACAATTATTTAGATATTGTTTTACTCAAAGTCACTTGTAGGTCCAAACTATGCATGTTCAACGAAATATGCATATGTTATTGAATATAATACCCTGATAAGGTTAAGTTCCCTTCAATAAAATTTTCCGCAACATAAAAATTACATTCCAAAAGGGATTTCATCATTACATATATATGCACCAATCAACTATTTAAGTTGAAAGACATTTTTTCTACAAGTAGATAGTCTCATACAACAATCTGTCCTTCATGAGCTTAACGATTTTTCATGGGAACCTTTATGAATAGATATCCTTAAATAAAACCTTTAGAATTTATTCTAGGATGGAACCCACTTAATTAGTCATCAACTTCTGTTAATGTTGATAGTCTGTCATGGACTTCTTAACTGATGATTTATATAGTTTTCATTTATATAGTTTTATTTTAATATTTCTTTGTGTTGACCATGATTTATAGAGATGGCATTTGTCATTTTATCTTTTCTAGTTTCCATTTACCTCATAAGAGTTCAACATTTCTTCCCTTAAGATCTCTTATAAGTATAATATTCATTCTATTAAGCTATGTCTTGGATTATACTACACATAGCAATTGTGCAACTCATAATTTAATTTTAATATGAGTAAAGTAATATGGTGATGGTATGGTAGAAGAGACCTATAATTAAACATAGTATTCAACTTTCTTTATCCATCATTACTCCTTTCAACACTTACATTTATATTTATAAGCCATGATGACCACATTACTAGAATTCCTTATCCAAACATTTAATACAATAATCATACCTTATAATTTTTTCATTCATCAAGTTTGACTATGAACATTAAAACAAGGTCTATCATGTAAAGTATTTTAAACCACTTCTGAATAATGGTATAAAGTCTTAGACCATTCAACAATAACTTGATTTGGAGAACATATAATGAAATAAAAATTTAATTTCCATATAACCACATTATAGAATTATTTATTCCCATCTAACTTTTCCAGTTTTCTCCTCTCCATATTGCTATTATAGCTATCCAGAGACTTGGAATATTTCATATAGGTATTAAGGATTAAATCAAACCTTGTTCATTTTATATAGCTTTTCTCATATACCCCAACTTGTTTAATATAATAGTTGGTCCTTTTCCAAGTATTATATAGGTTAAGGATTTGCGATAGCACACCAAATAATCATTAGCAGTTCTCACTTATCAATGCGCATGATCTATATATATATATATATATATATATATATATATATATATATATATATATAGATATAATGCTGCAATATATGGTTCCACATACGGTGTCACATTACCCTTACTTAGGTAGCGCGTCCTATAGCACTTTAAAAATGTAATTAATGAACTATAAGACAATTATAGTTTAGTATTGGACCTTATTGTATCTATCAAGATTCAAATACACCATATAATTTGGATCTCAAAATATATTATAGATCTCCAAATTAATACAACTCTTCTTCTTCTTCTAGAAAAATTTGCATCCTAGGTCCTCTTGTACAAATCAATCATAACCAGAGATGGTTTTCCAGATTATAGCTCTGCCTCAACCCTTATCCTATTTATGACCTCTATCGAAAAATGGTCGATTTTTAACATTTATTTGATTTAAAAAAAACACGATACAATATTGAACTATTGTAAATTTACAGTGCCTCTTGCAATAAATTCGTTTATCATATTTTAAATATTCGAAACAAGTCGTGACACTATAGCCTTCTAGGAGAGGGATGCAATACCAATTAACTCATCATCCATTATTGAACAATTATGGAATATGTTTAGTATTTGAAACCCTAGGATGCCATGGAAGATGGAGTTCTCTAAATTTTCCCACCCTAGGTCATTAGTCCAATTCAAACCTACAACCAAATAATCTGATACCTAGCCTTTAAGAACATTTTTATGGTAGAAAACCTCCTCTTGCTAATAAATTTTCAACTATAATTCTAATCAAATGTGACAATAAAAAGAATTTGTGAATGCTTTCGCTCATATTTAGATTTATCAATCCAATGGTCAATAAATGATATGTCGATCAAATTCACCATAGAAAATTGGAAAAATGACTACAGGCTATAGTCTAAATCCTAAAATAGATTCCACCAGTGACAATTTAACAGCATATGAATGACTCTAAAACTCCATCAACCTTTACAAAACTCGTGAAGGGTATACTTTACAAAAGAAAAAATTATCAGATAGAATGAGACCAGAACACACATATCTCCACAGTTTCAGCTTAAAGAAATATAGGAAACAACAATATTTGAAGCCAATAAATGATATTAAAGTTCAACACACTCCAGTCCTTGAAGAAACAAAAAGAATGCCCCATTAAATGACTCAATGGTTGTATTATGCAAAGAACGCATGTTTACAAAAGATTTTTCGGCGAAAATCACATGAAATATCATTTGCCGACGCGTTTCGAACCAACCAGTGTGGTTCATCGTTAGGACAAGAACGCATGTTGTTGAACACATTAAGGTTCCAAAAAACCATTGCTTCACAATTCTCACTCAAATAACTTGAAAATATCATTATTGAAAGACAAAAAGCGAAATTCACCATTAAAATGCACACAAAGCTTTGAATTACAATCAAACAAAGCTCTATAGACAAATTTCAACCGCTAGAAATGAATTTTTCCCCCATTTAAAGCCAAAAAGACTGATTATGCAGTAAATTTATAAGTCGACTGTTATGGGTAGAATCATCCTAGGGTCTTGGGTTGAGAACCCAAACAAAGAGGAGGACATACAACATAAAGAGGCATACAAACATACAATCCTAATACTTAAACTACTGAAGTAGGAAGAAGAGGTATTACCCGAAGGTCCTACATTTGAGGTCATTCCTGTAGGGTCCAAATCCTCTGCTTCTTCCAATGCCTTAAAACCTGCAACTCATTCAAGAAGAGCATATAAAACAACAGTAATAGAAAGCATGTTCATGATATAAGGGTTAGATCATATAAGCATATAAGAAAATAAGTATTAACATAAGATTTTATAAGCAAATCATAACATAAATTAATGCATAAAGACCATAATCATCAGGAACAAGACAACACCTCTTTATTGATGTAAGCTAAAGAAAATATGGAAGAACTACAACCTGAGTCATCCACCAGCTCCAAGAGAAACCATCCTCTAGATCCGTCGTGCCCCGGCCTCAACAATCCTCCTTCATAGGTATACACAAGGATGTCATGAAGGGATGATGGACATCTCAAGAAGGAAACAAGGGTTCCTTATGACTTGGGAGTGTAGAAGGCACAAGGATATCTTTATACTTGATCAGGGATGTAATAAAATATAATATCAACATCTAATCTTTTCTTCTCTCTTAGCCTTCCCATGGAGGTTTATTTATACTTCTACAAATTAGTTTTTTCAATTTGGAAACAGTTGGGCCACGGGCTATAGTAGGTGAGTATCAGGTCAAACTTTTAAACTCTACCAAAATTAAGGGAGATTATATGTATTTTTAATGTTTTAACACATATATGTGGGTTGGGTATAGATTGACCCATGTGTACACACGATTTATATAGGGAAAAATCACGTATGGGATTTAAAACATTGTTTTTTAGAAAAATGGGCCAATTCTGGTAGGGAAGAGTTGCCCTAAGCCATATCACAGAGCATAAAATCTACCAAGGGTGGTAAATGGTGCTATAACAAATGCCCCCTAATATATGAGGTCAGAAGGGGTACATAATGGCCGAAATTTATTAAGTGTATAGAAATATTCATGCCAAGACCTGAGAGAAGTTCACTAGATTTTAGCCTGCTAAGCTAGCGAAAGAGATTAGAAAGAAAGCTATTGTCTGAGGTGGGCATACACATGCTCAGAGATAATAAAGCATGTATACATATCAAATATAAAGGAGGATCCAATATGTATACAAGTATAAAAGGATTGAAAACACATAACGGGTAATCTGATCATATCCATAGAAGTACATGTCACAATATCACATATAAAAAACTGATCAATGATGTTGAAGTAGAAAGCTAATCATTGAGGTCATAAAGTTGATCCAAAAATTACTAAGTCAAATAGTGGAACAAATGGTACTACACGCAACTCGACCGCCAACATATAGGATGTCACTATGATGAACTGCAACATATAAGGTAGATGGTTTCACTGGGAGAAACAGGAGGAACTTGCAAGTGAACCAAAAAATGTTGATGCAAACCCGAGATCTTCATCGATTGTTATGGTACATTTCTACACAATGGGAATAAATGATCTGAAGTCGACCATGTGAGAAATCATTTGATTACCGACCATTGATGTATACCGTTACAGACATGAGACTACTCACCGATAATGATGATGAGAGCCAAGGTACCCATCATAATATAACAAGTGCGAATAAATAATCTGAAGTTGAACACTTGGAAGAATCTATCAATCAAGAGACAATGATGTATTCCCATTGTTGATAGCGAAGGAGTCTGCCATTGATGGCTGCAAACCCTAAGGTACTTCCAAATGGAATCTAGACCTTGTTCTTAGAGAAATGAGTTGAAGTCAATGGGAAAAGATCTGCTGGAAGGAAGGCATTAAGGAATCCTTCATCAATCTAGCGCGAGTGTAACTCACAGGCCAATAATGTGGAAGGAATCAAACGAAGAAAGATGTAGTAACAAAACTGAAGCACGTTTCCGGCATACAAAATATGTGGCTAGTGCACGATAGAAACCCTCTGAACCAGCCAATAATGAAAGTTGACACAGAGGTGAGGAAGCCACCAATGGGGTAAAATGGAAACCGAGGTATTGAATGAATTCCAATGTGTGATAATGAAAGCTGACGTCGAACATAAGGGAAAAAACTCAGTCAAAGACCTATGATATTGACCGATGCTGAGCACAAGGTCACCTATCAATAATGGAAATAGGGCTAGGGTGCGGCTCTAGGTATACTCTTAGATAAATTTGTTGTAGTCGATAAGAGAAAGACCCTCCAGGAAGAAGTCAATGGAGACCTTCTCAAACCAACAGGAGCAAAGGAACAAATATATGATGTGATAGTGAACATGAATCTGACAACTAGGGATGGCCAACTGAAAATAAGTCAACAGACACCACAGAAAGGCCGACTTAGGCTTACTTCCCTTTGACAAAATCATGACTCAAATGTGACAATATGGCAACATATGATAACTTTGTATAATTTTGTCATACAAGAGGCACAAAAAAACTCTCTATATGATTGGAAGAGATAACCAACCAGAGGAGTACTGACTCAATAACAAGGTTAAGGCTCTCCTAAGTCAAACTAGAGCCCATCCCAATGGAGGAAAGACTTAATTTTGAGTGCTTATTCAATGGCGACAGAATTGACTCTAGCTGCCATCAATCGTGGAAGTAATGTCTCGTTCCTGCTCTTTTTTTTTGTTGTCTTTTTCATATTTAGAAACTATGAAAAAGAATAAAAGAATTCCTATGGTACAGTGGAAAGAATGAGTGTCCAAATACAGATGCACTAGTTCCTGGGAGGGGAACATTCTTATGCTCAATGCAAGGTGACGAAACTGGTCAATCACACTCAAAGGAATGTTATTTTTGTTAGAGCCTAGATTGAACAAGATTTTATGCTAGGTATAGTAGCTCAAAGGTTTTGATTGAATTTCTTGATTTTTTTTTTGCTGGATCAGATGGAGCTGGGAAATTTAGTTATGGTAAATTAGGTCAGAATGCAGGGTGTTCTATGGGGCAAGGTAGGTATAGGCTTCAACACTTGAAATTGAGTGAGGTGAGATGTCTAAGACTGGTGAGGAGCTTAGGAGGGCATGTAATGATCATGTATCCTTCTTAAACAACATAAAACATAGAATACTGAATGGTTTCCCAAGTTAGAGCACTACAAACAATGAATTCTACCTATCTATCTTGATATCATTCAGTTAGAAGCAGTGAAATAGATGATGCCATACATAAAACATGTAAACAACTAATAACAAAAGAAGAAACTATGAAAAAGCACCATACCACAGGTATCCCATAAAAATAGCTACAATTCCTATTAATTTCCTCGCCAAACTGCATACAGTGATGTACAATATAGTTCAGAGCATCCAAGTGAATCCAACCCTTGAAAATGAGAAAGAAAAAACATAATATAGACATTACAATCCCTCATCCTAACCATCAGGGGTCGAAACCATGAGAAGAGGAGTTGTTTCAACCACTTCCAAACAAGAACCAGGAATATAGGCAGTCAAACAACTTGCCTCTATAAGTAGGGAAACTGATTCATTTGCTTCAAAACCACCTCTAACTAATGAATCTACCCTCTAACACTATTTTACCCTTAGAATTACATACCATGTCATCGATTACATCAGTAAAAACATCCATGAGGAGAGAGAAACCAAATTCCAGTCAAAACAGGGGAATTTTGATTTTCTGAGCAAAATGGTCAAAAGCGCAGCACCACTGGCCAGAAGCGTAGTGCCACTTTCAACACACTTTTGGAGGCCTTCCCCTTAGTAAAATTGAGCCCGTGATAGCTTATTGGAAATATCTTCAAGTCTAGTTTCAGGAACACCTGAAATGTTTGAATTTGGAGGTCATTTCCCCCTCAGAACTTGAATCTCCCAAGACTACTTCTGTGTGTCCAAAAAGAGTTAGAGAGGTCATTTTTTGGTAGTTTTTGGACCTTTTGGTGACCAAGATTTGCTCCAAAACTTGTGAAAATTTCCAGGGTGTATGTCCTCATCATCTTCAATCCAAATATACAAACCATTTCTCCATCTGATACTCCAGGAAAAATCGCAATGCCAGTGGTGCTACGCTTCTGAGCAAAATTTCTGTGTTAAAAATTACAAAATTCCAGAAATGCAAAAATTTTCCAAAATTTGCCCAAATTTGGTATGGAACAGCACCATTAGCTGCTTCGATGGACTAGGGAGGATTCAGCTAACATTCTCAATTTATATTGCCTCTTTTTTCCTTCCAAAGCTTTCCTTAGCCTTGCCTTCAATTTTCTAATCCTCATGTTACAGATTTTGTTGCAGGTCATGTAATGGTAGGCCATGTGGCAAAGCATTTTCTTATCCCTATTGGCCTTCTCAATTAGTCCTTCAAGATGTATACTGACCCTCTCAAGCCAAGTTTCCCTATCATTTTCAATCTCTTGCTCAATAGGAGTAAATGTGACATGAGCCTCTTTAGCCATTTGCCTATTTTCTTTGATCATTTGCAGCTCCATGAGGACTTTCTTGTCACTCAATTATTTGTTTTCCTGTTCTAAATATTTTATGATGAACTTTTCTCTCTCTAAATTGTCTGCCAAAGGCTATATTTGAGCTTCCCTCTCTTGAATGATGATGTCCTTGACAGTTTCTTCATCTTGAGCTTCCAAGTCAATGATGCCAACTCCATGATGAGTAAAGTACTGTTGTGGATCCTCATGCTCAATTAGATCAAAATCTCTTTCCTCCTCAACACCAAGATCTTCCTCTTGCACATTTTCCTTGCCTTTGCTCAACTGCTCAACCTGTACCTGTTATGCTGATGTAGAAGGAAAAGTCCCTTCCACACCTTTTAGAGATAACATTTGTGTGTGGATGGATGATGAAAGCAAGGCCCCTTCCACAACTTGTGGAGCAAACACTTGCCTAGCAGCTGCAAAAAGTCTCCTTGTGCCTCTCTGATATGTTAAGTACACTGGCACCTTAGCAATTTTGGTTTCCTTGACCTCTTCCCTTATTTCTCCATGGCTAGAAGGCCCACCTTCTTCTTGATGCACTAGTGAAGGGATATGTGGACCTTTGAAAATCTCATGAGCAATGAAAGTCTCCCAAGGAAAGTTAAGAAGACTGAGATAATGAAGAACAATGATTTTGATCAAAGAGTAATGATAGATGTTGTTCAACTACTGAGGGTATGGTTTCTTCCGCACAATGTAAGCTATCTTATCAATATTTCTAAACAATAAATATGGGAGATTCATCATTCTTACCCTGGTGAAGTGCATGAGGAGTCTGATATGGTAAGCATACAACCGCGAGAATTTTCCTTGACAAGTGAAATACTTGATGATAATCCTCATTAAAGGAACATACCTGTTCTCCAAAAATTTAAAGGGGAAAAGCCTCTTCACCTGGTTTTTGTATTGAGGCTTGATGTAAGGTTCATAGTAATCCTCATCAAGATCATGACCCTTGTACCATTTTTCACCAACATTAGGGATTCTAGTGGCCTCTAAAATGACAGCTGGCGATATTGTGAAGGTTACTCCAGCAAGTGTCACCTCATTGTTATGTAAATGAGTCACAAAAAGTCTGGCCAACTCATGGTGAAACTGAACTCTTTCCACTAGTTCACAAAATTCAAAACATGCTTGGTGTCTGAAACAAGAAACTGCCAGTGGGCAAGCCTGTAATTCTCTCAAATTGGTGGGCTCCTCTCTGATGATTTTTCCTCCTTTATGGGGCTTCCTCTGTTGCCTGTGCCTCTCTATAGAATTGTCACTAAATGTTTCCTCCTCATATTCTTGATCACTGTCTCTGTCCATGTTTCCCTTAGTTTGCATAGTGGTAATGTATGGATGGTGCTATGGGCAATGACTTGGAGGAATGGGTGCAAATGAAGGTGTGGGAAAAATGTATGAGGGAGGGGGTTTGGGGAGTGATAAGTGAGTGATAGAGTGTGATAGCAGTGATGGAATAAGGGTTCTAGCTTATGAAATGAATGGTAGGAAAACTAGGGTTTTACAATATAGATTAGGGTTTTAATTTTGAGGATGAAAAACCACGAAAATCTTCACATGTGCACACTAAGAAACAGAAGGAGTGATAGTACTTACTTGCTAAGAGAAAATATGGAAGAAACTTGGCGAAATTTAGATGCTTGGAGCATTTATGGGCATTGCTGGTCAAAGCGCAACGCCACTACATGAGCGCAACACCGATCCAGGAGCGCAGTGCCAGTGTTAATTTGAACTATGTAAAAATGCCAGGAGCGCAGCACTAGGCTAGGAGCGCATCGTCGGTCCAAAAGCTCCAGAAGTGCATCGCTTTCCTCTGTTTCTCTCAATGACACTTCGAAATCATTTTTCCTCTCTCCTTGGCTCTTTGGATTTGCTTAATAACACAATGGCATGAAAATAGGAAAGAATGAGTTTATATGTGAACTCCCTTTTGATTTTGCTTTTAAAAAAACCCACTTTTGTAATGTCTCTTTGTTTCTTTCAATACTCTATTTTTCAAGTGTATTCTCTTTTGCTTGAAAGTGGACTAATGCTCTAGATCACTTTGATTTTTGCAGTGGCAGATGCTTGGCAACCTCACAAGCTTAGGAGGAGCTTGGGAACAAATATTACATATAGAAAAAATAAAATTACATAATAAAGAAATATAAAAAAAACATAATACTGTGTTTTGACCTCAAAACTAGTTTTGAGGTGAGAACAACATTTGGCTCTCAAACTGATAAATTATGATTTTAAAAATAAATATTAGTCTCCTCATATCCTTGCTGATCATTATTGGCATGAATAACTGATTTTGACCATGATAAAACCATAAAACCTAAAGACACCAAACCCTAAGACCTAATAAGATAAACTGCACAGTAAATCATGAACCATGATTGAAATATGAAAAAGAATCAGGAAGTACAGATCATGAGGAGAAAAACTAGAAGTAAACCCTACCATTAGTGAATCCATGACCTAATGGAATGCAAACTCATTGAGATGAGACTCCTACTATGAAGTGAAAAAGAGCAGATTTTGATCACTGATGGTAGTATAAAGACACTGACACTAACACTTTCCATGGGTAAGAGGTGTCAAGTTGCAGAGGCTAAGTGATTGCAAGGTTGATTTTTCAGAAGGCATGGTAAAAAAGTGGCTTATGCACGAATCCAAGTGAAGCTAGTTTAAGGCCAAAAGGTACAAATAGTCAAAATCCAATGCAACAATACAACTCAACATGTGGGAGCCTCTAGGGTATAAAGCTAGAAAAATAACGAAGAAGTAAGAGAATGAAGCTTCAAAAAAGTCACGGGGGGACTAAAGAGAACTCTCGAGCCTAAGAAAAAAAGTTCAGCATGGGTGCCAAGTGACCATAAGGTACTATCTAGGGCACCCATCATAAGGTAGGCTCCACTACACAAGTTATGACACTTCTAAGTAATGAGAAGGTTCTACGTCATATCTTGGTGGGGTCGATCCTAAGGAAAAAATGGGAAAGGAAACTGATAAATGCATAATGCAGGTGAAAAACCTAACCTGTATGCCAGTTTTGAGAACCAATACCTGTCAGAGCGGATCAACCATAAAATTGCCTAAAGGAGAAGTCTTCCAAGTTCTATAGACATAATTAGGAACATTAGACAAGAAATTAATACATGCCATATATAAACATCAGATAAAAGCTTGTGTTGTAGAATAAAAAACTTGAAAATGCATATCTTATATGTACAATATGGTACATGGAACCACGCAGCCTTGCAACTTATGCATAATAGTTCTTTAGGAGAAGCTCCCTGCATCTTAGGCTAAGGACTCCTTTGGTAGTTAAAACTCATGGCTTCAAAAGGTTCCTCTTGTGAAGGCAAATCAACTTCCAAGAAATCATGAGAACTAGAAGGATCAAAAGAGGAAATTAAGGGGTTCCATATCCCCATAGAATAAATCACTCGATCAACTGTTGGGATCAAGTCCCGAGAAGGAAAATAATAGTTCGAAGGATCCTTCTTAGAAGCAATTTAACACTGACGATACAATGCCACACAGTTCATCCGTGGCCGAGTAGAGTCTACTTGAACACTTGGAACACACCAAGGGGTATTCTGTAGTAAATTCGAATTAGGGGGGTGATTATCAGATGCAAGCTGATCAATAGTGAAAATATTTCCATTATGAGGAATACCATCACTTGAAAGAGTGAAGACACCACAACATTCATAGCATAGAAAAAATCACACCCAAGTAGCATATTAAAGTTTAATGGGCGATAAAACACCATCATATCGATAAAGACAATCTTCCCACCTAAAGTAATAGGCAATTGAGGAAGAACACCCATAGATTCACCATGTCTTCTATCATAGGCTAACAACTGATTATCAGCTGCCAACAACTTTGGAGAACCCAAAGCTTTCCAAGTCAAGGAAGATATAATACTTGCAGAGGATCCTTCATCCACCATATATCGATAGATATTTGTGGAATTAACTCTAACCCTTATTTGGGAAGGTGCAATAGAAGGAAGATGAGGCTCGACAAGATTATCCCAATCAATGGAGACACTCCTATAACTTGGAGGTGGTACATTCAAAGAGACCGAAAACCCCACTAGACTATAAGAATATGTACTAGAAATCAAGAAGACTCTCTTGTTAGGCTCTTCACCCCCCAAAAGAGGAGTGGAATCAGATAGAGATTGTACTAGCTTGACCACTTCATCAACCAATGGTTGATGAGACTGTTGAGAAATCATAACAGATTCAGGAGTAGAAGAACCTTCTGATTCGGACTCACTGGAATATCGAAGCACAAATGAGTAAGATGGTCTCCCTTACATATCTTACAAGGGAAATTAGGTTTAAATCTTCTACGCTAGGTTTCTGGTCAACATCCATTCTGCCAACATGACTAGCAGTGGTTGGTGGAGAGTCCCCAACATGAGTCGTAGAGGTTAGTGACTCTTTCCAAAGAGAGATAGGACTAATGCCCCCAACCCTACTCACAAAAGCATGTGAGTCAATAGAAATATGACTCATAGAGGTAGGTGACCCATTGCTAGTATGACCTGCAGTGACTAGACTTATCACCCAGTGTGACTTGCAGCGGATGAAATCTCATCTCCAACATGAATTGCAGGGGTTGGTGATGATTCATGGATAAAACTATTCTTCTTCTTCTTCTCCCTCTTTCTCTTTTTTTAGATCTCTTACTACAAGAGGGAGGAGAAAGATGAATCATAGATCTATATTTTGAAGAAGATGAACAATTAACACCCATTTGATGCCCTTGAAATAAATCATTCATTTGAGAAGCTTCAATAAATTTGGAATATTCAGAGTGGACCACAGCCAAACTAGTAGTCTAACATTCAATCTAGGAATATTCAAAGTGGCCATGAAGGGGGTACCAACATTTCCAAAGAAAGGAAAAGAACAAGGATCCCCTTTTGGAAGGGTCCCTTGGTTGGCCTCCACAGGAATATTGGCCATACCCAACTTATATGCAGATCCTTACCTTACGGGATCATACAAATGACTTTCCAAGGAAGATAGATGCACAATCAAACATTTTCCCTTAAGGAGGCAACTCCACAACTTTCAAAAGAAAGATCAAAAGCCTTTCAAGACCAGTGGAGTGGTTGGTCATTCAATCAGAATCTAAGGTCCAAAAGTGACAAGACAAATCCACCTAAAGCCAACTAAATACAAAGAGAAAAGAGAACTCCACTATAAAGTCCCTAAAGGTGCAACCAATCAAGCAACTTGCAATTATTTCCACTCCGTGTGATGAGGAACGGACACCAAAATACAAGAAAGTGAAGGGACCATCCAAAGATAGTTTGGGATAATTACGACCCAATATTACTAGACAATGTGATAGAAACAATTACGCTGACCCCCAGACAAAAGCCTTTGTCGGTACAAGTCCCCGAGCTTCGCAAGAGTACCCTCCATAGGTACTAATGAGCATGATGCAACGTCTGCCTTAGGTGCCAGGGGATTCCCCTACATAGTGAACTATGTGGTCCCTAAGAATAGAAACTATGGACACCAATTCGTATCAAAAGTTGGGCGGAACAGTCTCATGGTGGGATCCAACAAGTAGGAGAGGGGGTGTCTCTTTTTCCTTATTTTCACTCTCCCTCGTGCTTGAATCCCAATAACGGAGCTTTCCTGGTCCTTCTAATGACACTTGATTTCACTCATTATTCAACATCCATGTTTAACAGTTTGAGTGGCCTTGGAGAGTTAACTCTACACTCACCTATTCCAAGGCCCTAAAGAGTAAGACTTGTTGATGTAATTAATGACAAATAAATTAATGTTCTAGTTCTTTTTAATTAAGCGCTTGATTTTAAAGGGCTATTCTTTAGGTCATGAGTAAAATGAGAGTGAAACGTATGGTGTTTTAACACAAAAGAAATCAATAGAAACTTATAAAAGGAAAAACAAATTTTCTTTTTCATAAAAACTCTCTACACACTCAAAATCTAACAAAAAAACTAAATTTCTTATAGTGCAAACTAACTTAATGCAAACTATAATGATGATACAATATTCTACATGTGCTCATACAATAAGAAAATGTGTTCTTTCACAAGATCAATAGGCCAACTTGACTATAAGGAGGGCAAAAATTCAATGACAAGCTTCCCTCGAAACCAAGCAAAACCAATTGAAAATGGGTTCACAATTGCTAAAAAATAATGAAGAAGCCAAAAAAAAATACTGAAAAGAAAAATAAAGGAAAGAACAATGTTTTTGTCTTTTTCTTTTTTTAAAGAACCCAAAGAAGATTTTGAGAACACAAAGACTACTAAACTTCAAAGACCCAAAACAAGCATAAAGAGTCCCAAAATTTGCAAGTTATGCACATCATTAATATAATGAGACTTGAAATGACAAAGGACTACAAAATTGCATAGATTGATTTGAACAACAGTATAAAGACTTTAGCAAATCCAAAGAGGTACTCAAAAACCATGAAAACAATATAGGTCAACCAAAAAAGGAAAGCAAAGAAAAGCTATTTGAAAATTGGGCTATAGACAAAACTGCAACCAGTTTCTTGTTCCAGAAAGTCAGAACAACCAATAACTTCCACAAGAAGCCTTGAACCAAAAGCCCAAATTGAAACTTTACTCAAAGAGAAAACCCTAGGTTAACTAGGTTTTTCAACAAGAAGAAGATTAGAAATTGAAAACTTGCAAGAAAGCAGAGATTCACTAACAGTGAATGACCAGAAAATAGAAAAAACCACCAGACAACAATCTTAATTAGGCCAAAGATTTTGAAAAATTTATTCAAAATAAGGTATACGCAACTATGCAAAAACATATAAGCGTGTATACACAACTAAAACATAGGAAACTCACATATATGTGAGTCTATTTGAAGAAACTAGCGTGCATACGATACTGTATCCTTTGAGAAGTGTGCATATAAAGATCAATCAAGAAAAGCAAAAAATCCAAGCCCAATCCAAAAGATCAGACTTGATGCCTAGGAAGTAAATAGGTCATAGACACTGAAAAAGAAAGAAATCAATCAAGAAGGCCCTGATCAAGAAGAAACAACCCAATCTAAAAAAACAAGAATGTTATACCCAATGGAGTCACCAATTCTGTTACGAGTAGAATCACCCTAGGGCCTTGGGTTGAGAACCCCAATAGAGTGGAGGGCATAGAGCATAAAGAGACATAAAAATAGGCAGTCCTAATACTTAAACTACTGAAGTAGGAATAAGAGGTATTACCTGGAGGTCCTATGTTTGAGGTCATTCTTGTAGGGTCCAAACCCTCTCCTTCTTCCAATGCCTTAAAACCTTAAACTCTTTCAAGCAGATCATATACAACAACAGTAATAGGAAGCATGTTCATGATATAATGGTTAGACCATAATTATCAAGAACAAGACAACACCTCTTTATTGATGTAAGCTAAAGAAAATATGGAAGAACTACAACCTGAGTCGTCCGTCAGCTTCAAGCGAAACCATCCTCTAGATCTATCCTGCCCATGGCTCAGCGATCCTCCTTCATAGGTATACACAATGATGTCACGAAGGGACGATGGACATCTCAAGAAGGAAACAGGGGTTTCCTATGACTTGGGAGTACAGAAGGCACAGG
This sequence comes from Pinus tabuliformis, assembly GCA_031772625.1. Classification (NCBI taxonomy): domain Eukaryota; kingdom Viridiplantae; phylum Streptophyta; class Pinopsida; order Pinales; family Pinaceae; genus Pinus; species Pinus tabuliformis. Next base: position 76,618,170 of record CM062820.1, on the reverse strand, counting down.
GATATCTTCAGACTTGATCAAGGATGTAATCAACTATAATATCGATATCTAATATTTTCTCCTCTCTTAGGCCTTCCCATGGAGGTTTATTTATACTTCTCCAAATTGGTTTTTTCAATTGGGAAACAGTTGGGCCATGGGCTATAGTAGGTGAGTATGAGGTCAAACTCGTAAAGTCCACCCAAATTAAGGGAAATTATATATTTTTTAATGTTTTAACACACATACGAGGGCTGGGTATAAACTGATCTGTGTGTACACGTGCTTTATACATGGAAAAATCATGTATGGGATTTAAAACATTGTTTTCTAGAAAAATGGACCAAGTCTGGTAGGGAAGGGTTGCCTTAAGCCATATCACAGAGCATAAAATCTACAAAGGGTGGTAAATGGTGCTATAATATCGACACCTGTAATATCTACCAAGCAGCCAGTCGCTCCTTCTGCATTCAAGGGGATGAATAATGTGCATGCTAAGCACTATATGGGCCATGGTGCATACTAGCCATTCGTGGAAGAAAAAATAAATTGAAAGTAGAAGACACCCCCCCCCCCCCACACCAGAAACAATGTAGTTATGCGAATGGGTGTAAAGCATGTTTATATCGAGAATTTATAATTCGATCAAGATGATAGAACCTACACCGAATACACTCAACCTTCATGCACAAAGAAGATGAGATTAAAGGGATTTTCTCACTGTGAATTGTCCACGCGTAAGCAAGGATAACCCTTATCCATCGCCTGATTTTGTGGAGTAGAATATTCCATAGCAAGGGTAAGCACCCATTGCTTTCACACTCTAACCTCTCTGGATCAATGGATAAAGTAAAAAAAAATCGATACTGCGTATCTAAAAGGAAACAACCATCCTTGAGATAATTTCCTTAGCAAATAGAAGGTGATATTTACTTTAATTCTACCCATAAAATCCGCTTCTAAAACTGCCATATCCAAGCATGCTTTATAAATCAAAGGCTTGGAATTTTTTTTTACAAACCTGTGATTAATCTAAAATAATTGAGAAATTGTCTCTTATGATCTATTCCTTCGATGGTCAAGCCAAGCGATTTTCTCAGTGCCCACAACGTAAGGGACAAGTGAAGGGGGAAACTTACGAGGACACTGCCTTTGTTTGATACGAAAGGTTGTAGTGGGTTGCACAGTCAAGCTGCCATGGCCGTTTTAGACATGTAGTGTAAAAAAACATCTCTTGTGGGCTTAGCTCGATGTCTGGTTGCTATGCTTGTGTTGATACTAGTGATGCGTTCTTGATCACCACACTAGCTTTAACATGATTTACACACCCAACTAACTTCACACCCAAACAACTATACTACTAACAACACGCTTAAGGGATTCTATGGCATGATCTCTATCAATGCTCGTTGTTTCCATATTCATCAATTCTGCATCCTAAGCATATTTGGGACTTTCATTGTAGCCTCTTCACTCTTCAACTCTTCTAGTTCACAATCGTTTGTGGCACCTCTAATTAGTTTGAACTCACAGTTTCCTGGTATTCGAGTTTTTACTGGGCTTGTCGTAGTGCAGCCATTAGGAGTGCTACAGATCTCGTGTCTCACAGACACTCAGATTTCATTCTTGAGCCAATGTTGTTTGCATCCTTTGTATTCTTCTTTACACCTCCACATGTTTCAGGTCCATGACACATCGACCATGCTTCTTTCCTATTCTACAAGCACATGATGACCTTTCGCAATATATATATATATATATATATATATATATATATATATATATATATATATATATATATATAAAACATATCCATATTATTAAGTAATGGAAGCTTTATCTTGATTTTCTCAAAACTCAACATACAAGACACAATACATACTTTACTTAAACATGTCCATATAAATGGATATATATAAAACAACAGTTGGTTGTAGTCAAATTTCCAATTAAAGGAATTGTAGACTTTTCTACTGGATAAAAATTCTCTTATTGACAATGTTACCTTTAATTAGAATCCTAATTGTAAGCCTTAATAAATTTTATACTTGCCCTATATTTGGGTCACCTTTTTTTTTCCCTTCTTACAATGATTATCTTCGACCAAGACTATTTCATTTCTTTCAGTAATTATTTAGCTATTTTATTTCTCGAAGTGACTAAAATTCATCATGAGTGCAATAATTGAGCTATGAAGCTATTATAACGAAATCCTCTTCATTAATAAATTATTATCCCCGCAACCAATTCAACTGAGCATGTTGCGAGTACTTGTACATGTAAGTTTATTTACAAGAATGATACATCGATGTTTCATATCCTAAATTTATCCAAATATACCAATAATATATAATTGATTGATTGATCCCAAAAATCTTTTCCTTGCGATGCATTAAAGAATTACATATTAAGATTGCATTTATCCATGGAATTACAAGTGCATAAAAGAAGAGGAAGAGAAGAATAGCAAGTCACGCATAGAAGACACTGGATTGATATCAGAGTTCGTCAAGGAGGGACTACGTCTCTGCGCCCTACTCGAATTAGTGGGGAGGCCATGTTTTCATTAGATGGAAAAATAATGAAAATACATCAAAAGTCAAAATGACGACCTTATACCTCCAAAATTGAAGAAGCTCGAAAATTGCAGATCTCTGATGGAGAAACGGATAACACTGTTGAGTTCGTGGCATCGAGAAATGCTAAAACCATATAAAATTTGTCCAAAACTGACAAAGTGGAAATCTGCCCCCTAGAGAAATTGCTCAAATCATGGTTCTGGCCCCCTCTCTGCACTGCTCATGGTTCCACCTACATATAAATGCGTGCTCACTCCTGCCTACCCCTAGGGTGCTCAAATGAATGATGGTTTAAATACAATTTGGTGGGCATATATTCCAAAAGCAGATTGTTGGGTGCATTCGTAAGTTTAGGAAATAGTTGAGGAGGGGTCCGGGGATCAAATTCCACCCCTCCAAATTTAACACATAATGTTGTTTAATTTTTTTTTGGGTGGTAGGTCTGCCATGCTGGTGGTTTGCTTCTCCATTTTCCCATCGGCCATTATGTAATTAGTGTGGAGGTGGAGAGGGCAGTGGGGTTGATAGCCTGCGTCCCCACTTATGGTTACGTGTTGTTAGGTGAGCTCCGGGGTGGCGGGGTCATGGTCGCCCACCCCACTATATATATGTGCCATGGTTGAGGGAGGGCCGGCGGGTGTCATGGACCGTCAGTCCATAATTAATTTTTTTTTTTGTTTTTATATGATGGATATGGGGGGTGCGGGGTTGGTGGCCCGCCACTCCAAAATTATATTATTTTTGTTTTATTTAAACAACAATTAGCCATTTTTTAAAATTCAAAAAATGACCGAAGGAGACAAATTAAACAGGCCACAAATTCACCCAGAATTTGGCCTAGGTTGGTCGGAATCTGGTGGCTGGATTTTGTCCAAATTGTTGCCTCCTTAAGCCTGCCTAGTAACTCAAGTCAACCCTGAACTTTGACTGCTCCTAACTTTTGCATACGGACTCGGTTTGATGAACCGTTCACACCACTGCGATCATGACGACAAGATATTTAACATGAACCTTGTTTGAGCCCAATCCAAACACTTTGATTTTTGACCCTTCCTAAGTCCTCTTGGACTTCTGCATGTGTCTGGAGCCACCTGGATCAATCCTCCCCACTGAGGATATTTTGGACCCCAAAAGCATTTACACTTAGCACACTGTTTGTTTCCTTTTCAACCCACACTTTCGATCACCTGCACGCGAAACTAGTACCTTTTTTGCAATCATGCACACCACACGACTTAACAACCCTTCCTTGCCAAGAGTTTATAGCACACACTCCTTGACCAAGGATTACATAAAAAGTAATCAATACCTCAACTACTAATAAATAAAGGCCAAAATATCATCATCGCATTTTGAAGTGATAGGAAACAGACCATCACTTTTACATTTACTTGCAACGTATGATTTACAATGGTGACCATAACAAGCTACTACCTTAGCAAAACCAACTTAATAAAGTAGACCACCATTAATGGGGTGTATTCATTTGTTGAACATGTTCACCTTTCAGCTCCTCTATCGATGTTTCCAGAGCATGGAGCATCGGACATGCAGTTTGTTGGCGTCCCTCTTTTTTGAAATGACTACAATGATTATTTTTCCTCCAAATTTTTGGGGCTACCTTGAGGCACTTTTCCCCTGGTGTTCCTCCGGTAAGTGTTTATGGGGCCCTCACTATGGCTGGACTGTGAGGAGGGAATTTCATCGTTTTTCATTGGTTGGTTACTAGCTGTATTGGAGCTTTCTCCCATTTCCTTTTTGGTGTATCTGAGTCCTGCATGATGCGGCAATTCCTCGACTTCAATGTGGTTTACGATGCCTTGGCCTTTGATGCTGAGGCCCTTTCCTTGATACCCCATCTTCTTCAATAGTTTGGATCTAATCCCTGTAGTATGTTTTTCAAAAGTAGCGAATTCATCATCATGAAAATCATGTGAAATCGGGGAATCGCTTTTTACCTCCAGATAGTGATGCTACAGTTTTTCCAAGGCCTCATCCTTGGCTTGCAACTGGCATAGTACTCTTTGTTTTTCTTCCCTTACCTCTTGTAGAAGCCTCCTTAACTCAACATTCTCTGCTTGGATGCGGCGGTTAATCTCCTCAAGTTCTTGGAGTCCTGCTGCGGGGAGTTCCCTTTTCATTATGTCTGTTGAAATCCTTGATTCATGGCTGGAATTAGACCCCAAATCTATGGGTCCTCCTGTCGCGATCCCAAGGGCTGCAAACTTCATTTCATCGCTGGAATCAAACCCCATGTCAATGGGTCTACCTCGTGCAAATCCTGCAGCTACGACCTTCTCATCTTCCTCTGACTCAGAATCTTGGTTTTATTGCACGATGGTGATGACCTTCTGCTTCCCCTTTCTGTCATTCCTTTCAGGTCTCAGCTCAGGGTGCAACTTCCAGCAATTTTGTTCGTCATGCCCCTCTTTCTCACAATGTGTATAAGAGGGCTTTCCTCCCCTTCTCTTGGCTTCTGTGGTTCTCTTTGGGTGGTCATCTCATTCAGGTGTTCCCCTGTTTTCTAGATGAATGGCCTTTACACTAGCCGAGTCAATGGTAGTAGGTTCAAACAATAATAATGAATGTCTAATGTAACTATGTAATGATCCAATATACGTAGTTACTTTTTCAGGTGAGTTAAGTGCAATGCCCAAATTAAGTGTTTTTTTTCTAAACTCCTCGATAAAGCTTTGAACATCCTGACCTATGCCTTGCCTTAAGTATTGCCAATCCATTAATGATTTTTGCTTATAACCCAAGGGATAAAATTATTCCTTTAATGCAAAAGTGAAACTAGGCCATGAGGAAAGAAGATTACCCACACTCTTATTGCTTCGCAATTTTCTCTCTCACTAGACGAGAGCGGTGCCACTCAGTCAAAGAAAGGACAACTGAATCTTTGCCTCATCTTGTTCGATCTGATGAATCCTGTAGTAGATCTCAATCTTCCTAATCCATTTATTAAGCTTTTATGCATTACTTTCACCGTTATACATGGGAAGATCAAATTTGACATCTAATTTAAGGAAAGGTTTCTTAGACGTACCCCTTGAATTTTTAGGATGATGGTGATGAGAGGAATAAGAGCTTTCACTCATGGAAGGAGAAGGAGGGGGTTCTTCTCCACCATTTCCATGCACTGACCCTTGTTCTTCTACCTTTTTCCCTTCCACTTTCTCCAACCTTGAAAGCAATGTTGGGTTGTGTTATATTCTTTCCACGTAGTTAATAGGGGGTTTGAGGGGCACCCGTAACCTCACTTTCTGCCCCGGAAAATTTTGGTTTTGGACCCTATGTTAGGTTGGGCGGACCCACCTATGGTTTTGTGCATGATTTGCGCACATGTTTTTGGCCGAGATGGTTTTCGGTCCATGGTATTGGACGTGATGGTTTTCGGTCCATGGTATTGGATGCTTCGGCATGTATAAATAGATATTATAACATTTAAAGAAACATAATGAAAAATCAAGCTAGTAGTCCCAGTTTTGGGATCCAGGGGAAAATCTCTGTGTATATGTGTTTTATGTGTTCTGCTCTCGAATTATTTATTTTATGTGTTTTAGAATTCATATGCAGGTAATTTCTATACAGGGTTAAAACCTACATTTGGTATCAGAGCAGATTTGGCTTCAAGGGGATGCCTTTGTTGCTAAGGGGTTTCACTCAGGCCTGTGGTAGACCCTATTCAGTGGGAGATCTATGAGATTGATTCTGGTGGTGAAAGAAGATGGCGAGAAGTGGAAAGATAGAGATCAAGAAATTTAATGGTCAGAGTTTTGAGTTAAGGAAACTCAAGAGGGAGGATTTGTTGGTGGATAAAGATCAGTGAATCGCGGTAGATCCAGGTAATAAACCAATAGGAGTGTCTAATGAAGAATGGAAGAAGTTGGATCGAAAGGCAAAGAGCACAATATGATTGTGTGTCTCAGATTCAGTATTTCTGAATGTATCAGGGGAAGCTACGACGAAGTCTTTGTGGGACAAATTAGGGACTTTGTACCAATCTAAGTCTTTGATGAATAAACTGTTCCTGCGGAAAAAGCTGTATAACCTGAGGATGAAAGATGTTGACTCGGTGATAGAGCATCTGAACGCATTTAATACTGTGGTAAGTCAGTTAGCATCCGTTGATATTAAAATTTCAGATGAAGATAAGTGCATCAGTTTTTTGTGTTCTCTACCAGATTCGTGGGATATTCTGGTTATTGCAATAGGTAGCAATGCAACTGCCTTGCATTTTGATGAAATAGTCTCATCCTTGCTGACAGAGGAGATGAGACGGAAAAATATGGAGAGCCAAAATGGTGATGCCTTGTCTGTATGAGGACGGTCCCAGAACAGAAACAAAAATAAGTCATCGAGTGGGAGATCTAAATCTAGAGGGAGATCTAAATCTCTAGGAAAAACTGTAAAGGTGGTGTGCTGGAAATGCGGAAAGGAAGTCCACTTCAAAAGGGACTGTAAATCTAAAGCTCCTAACAAAGGAAAGGGATCTGATGAGGCTCTTTCTGCAGAGGCAAAAACCACCTCAGATGAAGGTGGGGATGTGTACTTGGCTTCTTCAAGTACACATGTAGATCATGAGGCATGGTTGATTGACTCAGGTGCATCCTTTCACTTCACTCCCCATTGAGAGTGGTTCTGTGGGTATGAGAAATATGATAGTGGTGATGTCTTCTTGGGGATGACAGGAAGGCTAGAATCATTGGTCATGGAAAAGTAAAGTTGAAGCTGCAAGGTGGAAGGGTTAGAACACTTCCGGGTGTTTTGCATAATCCTGCATTAGCCAAAAATCTGATTTCAGTTAGTAAGCTGGATGATGTAGGTGTAAAAACAGTGTTCGAGAAGGATACCTGCAAGATGGTTTAGGGAGCATTGGTATTGATGCGAGGAGTTCGGATTGGAACTCTGTACAAGCTGCAAGGTAGCACTGTTGTTGATGGGTGCAACAGTTCCGTGGTTCCTGAAAGTGGAGCAGAAAATCTAGTGGTCTCTGCAGAAAAGACCATGTTGTGGCATCAAAGTCTTGGACATATTGGAGAGAAGGGCCTTCGAATACTTCATGGTAAAGGTATGGTAGAAGGTATGAGTAATAGCTCTCTGGATTTTGATTTCTGTGAAAATTGTGTATACGAGAAGCAGAATCGGGTGAGTTTCCCCTCTGGTGGTAAGAAGGCAAAACATATATTAGAGCTTGTGCACAGTGATGTGTTTATACCTATGAAGGTTCCATCACTGGGTAAGTCTGTGTACTATGTATCATTTATAGATGAATTCTCAAGGAATACATGCATATATTTCCTCAAGAATAAATCTGAAGTCTTTGATAGGTTTAAAGAATTTAAGGCTCTAGTGGAAAACTAGACAGAGAAGAAGATAAAGGTTCTAAGGACAGATAATGGTGGAGAGTTTTGCAATAAGGAATTTGAAGAATTTTACAAGAAGTGTGGTATATCACGGTAGAAGACTACTCCATATACACCTCAACAAAATGGAGTTGTAGAAAGAATGAACAAGACGTTGATAGAAAGGGCAAGAAGCATGCTCAATGGTGCCAGGTTAGGACAGGAATTCTGGGCAGAGGCGGTGGATACTGCATGTTACCTGGTCAACAAGTCACCTTCGTCAACGTTGGAGGATAAGACTCCACAAGAGGTATGGACTAGTAAAAAACCCTCTCTTTCACATCTGAGGGTATTTCGCTGTGATGCATATGTACATGTTCCAGAGGAGAAATGAACCAAGTTGGATAGTAAATTTGAAAAGTGCATCTTTATTGGGTATAAGGATGGTTTAAAGGGTTATAAGCTTTGGAACCCGGTCACACGGAAGGTTGTGTACAGCCAAGATGTGGTGTTCAGAGAGTTGAAAGATGTTATTAAACATGAATTCCAACGAAAGGAACCTGAGAAGATAGAGTTTGAGCTAAAGGAGGAAGAATTAGACTCTACAGCAAAGGAGGAATCAGAAGATGAAGAGCCACAAACTCCGGCTGTGAGAAGATCAGTTCGAGAAAGAAGGCAGCTTGAAAGGTATAATCCATCTACTTTCTATTCAAATTTTTCTTTATCTATTACTGACGATGATCCCAGAACTGTGAAGGAAGCAGTAGATTCAGAGGATGGAAAACTTTGGAAAGAGGCCATGGTTGATGAAATGGCATCTTTGCACAAAAATGAGGCTTGGGATATGGTGGAGTTTCCAGCTGGAAGGAAACCCATTGGCAGCAAATGGGTGTTCAAAAAGAAGACAAATGCAGAAGGAAAAGTGGAGAATTACAAAGCTCCGTTGGTAGCAAAAGGTTATTCCCAAGTGCCGGGAATTGATTTTGGTGATACTTTTTCTCCTGTTGCCAAGATAACTTCTATTAGATTACTTTTATCTGCTGCCGCTGCTTTTGATTTTGAGGTAGAACAGATGGATGTGAAGACAACATTTCTTCACGAGGATCTGGAAGAGGAAATCTACATGAAGCAACCTGAAGGCTTTGCAGCGAAGGGTAAGAAAGAACTAGTATGCAAGTTAAAGAAGTCTCTGTATGGGTTAAAACAGTCACCAAGGATGTGGTATCATAAATTTGATACATTTATACGGGGACTTAGTTTCACCAGAAGCAAAGCAGATCATTGTGTGTATTTTAAATTAATTGGTGACTGTGTTATTTATCTGGTCTTATATGTGGATGATATGTTGTTGGTTGGAAATGACAAAGAAGTTATCCAGGATTTGAAGACCCAATTGTCCTCCAAATTCGACATGAAAGATCTTGGTGCTGCAAACTATATTTTGGGCATGGAAATTAAAAGAGATCGGGCAAAGAGGAAGCTCTGGTTAAACCAGAGGATGTATGTCGAGACAATATTGCAGAGATTTAATATGCCGGATAGTAAACCGGTGAAGGTTCCTATTCCTGTAGGTATGAGGTTATCTGCTGAACAGTGTCCCAAGACACAAGAAGAGGAAGAGGACATGTCATGTGTTCCATATGCAAGTGAAGTCGGTAGCCTGATGTATGCAATGGTCTGTACTAGACCAGACATTGCACATGCAGTGGGAGTATTGAGCAGGTTTATGTCAAAACCAGGGAAGGAGCACTGGACAATAGTGAAGCGGGTTTTCAGGTATTTGCATGGCACTAGTGATTATGGTTTGTGCTACTAAGGAAGACCAGGATTGGACAGAGTGTTGGATATTCATTGCTTTGTTGATGGAGACTGGGCTGGAGATTTGGATCAGAGAAGATCTACAAGTGGGTATGTGTTTAACCTATTTGGAGGTGCAGTTAGTTGGATGAGTAAGAAACAATCTGTAGTGGCACTGTAACTACAGAGGCAGAATACATGGTAGCCACTCATGCAAGTAAGGAAGCAGTTTGGTTGCAGAGATTATGTTCAAGTATGGGGTTAGTATAGGAAGCTATAAGGATAGACTTTGATAGCCAAAGTGAAATTTTTTTGGCAAAGAACCCTACATATCATTCAAAGAAAAAGCACATTGATGTTTGTGAGGGATATGATAGAAGACAAAAAGGTGTTGCTGGTAAAGGTGGACACTTTGAAGAATACTGCAGATGCATTAACAAAATCTGTGAGCTCTAAGAAGTTCTCTTGGTGTAGAGAGACAATGGGCATTTCAGGGTTGGAAAAATGACTAAGCTCTCTTGTGGCCCCCTGTGGAAAGAAAACAACAAGTGGGAGAATGTTGGGTTGTGTTATATTCTTTCCACATAGTTAACAGGGGGTTTGAGGGGCACCTGTAACCCCACTTTATGGGGTCTAGGGTAGCACCCTAGAAAATTTTGGTTTTGGACCTTATGTTAGGTTGGGCACCCACCTATGGTTTTGTGCATGATTTTTGCACATGTTTTTTGGATGCGATGGTTTTCGGTCCGTGGTATTGGATGCTTCGGCATGTATAAATATGTATTATAACATTGAAAGGAACATAATGAAAAATCAAGCTGGTAGTCCCAGTTTTGGGATCCAGGGGAAAATCTCTGTGTATATGTGTTTTATGTGTTCTGCTCTCGTATTATTTATTTTCTTTGTTTTAGAATTCATATGCAGGTAATTTCTATACGGGTTAAAACCTACAAGCAATTGACTGACATTTTCTGCCATTGTATAGAAGGTTTTGTGGAAATTGAACTCCTCTTCATAACAAGCCTCTTCATCTGCTATGTTTCTCCTTCGATGTGCACGCCCCGCTTCAGGATCAAAAGACCTTAGTTTCCCTTCACCTCTTCGGAGCCTATTTCTTGTTAGCATACAAACATTCAATTCACATCTACAAAGACCAGCTCTGATACCACTTGATCCCAAAAATCTTTTCATTGTGATGCATTAAAGAATTACATATTAAGCTTGTATTTATCCATGGAATTACAAGTGCATAAAAGAAGAGGAAGAGAAGAATAGCAAGTCACACATAGAAGACACTGGATTGATATCAGAGTTCGTCGAGGAGGGACTATGTTTCCGGGCCCTGCTTGAATTAGTGGGTAGGCCTTGTTTTCATTAGATGGCAAAATAATGAAAATACATCAAAAGTCAAAATGACAACCTTATACCTCCAAAATTGAAGAAGCTTGAAAATTGCAGATCTCTGATGGAGAAATGGATAGCACTGTTGAGTTCATGGCGTCGCGAAATGCTAAAACCATATAAAATTTGTCCAAAACTGAAAAAGTGGAAATCTGGCCCCGTGGAGAAATTGCTCAGATCATGGTTCTGCCCCCCTCTTTGCACTGCTCATGGTTCCACCTGCATAGAAATGTGTGCCTACTCCTGCCTGCCCCTAGGGCGCTCAAATGAATGATGGTTTAAATACAATTTGGTGGGCAGATATTCCAAAGGCGGATCGTTGGGTGCATTGGTAAGTTTAGGAAATAGTTGAGGAAGGGTCAGGGGATCAAATCCCGCCCCTTCCAATTTAACACACATAACGCTGTTTAAATTTTTTTTGGGTGGAGGGTTTGCCATGCTGGTGGCCCAGTTCCACATTTTCCTGCCAACTGTTATGTAATTAGTTTGGAGGTGGAGAGGGCGTAGGGTTGACAGCCTGCGCCCCCACCTATGGTTACGTGCTGTTAGGTGAGCTCCAGGCTGGCGGGTTCATGGCCGACCACCCCACTATATATATGTGCCACAGTTGAGGGAGGGTCGGCGGGGGTCATGGCCCATCAGTACATAATTAAAATTCTTTTGGTTTTCATACATTGGATATGGGGGTGGCGAGGTTGGTGGCCTGCCACCCCAAAATTATATTTTTTTGTTTTATTTAAAAAACAATTAACCATTTTTGAAAATTCAAAAAATGATTGAAGGAGACAAATTAAATAGGCCACAAATTTGCTTGGAATCTGGGCCAGGTTGGCAGGAATCCTGTGGCCGGATTTTGTCCAAATTGCTGCCTCCTTAAGCCTGCTCAGTCACCCAAGTCAACCCTGAACTTTTACTGCTCCTAACTTTTGCATACGGACTCGGTTTGATAAACCGTTCATACCACCACGATCAAGACGACGATGTATTTAACATGAACCTCATTCGAGCCCAGTACAAACACTTTTATTTTTGACCCTTTCTGAGTCCTCTTGGACTTCTACGTGTCTCGAGCCACCTAGATCATTGATACCCATACATATAGAGAATTTTCATGCACAACGATATACTATAATCAGCGATATTAGTAGCTTCATTCACACAACTCAACTCAGACACCATCTATCGGCTACCTCAACAATTCACACATTCAACAACTACAATTACTAAAATACTCCACATTCCACACAATATTTGTCATCTAATTTCGTTAGCATAATAGAATTTCCACATAATAACACCCTAGTTGTCAATGAGTTAGTCACCATTCACACACTCCATCTCTTAATCATTTAGGACCTAGTTAAGGACCCACAACTCAGTCATACCATATCGAGGTGTGTTGGCCCTTAGGCCGCAATATTTCGACTTAGAGCTCTAATACCATTTGTCACATTTCCCCTGGGCACAATACTACAAATTAGTTCTATGCTCTTCAAGATCCTTGAAGTGGACTTTTAGAGTCAATTATTAGACTTACATTCTAGATCAACCCTTAAGCATAAATTACAACTTGGAGAACAAAAGAAATCATGGAATTCAACCCATAAGATTTGAGCATCCGGACTTCATTTCCATGAGAACTCAACACAAGAATTAGTGGAATGTTATCATGAATATATTGTAACCATCATTGCCATAATCATGATCATAGTCCTATTGGCATAGAGGAAAGTATTACTGATATATATCTTATCGGATATGAATAATTAGCTAAACGAGCCTCAGTTGATGCAATTCAACTCATGAAGCGTAATGCATAGCATAGAGAACTTGAACCACAGATTATAAAATTTCACACCTTAAAACATAAATAATCCTCATACATAATTGTCTCATGCATAAATATTCACCATTATTCCATCATGTCAACCAAGATTATTCATGCATCATACACTCACAACTTCAATAACATCAAGAGTAATAAATCATAAGACAACACCATGCAATTTTACTCATAAGTTTAAATATGTGACAACAAAAAGAGTAAGGGCCACATATAATACATCCCAAGCAATTGAAGTAAACTAGCTTAGCTGACGAAAGTCACTTGGAAAATCGAGCACCACCACCCAACCTAGAAATGACTTCCTCTAGTTCACCCCTGAGCCAAGAGTTCTTTCCATGGATCAACTGCCTCTCTTGATCCCTTGAATGGGTATTTAATACCCTCTTTCATGATATGGTTTCCTTTAGCGGTGTCCCGCTTTTAGGTGGATGTTTTTATCCATTTTCCTAGGCTTTTCATGGAAAAGCTCACCTTTCTCTCCTGCAAGGCTTTTCCCATAAAAGCTTGCCTTTCTCTCCTACAAGGCTTTTATGTTATCTTGCTCGCCTTTCTCTCCTACGAGGCTTTTCCCATAAAAGCTTTCCTTTCTCTCCTGCAAGGCTTTTATGTTAAACTTAACATCTTTTTACAACTAAGAAACCTAATGGATATTTATCTCCCAATCCATTAAGCTTATCTAGAATTTTATCTAGAAGTATTATCATGAAAGAATTATCCATTCTTATTCACCAATGGGATTTTATTTGGCAAGAACCTCATCTCTTGGTGTCTCGTTTTTCCAAGCGTTTTACATTATTTTTATTTATTAACAATAAATTATTTACTTTCATTGTTTCACCTTGGACCTAGCTTTTCTTAGCTTAGGTTAGTAGAGTGTTACATACAATGGAGGGGTGGTACATGCACAACCTTCATAATCAATATGTTCATTTCTTAAAACAAGAAGTCCATCAACCATACCCTCTTTTTGTAGCAGCAATAAGTCATGAAGGTTGATGTGACCAAATCTCTGATGCCAAAGATTCTCTGTTGTCATAGTCATTGAAGTTAAAGCTTGATGCAACATGCTTGTAACATTCAACTTATATAGGCCTCCAACTCATACTCTTGATGCGACTAACTTTTGATGATTCGACAAATCCTTTATAACACAGTAAGTCTTGAAAAAAACTACCTTTAAGTTATGATATGCAATCATGGAGACAAAGATCAAATTCTTTTTAACACCAGGTACATACCTGACATTCTGGATACACTTGATATTACCATTAGGCAATATTACAAGAATATCTCCATACCCTTTAATTTGATATTCTCTGTCATCTCCAAGGTAGATGTTAGCACCATTGTTGGTCTCCTTCAAAATTTCATACAAGTGTTTATTACCTATCATATGAGTGGATTCTCCATAATCCATAAACCAAGTTTCAGCCTTATGGGTCTTAGCAGAAAGAGCAGCATTAGACACAAATAATTTAAGATCATGATTCTGATCTTTGTCAGCAAAAAGCCCTGTATGCCTTTTGTGTCTATGTCTGGTTTCATTAATCTTATTTTTATAACAATCTCTAGAAATATGAGCAGTTTTGCCATAGTAAAAACACTTAATTCCTAAATCATTTATAGCGGATGACATACCTTGAAATGGAATTTTTCTGAGATGGATCACCGCTTTTCTGTCCTCCTCCTGGTTTCCCTTTGAAGAACCTTTTCTTTGCCACCAATCACAGATATGCATTCAGAGGCATCAGAGTCATACACCTCTCTTCTTCCTACATCCAAATTCCCGTCAAGTCTTCAAAGGTGGGAGATTTCGCCCTTGCCGCAAGCGCTATAATGAACATTTGATAATCCTTTGTCATGCCATTTAAGGTAATTGTGACGAGACCTCTATTGGACACTTTTCCCCTATGTCGCCCAACTTGTCTCTCAATTCTTTGATTTGTGAGATGAATGTAACAACAGATTCATTCTCCTCCATTCTGATGGAGAGAATCTTACTCTTCAGAAACAACAGATGATTTGTATTTTTCGTCTCATATAAATCCTTAAGCATCACCCAAATGTCATTGGTAGTTTTTCATTCTCAGATGTGAGGGATTATGCTATCTTTTACTAACAACTTCAACAACACCTTCACTTTATTTTACCTCATTTCCCAATCTTGAATTGATGCGGCTATGGCACCTTTGGCTATTGTCGGTTTTACTTCAGCTTCATTTGCAATTAATTGTCCATGCACTAGAACCCTCAAGCAGTGTCTTCAAATTGAACTTCCATTTGGCATAATTTGACACAACAAGCTTATTGCTCTCATTAAGGTACGTCTCTGCAATGTGGTTATTTATTGTGATAGAACCACGACTCCACTAACACATCCATTGGTCCAATCTATAGATCCAGTAATCCAGCAACTGATCTACGGATCCAACACTATATCCTCCACCAATCGGTCTATGGATCAAACTCCATTCCTCCAACAACTCCAGATCTGGGTGCTACGGATCCTACACCAGACAAATGGCCTTAAAGAAAACATTGGACAAGACCACCAACACAGGCACTCTTGGTCTCGGGCCGCCTCTAATAGGAAAAAAATCGCAGTGCCCTTTCACCGTACTGCATGTCTCGCTGACGAAAATTCTTGTAAGTTTTCTGGATTAGCATGGGTATGACACCGAAAACCAGTGCTAATCAACACTATTTCACGGTGCAACGCTAACGCTGATGAAGACGACTTTGACTTATGAGGGTTGCGGTGATCAGGCTTGCTCAAAATTTCAGCACTCTACTTTAAAAGCAATTGAACCATCGATTAAGGCTCTTAGCCACCAAGGCTTACACGCTCTTAGCCACAAGGGCTCTCAACCACCACGACTCTCAATCTAGCCACCAAGGCTCTCTCATCACAGACCCAACTCTCTGTGCTCCGATGCCATGTTAGAAAATGGAATGACAAAACTGGAATGAAACTTACACACTGAAACTAGCAACTCATAGTTGAGCAAGCTACACCCGAAGACTGCCCCAAGCAGTACGTTCACATCCATTAATCATAAAATCAGAATTAAATAAGTTTACATTCAATTTAGTGAGATCAAAACTATCTCATGAAAAATAAAAACTAAGTCTAAACTAAGACATACACAACTGTGAAACAAACTTTCTCTATTATTGCAACTTATATTTCTCATTTGTCATTATATTTTGAATGTTGGTTAGTATAGAAGTTTGTGAGCGATTTCAAACATCTTAGAAAGTCTTGGAGTTAAAACTAAAATCTCAGCACAGCGTTCGCAAAATACAAGAACTCTAGACCGCCATGGTAGATATGATAATCAGCTGAGCTAAAATTGCGCGTCTAAGGAAAACGTAATCACCTTGATCTGCTTACCTAATTTTTTAACGCTCAATGAAGTCGTGTCTGCTTTGTCTAATTTTTGCAGCCCCTTTTTAAATTCTGTGTTGTCGCATAATGAAACAAAAGGCCATCCATAATCGAGTAGAAGTCTCAAATTAGTTTTCGTAAAGGTGTTTTTAAAATCAACATTGGTAGTGGCATTTTTATATTTATATAATATAATATGCGGGGATTAGTTTTTATTAAGTTACTAGTCCAAATTTTAGAGAGGTTGAGTGGTAAATTTAATTAATCTATCAAAAAAAGTCTCAAAGATAATTTAATTTCAGTAGACTTTAGAGAATCAAAATGTTCTAAGAAAATCCACACTCCATGTAACCTTAAATGACATCATCTCATAAATAAACACAAATAACAATATCTCATAAGTGAACAGATTGTTTTTCCTCCCCTATTAAATTAAATTTTATTTACAATATTAATAATTATATAAAATTACAAATAGTTTACAAGTCGCAATAACTACTAACCTCAATTAAAAAAAAGGGTAATGGTATGGTTCTGGCCACTTTTCGTAACCAAAGAAAAACACGCTTCCTAAGGTCAATCTTAGTAATTTCTTTCTTATAAAGAACAAGTCGATTGCAAATTTCGACTGAACACGTTAAATAAAACAATATGATAACTTGGCATACGTCATATAATTATGTACATTTTTAATTGTTATAAATAATTAGTTGATCCAATAAATATTATGCACATTTCAAATTCAACTATTAGAAGAACAAGGAAGGCTGCATCGCAACTAGTCCTTGCCTTGATTGGAAGGGGGCTTGAGCATTGAATAAGCCATACGCATATCTGCCTTGATTGGAAGGAGGCTTGAGCATTGAATAAGCCATACGCATATCTGCCTTGATTGGAAGGGCGCTTGAGCATTGAATAAGCCATACACATATAAGCATAGACAGTAGCATAGCCAAGGGCAGCTTCAAGATTAGGTGGTGGTGAATGACTAAAAGCATAGCTAGCTGGAGCAAAGCAAGCATCAAAGTAACGAAGTAGTGGACTCAGTGAAACCAACAGTAGCAGATCCAGATGCATAAGCAAGACCAGGAGAAGTAGTAGCAAAATAAGCATAGGTAGATTGGGTTGATCAGTAGTTTAGACGGTTGATCTAGTTGTTTACCCATAAGCAAGGACAGGTGCAAATCTAGTTCCAGGACCAATTTCCAGGACCAATTTCCGAGAGAGCTCTATAGCCTGTTTCAGAACCTCCAGTAGCAGAGTAAGATATCTATACGAGGTAGTCAATCAATCATGTGCTCTTTATGGGATCAAGATTAGTGAGTTTAACAAAATGGGCAGACCTGTGCTTTCAAGAATCTGGTATAGAAATATGCTATCGCATGAAAAGCAAATGGAGGATCGAGCTCACATAATGTCAAGAACCCGCTGCTTTAAAGAATCTGGGGCTATTCGGTATCGATAAAAACCTTCGTTTGAGCTGTCGACGTGCAGAACTCCTCAGCTTCACCCTCGTAACAATCCAGTAAATAGAGAAGTCCTATATGGCGGTGATAGTAACCAATACTAGGTTCTTCGGTACCAATACAATGTTCCAAACCATTATGCAATTGGCTCAATACAAAAACGTTGGCTCAATAAAGCATTCATTACGTTGCATTTAGTCGTTCTTTATCGTATAGCATTTTTATGGAGAGCGTAGAACAAATTTTATGGCATAACGTTTTTTAAAGGAGAGCTATCTCTGTGCTTACATATTAGAACATTGTTGGTACGTATTAGAACAATATGCAATATGGTTGACAAGTGCTGCAATCAATATGTTATATGGAACAATGTGAAACTAACACTATGGAACGACATCAAGAATGAGGACGATAGTCAATGCAAGAATGTTTCATAACCCAAAAATGTTGCTTTGGAACAAATATGTCGAGAATGCATAACGCAAGAAGGAAAGAAAGTTGCATAACGCATATATCGATTTACTGATATGGAACACATATATCAATTTGCTGCCTTGGAATGCATATATCAATTTACTGTTAATGTATGGAAAACATTTATCAATTTACTAATACTATATGGAATGCTGCTTTGTCAGTATTGGATATAGTTTATATGGCACAACATACATCAAAATCGCTGAAGAAAGACTTCAATTCAAAATTGTTAGCACCAACGTGGAGTCATCATTTTTTTAGCTCTGGTTGCTGCGGATGCCAAATTCCTCCATAAAGTTAACCTAAAGGTAGATTTCTGTCTTTCTCGCAGTACTAAACAGTGGAATGGAGACTTCACTACAGGAATAAGGGACTAGAGCTCCTAAAGTTCCTCCGTGCCCCCGCCTTCCTATCTTCCGATCCCAAATTCCTCGCTTAGAAATATGCGTTACACTTAAAAGGTTATAATTATTTTTTACGTTTTAAAGTGGTATCAAATGTATTTGATTAATTAAGTAATGTTTAAAAATGAAAATAAAAAACAAATTAATAAGATAATCCAAAAGCTTGTGGTCCGAGTGAAAAGCTATTTTATTCAAAGATTTCAATGAATTATTTCAAATAAAGACATAGGCGCTTAGGGATGACAAAATGTCATAAGTTGGCAATCTGCCGCAGTGTGTGCGCATGCATTTTGACAGATGTCATTCATAACGTTACGAATTATATTTTCTATAGCGCATTTTGACAGACGTCCATTATATTTTCTATCTATAATTTCTAGTGGGTTTCGCACCGACCAAGCTTTTTGGACGAGCTCCAGATTTTTTTCTATGGCAGACTGAGACCAGGTCTTAGGATTCAATGAGACCAGATATTCTAAGCTATCATCTCTCAAAGCATACTTGGGGTCTCCTGCACCAGTAAACCAATCAATCCAGGAGGGCGATCTTAGAAGTAGACAGTTTATTAGCAAAGCTCAGCAATGTCATTATTAGAAAGGTATATTCTCTTCGAACAGGACCCATTCGGATCATCCATCAGGCTGGCATTCAAGATTTCAGGGTTCCAGACCCATTCGGATCATAGAATTCGAGCGCGGCTTGTCTTAGCACCAGGATATTCCAAATTTATACTTACAGATTCTCTTTAATGTAATGCCAGTGCCGATGGCATGCTTTTTGGAGCCCTTGGAAAGTGCCCATTGTGTGAGGGTGGATTGGAATATTCTGGTGGTCAGTACAAATGTCTAGGCTAGCAAAGGCACCAGCAATGGCAAAGCAAGCGTCCCAGCTGAGAACACCAGCAACAGTATTTCAATGGCCTTTCCTCTGTGAAGTAAAGGCAAGTTCCCCAAAATTTCTTGAGATGAAGAATAGGAAAATGTCCGGTTGGAAATTGCGTTGTTCTTGTTCACAAGTTATGGAAAGGTCTGATGAAATATTACCCTCTGAGCTTTAAAATGTTCTTGTAGTCCTCTGTGTATATTCTATGTTCTGTTGGTATAATAGAAATACTTGAAATTAATGCAATAATTGTGGAAACCTGTACAGTAGTATTAAAATTGCATGTTTGAGGACTCGATGAAAAAGGCGGCTCTGCGATTCCATGCAGTATGCAGATAAGAAAACTTAATTTATTAATCCTCATAATTTTTTTTAAAGTCCAATAGAAACCATGCATGCATAGAGAAATGAATGAGGTAAACTACTGAATCCTTATTATTACCAGTAGCAACATTATATGCCACTGCAATATTCGTTATTAACAACAACATGCCAATGACCAGAGCCGAATGGTTGAGCCTTTGAGCCTTTGTGTTTCTGCCATTTTTTTTTAACTGTTTAACTTCCAGTCCCAAAGTTAATGGAATGACGAATATAGTGTGGATGCTCTGTATTTATAGCAGACTTGAGATAATACAAAATGTTGATATTTCCCTTTTTTCTTCAGTTAGACCAATTCTATTAATTGCAGAACTAAAAATATCCAGTAAAATGCAGAAGAGTAAATGTAGATTTCAGAATTTTTGGATTCCTGGACGTTTTCAATCTGAAGACTTTAGCTAATAGCTAATATTAACTTTAAAAAAATAATAGGAAATCTGTGTGCAGTGAGAATGAGCAATAAGCTCCGAGTACATAGCATTAAATATTCTGTCGAGGTAGTTAGTTTCCTAGTTTGAGTTTCAGTTTGAAAACAGTTTGAATTTTACTTTGATTTTTCATGTATGCAGGCAACATGCTATCTCTTCCCTTCCATTTTCAAGAAGAAGTTAGCATCATCAATAAAGCAGAATAGAAGTTCGATGTCATACAAAAATAGTGAAACAGTGAGAGGCAGTTCACTACATTAAAGAGGCAGTTCATTACCTAATTTGAGTTCCAGTTTGACTTTTCAAGTTTGAATTTTCATGTATGCAAGCAGTACAGGTTTAAAAAACTATTTATCTCACCTTGTTCATTGTATCTCACCGCAGAAACATAGCTGTTGCAGAGAGCATTAGAGGTTCTGGGAGTTGTTGCAGAGAGCATTACAGGTTCTGGGAGCTGTTGCAGAGAGCATTAGAGGTTTTGGGAACGGTCTGCCTTGGAGCAATCCAAAACCATAGCACCAGTGGAAGCATATGTAATTTGGGTTAATGCAACAGCTGCAGTGCATGCAGCCTGCATGCTGAACACGTGCCGCCTGCGAATATGCCAAACCTTTTCTGCAGTTGCACATAATCCATCCAAATTCCATCCAAACTAATGTTAAGTAATCTTAACATTAATATATGAAATCATATGAAATCGCTCTGACGGTCACGAGTAATAAACCCGGCAAATGAAGATAACCTATGCTCCGGCCTCTCCCGCCTTGGGAAGAGGCCAAATAAGATGGCAATCCAAGAGTACCTCCGTCATCCTGGGACGGAGGGCACACAACGTTTTAAAACTTTGATCTAACCAAGGCATTCGGCGAAAAATACTTCGAATTAATGTTAAATCAAACCAAACTGATTCCTATAGTCCTTGGCCATTGCCAGATGGCAGGGACTAATAAGTCAATGCTTACAAAACACTATATTTTATTTTTATACTTATCACATAGTTATATAAATTATTATAAGATTGTTGAGTCACTACAAAACTAAATATATTTCAAATTAATAAATTATAAAAGAGGTAAATTTTGATTTTAAAAAATAATAAATTAAATAAAAATATTTAAAGTTATATAAATTATTACAAATGATTATTATAAATAATTAATTAGTACAATAAAAATTAGACACATTTTAAATTAAAATTTATAAATCAACGAATTTCAATCAATAATTAATTCTAATAATTTAATACAAAACATTTATTGTGTATATATATATATTTTAAAATTATATAAATTGTTATGAATAATTAGTTAATTCAATAACAACTATATATTCTAATTCAAAAGGTTATAGAAATATAATCTCAATTTTAACTAATAAAATTGACCGATTAAATTAATTATATATTATTTTCAATATATATTTTATAAATTAAATAATATTATAAATTTTAGAATTAATATTTTCACGATTAATTATTATAGTGAGAAAATTTTAAACGAAAATGTGTGTATTGTTTCGAAACAAAACATCTAATATATTATGTAGACTTTTCATTTATTTTTTAAAATAGCAAATCCACTAGAATCGTTGGAGTTTCAAAACCATACACACAACTTAATTTTAAAAATGCTGAACAACAATATTATAATTTATTATAAATAAATAATATATTTATTTGAATGATTTATTATTATAATTAACTATCTATATATAATTTATTATAAATAAATAATATATTTATTTGAATGATTTATTATTATAATTAACTATATATATATATATATATCATCTTTTATTGTTGAAATTTTAGATATATGTAGTTATGGTTTTGGTTTTATAGATGATTTTCCATATTTGTAGCTTTAGCATTGGTTACATGCATATCGTGTTGGTAGATATAAGTATATAGTCTTTGGATGCTAGTCTCTTTGGTGACATTATATTTCAATATTGTTGATGTGTCTATATCATGTTACCATGTTTATTCATTTCTGTAATTCCTTTAGCATTGTCGGTCGTGACTACTGTTTGTTTGGAACCAGGGTGACATTGTCACTCTGTATTTTTTTTATGAGCTGCATGCATTGGTCAGACAATTTTGTAGTTTCAATGTTAGCTTATGACAATGATGCTTCCCTCTGGTTCTCATGGTGTTGGGAAGTGATTTCAAAGCTGCTTTTTTTTCGCATGATTTTGGTCAATTTCTAGCTTGTGCTTTGGATGTATTCTCTGATGTATTTATTTTTTCTAATAATGGAATATATGTGTGTGTGTGTGTGTGTGTGTGTGTGTAAGTTGAAAGTCACAATCAAATTTAACATCAAATTAGTATATGAGACTTCCTTGTTTATTCTAGTACAAACCTCCTTCAATGTAGTGATTTCACTGTTAGAGTCTTGGAAGCTGTATATGAACAAGACACACACACTTTAAAAGCATGTAAAATTATAATGAAAAATATTATTATGAGGTTCTTGGTTCATATCTTGCCAAAAATTCTATCATTCAATCCCAACGAAAAATGCCAAAACATAAAACAACTATAATGTACCTATTCTTATACACAAATGGACATCTTCAAAAGTATAAATCTTAAGCCCACCCTTCTCTCGAGGGGAAGGGATGGAGGAATGAATTTATGGATCATAAGTTGCATGAGCACATGCATGTACCTTAGTCACCAATTCCCCACTTTACCACCCTATCAAGGAAGCGAAAATAGGAAATCATGCATAATAGGGTCACCCTCTTCCCATCATAGCTATTAATTGGTCATGGACGTGTAACTTCACACATAATTTTTCTATTATTTCGCATCCACATTTGTACAAAAATATGTTAATCTTGGTATCGCTAATTATTTTTAAATCCTATTTACATTGACACAAATATTTAAGGAATACGTCTCACAATAACTCGTATTATTATATAACATTATATCATAACAATAACACTTATAATTTTTTTAGCCTAAATCTTACATTTATTTTTCACATTGATGCACTTTAATCCTAATTTCTAAATTCTTCTCCAAATATTGAAATATGAATTTGTACATTTACACTTAAAGACAATCCTTCATCCCCAATTCATCCATACACACCCTCTATCAAGGGAAAGGTGCACATTTCCATAAATGATACTTGAACCCTTACTTTCTAAGGAGGTAAAGGTAATCATTTGTTCAAAATAATGTTTTCCTCCTATTAACATCATGCTTTAATATGCATCAAGTCATTTTTTCTCATCTTGATGTAAATACATAACTAACTTTCTTGTAACATAATATCTTAATATTAGTGTTTATTACTTCACCATAAACCTTAGTCTTAATCGTTGATTGTGACACGAAAACCAAAATTATCAACCATCAAGGTCTTAGCTTTGAACCTTAAACCCATATTGTTAATCCTTGATCCAGGTGGATATTGGTGGCCACCTGCCAAGTCCACCTGCAACCCCACCATTGTCTTTCTCAGCATTTTCAGTTTCCTTAATTGTAGCACAACTTACTATTTTTAGCAGTTTTTCGGGTCCTGAACTTCCGGAGCCGTTTTGAGGCCCTAAACGACGTTTTTTGGGGAATCCGGGGGCAACATGGGTCCATGGAATGGACCGATGTTGCTCATTCCAACAATGGTAGTACTCGGATAGATCTTTCTAACGAGCTATTGTATGCGTCAAACGGAGATCATATGCCAAAGTTACGACCCCGGGAAGTTGATGTACCAATTTACCCCAAACGGGGCCCACAGTTTGGCGTTTCATCTCCTAGGGTTAGGTTTTGGAATGTTAAGGGTTTTTCATTGTTTCTCAACAATAAATAGGCCTTCGAGCCTCATTGTAACACAGTTCAGAGGCATGTAGCCATCACATCTCTTCTCAGAGATAAGCTACCATCGCCCTAGCTGGTTTATTTCCATTTCTGGTTGTAAGCATATTTCAGTATTTTCCATTAATGAAATGAAGTATTATTTCCGCTGCATCTTTGTGTATATGGTTATATCTGTAATTTGTTGCGTTCCTGTTTAAATCCGGATCAGTGGTATCAGAGCGGTCTGCTTTTTCTCTGTTTTTTCTTTGCATGTCCCCAACAAGGTCGGGATATAAGGAGTTAGGGCTTGAACTGGTTGAACCTTTGCAAGACCAGCCTCGCAAATCCCGACGACCTCCCATGGTGGACGAGAAGAAAGACGAGGGGGCAGGAGATCCCATCAAAATCTTGCTCGAAGAAGCCCTTGAGCGACAACGGAACGCGATGATGGACAGCTTTGCCCAGATCCTTCAGTGGCTACCCAGAAGCAACACATCGGCTTCCAGCAGCTACTCTGGAAACGCCACACCCTTTAAGGTACAAGTTAATTTTGAAATCCCCATATTCGAGGGTCAGATAGACGCAGATTCCATAGATAAATGGTTAAATCTGCTAGAGGGTTATTTTTCTGTTCATGAATTTTCGAGTCGGGAAAAGATTGTTTTTGCTCTTCTCAAAGCAGCCCCCCACGTCAAGGACTGGTGGGAAACCTACTGCGAGCAGAAGGATGAAAGTACTGGCTCACTATTTTCAGCCGCACCCACCTGGGATTCGTTCCGGGATGCCATCAAGGAGCAGTACTACCCTGTTGGAAGCTATGAGGATGAATACATAAAGTGGACCATGCTGCGGCAGGGAAGGGACCAAGACGTGCCGGAGTTCACCAATCTTTTCCATACCCTTCGCACAAAGTTGGGTATCAAGGATTCAGAGCAACATTTGATACTCAAATACCGTGGCTGCCTGCACAAGTACATCCAGGAAGAAATACAATTCCTAAACATCCCCTCGCTCGGCGCAGCATACCGATATGCCGTCAAGGTCGAGCAGAAGTTTAAACAAAAGAAGCGAGACTTTGGATCTGTGAATCCAAAGCAGGGGAAAGGTGCCCCTAAACCACAGAACAAAGGACAAAGCCAAGGCGGGACAGCCCAAGACAACCAGCCGAAGCTGCAAGCAAAGAACAACGCCACGAAGCCAAGAAAGGACACTGGAAAATGGTGCGAGTTCCATAAGAGCTCCACTCACAACACAAGTGAGTGTCGGGCCAAGCAGTCACTGGTGGCTAAGCTAAAGGTTTCAGAATCAGATGCATGTTCCGACTTTGAGTCAGAACCCGATAAGGGGTATGAAAAAGGGAAGCAGATCATTGATGCGGATCCCAGTGCCACTGTTGCTACTGCAAAGATCCAGAAAAATGAACCCAAAGATCCAGAGGAGGAGGAGCGTCTCTTCCACTCCCAGATGTGGGTAAAGGGCTCCCCGATACAGTTCATTGTTGATAGCGGGAGTCAAAAGAACCTCATTTCGGCAGAGGTAGTGAAGCGGTTGGGCTTACCGACCACCGCACATCCACAACCATACACCATTGGGTGGCTTCACCAAGGACGAGATCTTCACGTGAGCCAGTAGTGTCGTCTTCCATACAACATCAAGCCCTTCACGGATGAGGTATTGTGTGACATTGCTCCCCTTGAAGTTTGTGATGTATTACTAGGACAACCATACTTGTGGAAGCGACATGCTGTGTATGAATCAAGGCCCCGTGCTGTTATTATTACATTGGGAAATAAGTTGTTCAGGATACCAGAGGTAGCACCACCTGCCGCCATCTCTTTGATTACTGCAAAACAATGCAGTAAGATCATTTCCAAAACCAGGAAATTTGTTTTCCTGATGATACGCCCTCAAGGAAAGAAGAAGACAGTGGTCGCGGCCTCCAGACGGGGTCCCTCTACACAACAACTACAGATGGACAAGATTGTGGAGGAGTACGAGGACATCTTCACCTCCCCGACAGGGGTTCCTCTGCACTGTCAAGTCAAGCACTCCATCGATCTGACCCTAGGGGCACCGCTACCCAATGGACCAATTTATCGGCGCTCCGTTCTGGAGAATGATGAAATCAAGAGGCAGATTCAAGAGCTCCTGCAGAAAGGTCACATCCGTCCGAGTTCATCGCCCTGTGGGAGCCCGATCGTGTTGGTACAGAAGAAGGATGGGACGTGGAGACTCTGTATTGACTATCGGGCGCTGAACAAGATCTCTGTCCATAATAGGTACCCGATCCCGCGGATTGATGACCTCCTAGACTAACTAAAGGGGGCGAAATATTTCAGCAAGATCGATCTGAAGTCAGGATATCACCAGGTACCAATCGAACCCTCTGATGTGTGGAAGACTGCCTTCAAATCCAAGGAGGGCCTCTTCGAATGGTTGGTCATGCCTTTCGGATTGACGAATGCTCCTGCAACTTTTATGAGGCTAATGGATGACATCTTGCGGCCATTCACCAACTCCTTTGTAGTAGTATACTTGGATGACATTCTGATCTTCAGCCAGAGTTGGGAAGAGCACCTCCACCACATTCGATAGGTTCTCCAAACACTGCGACAACACAAGCTATGTGCCAATTTGGAGAAATGCACTTTTGGCATGACCCAGTTTCAGTATCTGGGATACATCATTGATGAACAGGGGGTGCATGTTGATCCAGCCAAGATCCAAGTCATTCGGGATTGGCCCTCTCCAACCACTCTAACAGAGCTCCGCAGCTTTCTAGGTCTTGCCAACTTCTACCGCAGGTTTGTGTTGGGGTTTTCTCATATTTCTTGGCCCTTGAGTCAAGTCACCAAGGGAGGGGCTAAAGCAAAATTCTTTTGGTCTGAATCTCAACAGAAGGCATTCATGGAACTGAAGGATCGCCTCTGCACGGCACTAGTGCTCGCATTACCAGATTTACAACAACCATTTGAGGTCGAGACAGATGCCTCTGACTATGCTATTGGGGCAGTCCTTACTCAACATGGACATCTAGTGGCATATCACAGTGAAACACTTTCAGACACAGTCCGGAAGTACCCCACTTATGATAAAGAGATGTATTCCATTGTACAGGCCTGCTGACAATGGAAGCATTACATTTTGGGGAAGGAAACGGTCATCCACACAGACCACCGACCCCTGCAGTTCATACAGACCCAAGGGAAATTGCAGAATGATCGCCATCAGAAGTGGTCTACATACCTGCAACAGTTCCATTTGAATATCAAGTATAAGAAGGGCAGCACCAATAATGTTGCAGATTGCCTCAGTCGACCACCGATCATGGCGATAACCAACGTGCTCAACTCTTGTGGGCACGAGACTTCTGATTGGCCACTTCTCTACAAAAGCGACCCAGAATTCGGCCACACATACCAGACACTCTTGGAGGGTCGGCATGTTGCATATTTTCACCTCCAGGATGCCCTATTATGCGACCTCGGTCACCTTTGTGTTCCTTCAAGCGAGCGTGCCAAGATGATTTGGGAAGCACACTACAGTCGGGCTGCTGGGCATTTCGGGGTCGAGAAAACAGTGGCAGTACTGCAAAATTATTTCTATTGGCCGAATCTTCGACAGGATGTTGGGAAGTACATCAGATCATGTACTGCCTATGCCATTGCCAAACCGACCATTAAGAAGCACGACCTCTATACCCCGTTGCCTAACCCTAGTCGACCTTGGGAATCCATCTCCATGGATTACATGTCAGGCCTTCCTTCCACTAAGCATGGAAATGACTGTGTTTTTGTGGTCGTCGACAGGTTCTCGAAGATGGCCATTATGGTGGCCTGCAAGAAGAATATCACAACAGAAGCCACTGCTAAACTCTTCTTTGAACGAGTGTGGGTGCACTTTGGGATCCCACAGTCTATCATCTCAGATCGGGGTAGTCGGTTTCTCAGCACATTTTGGTCCAGTCTCTGGTCAATGCTGGACACCAAACTCACGAAGTCCACAGCCTTCCATCCTCAAACTGATGGCCAGACAGAGGTTGTCAATAGGATGATTGTACACATTCTGCGCATGTATAACTCAAAACATCCACGCACATGGGACGAGAGCCTCCCCTATGTTCAGCACAGCTACAACCGAGCTCTTCACAGCTCGACTGGCCATAGCCCTTTTCAGGTGGGTTTGGGATTCCAGCCACTATGCCCCATTGATGTGGCCATGCCACTTGCAGCTACTCACATGAATTCAGCTCATGTCCAGTCCGAAACAGACAAAGCCACCAGCTTCATTGAGCGCATCCAACATATTCGCGAGCAGGTCCATGACATTCTTGAGAAATCAAATGCCAAGTACAAGCAGCGACATGATCAACACCGGGTGCCACACAAGTTTCAGGTGGGCGACAAAGTCTGGTTGCATTTGCAAAAGGAACGCCTTACTGGAGCCTATTGGAAATTGAGACTACTCCGATATGGTCCTTACACCATTACTAAGGCTATGGGAGACAATGCATTTGAGCTCAGCATTCCCCCATTCCTTGGCCTGCACCCAGTGTTCAATGTGGACCGCCTTCGGCCATACTTTCCACCATTGCTCGACACATCCGACATTGCAGAACAGCTCAAACCCACATAATTAAATCCAGATTGCATGGAACAAGCTGCAACTAATCGGATCATGGACACACAGATCAAGAACACTCACCAACAGAATATCCAACTGTATCGAGTTGTCAAAGCAGGCCAACTCCTTCAGCAGGGCAAGTGGCTCACTAGGGAACAAGTTCAGCAAAAGTTTCTTCATCTCATGGAGGAGCTCAACGCAATGGGGACCATTGCTTCCTAAGGGGGGAGGAATGATCCAGGTGGATATTGGTGGCCACCTGCCAAGTCCACCTGGACCCCCACCATTGTCTTTCTCAGCATTTTCAGTTTCCTTAATTGTAGCACAACTTACTATTTTTAGTAGTTTTTTGGGTCCTGAACTTCCGGAGCCGTTTTGAGGCCCTAAACGACGTTTTTTGCGGAATCCGGGGGCAACATGGGTCCATGGAATGGACTGATGTTGCCTGTTCCAACAATGGTAGTACTTGGATAGATCTTTCTAACGAGCTATTGTATGCGTCAAACGGAGATCATATGCCAAAGTTATGACCCCGGGAAGTTGATGTACCAATTTACCCCAAATGGGGCCCACAGTTTGGCGTTTCATCTCCTAGGGTTAGGTTTTGGAATGTTAAGGGTTTTTCATTGTTTCTCAACAATAAATAGGCCTTCGAGCCTCATTGTAACACAGTTCAGAGGCATGTAGCCATCACATCTCTTCTCAGAGATAAGCTACCATCGCCCTAGCTGGTTTATTTCCATTTCTGGTTGTAAGCATATTTCAGTATTTTCCATTAATGAAATGAAGTATTATTTCCGCTGCATCTTTGTGTATATGGTTATCTCTGTAATTTGTTGCGTTCCTGTTTAAATCCGGATCAATCCTGTTCTAGCGGCTACAACCACCCTCCAAAATTTTGCCTATGCTTTTTTTTGGAGCCTCCCTATTAAAACCCCAGTAGCTTATCTCGCACTAAACAAGTTACTTGTGCTTTCATTGAGTTTTGTCTTTTTCTTTATAGCTTGTTGTTATAGAAATTTTTGTGCCTTACAGCATTGAGCATGAAATGTTCATAATCCAAGGGATCCAAAGTCCCTAAAAGAGTTGTTCCTACCCCTAAAGGAACAAGGTCAACAAAAGACAGCTTCTCCCAGAAGTTCTCCACCAAAAACCCCTCAAAAAACAGTCAATTCAGGATCAATTCAAGAGCTCCACTAGCTGCCTGCGTTGAAATGCAGAAGCTACACTGGCTAGGTGCACTGCAACGCAGGTGGAAGCACTACCAGGGTGCGCTGAGCGGGAAATGACAAATGGCAAGCTCATTCAACGAGGTGGAAAGACCCTGGAAGCTTCCAGAATCTTCTCCAATGACACTTGCCTCAATGAATTCGACTAGTGATGAGTAAGAGGCTCTCAACCTCCAAGTGGAAGCAAGAACTGACAGAGAGAAGCCACACGTCAAAACATAAGCTGACTCATCCTCTCTGCTTACATCTATATATGGATCTCTCACCCAGAGGTTCAGGAGGCGGGAATTTTGTACTTTGCAGAGAATTGCTGTTGGTTTGAGATTGAGATTAGTACATTGGGTGATTTATGCTTTGTTGGAGGAGAGGAAGGGATTCCTTTGCTGGGAGGTAGATGGTGGATTGGGACTCACTTGGTTGTATCTCCTCTTGACCTTTATTACCATATCAATAAAGCTATTTGAGTTTCTCCTATATGCTTGTATATCAAATGATGTTTTGTTATATTTGCATATTTAGTTTATATCTGATCCTAAACTAGTTATGAATGTGAATCTATGTATTTTGTGTAGTTTTCTTCTCTTGTGATTTTGCAGGAACTGGATGAAGCTGGACCAGTGAAAGAGCAGGCAGCGGGAAGCGAGCAGAAGAGAGAGTGATTGGATCGACAAACTAGAGGAAGACACCGGTTAGTTACATCCTTCTTTCTCTATTTACATTCCATAAAGAAGAATACTCAGATAGTTTTCCTTGCTTGTTGCTAAGGCACTATCACACCTTAGAGTGGGATAGGGGCATTCCGAATTGGATACTTTTCCCAACAACAAATTGGCGACTCCACTGGGGAAAGTATCTTGTTAGTTTATTTGTGTTTCTATTGCTATTCTTTTCATAAACTCAAGAGTGCCGAATCGAACTACATTTGCCATTTACAAATTCAAAGTAGAAATTTGCTACTCTAGTCCATTCGCTAGGCCTGTTTATGATCTGAACAGCTGATCCACAAGTGCTCTAACAGCCCTTTGTGATAGGTCTTAGTCCTCCTTTAAATCATCCTTCTAATTGTACCTAATTGATAGCTTTTATCCGGCCAAAAACTGTAGATTAAACTGCAAACCATAACCCAGAACCCAGAAACAACTCTCGTTTTTCCTTTAGCGCAGACTCTGTGAAGAGGTTATGCATTTCAACGCAGGTCCCGTGAAGGCTACCTACGCTGAAGTTCAGTTTCTCTGTGTTGAGGGTGCGCTGATCAGTCTTTGCCTTGTGCAGCTGTGGTTCCCTGCTTCCTTTTGCTCAGTTTTATCTCTGTTTTTTGCAGCCTGTTATCAGTCAGTGTACCTATCTGAAACCCCTTTTCTTTGCCTCAATTCTGCCTCAGTTGTATAAAGAAACTGTATTTGTTCTTTGTGTATTTGTTACATCATTTGCAGTTTCCCATTACAAAAGTAAACTAGTCATACTGTCGCCCTTAGATCTAGACCTGTCGTAAGTGTCGTTTTGATCTTAGGAGTGAGTTTGTTTGCTGTTCACAGTTGATTTAGCTTTTACTTTTGTTTTTTTGGTTTGAATTTATGCATTTCAAGTGTCTAAACAAGTAAATCATAAAGTGTCGTAATCGTCTTTTTGATTTTGAAAAAGGAACTTGTTTGTGTTTTTCACTTGAAATCGAATTCAAATTTGTACAACAACTTTCTTTTTAGGCATCAATATTAAGAAAGTGAAAACAAATACATGCATATGTGCATTTGCATTTTGACAGTTTGTATGTCGATTTAGGAAAAAGTGCATTACAGTGTGCTCTATGCTCTTTGAGAAAAGATGGTGTCTTTCTTTTCCCCTTGTAGCTAGGATTTTCATTGTTGAAAAGATATAAAAGCTTGCTTATCATCTTTAGACTGCATTTAGGAATTGTATCATACATCTCGTGGTGATCCAAAAAGGCAAACTTCTAAGAAATATCAACCTAAAATAAATTGAATGAACTTAACAACGCTTTGTAACATAACGCACAACATAGAGGTCTAGGCTAGAGACGTGTTCTGGCGTCGTAAAACCTGGTCACTAGTCGCCTCACTGATGGTTGGGTGATTCCTCCTGAGAGACGATAAGTGCCAGTACGGATTGTGCTCCCACGTACCGTCGAGTATATATTGGGAGACCCATATAGGAATAAAACCTTTATCCATAGGAAACCGTGTCGGCCGCCCTACTGATCGCAATGCACTGAACACAGCATTCAGGAAGATTGACCGCCTATACCCTAAAAAGTATTCTGCGGTTTTGCGAAAAGTTTGGCACACCCTCTACCTAGAACTCCAGAGCAGTTCCTTTTGGCCTTTTTCAGAATCTATAACAGAAAAAGTCCATCCGAGCATTTGTCACTTCGGGCTCGTTAAAACATCGAAGGAGACTAGAGTCATCTTTAGCTTTTTCTCGACTCTTTAAAATTGAAAAAGCAAGTTGTGTCTAAGCGTCATTAAAATTTATTTTAAACGGAACAATCACCCCCTTCTTCCTGCGTTGATCTTTAGGTTGAGAAAATGGAGCCCACCAACCAAGGAATTCCCCTTGGTGGAAATCCTAGTCCCTTCTCCTCTTGGGGAGATGTTGGTGCGCCCCATATGGCGACATTGTCGCTTCCAGGACTGACAATTGGCCTGCCGATTTGGCTCTTCTCAACCAATGTCGTTCAGAACACCACTACTCCTGAACAGTCAAATCAACAATTAGATGAGTCCAGAATTTCCCACCAACCTTCTACTTCCTATAATTCTTCCTCTCTTCCTTCCTCTTCGCGTGACGGAACTGGTAAAGTTAAAAACCAAGTTCCTAAGGAGAAGAAGGAAAAGAAGAAGAAAGAGAAAAAGAAGAAGGAGCCAAGGGAGGGAAAACAAGTGTCGTCTGATGAAAATCCACACACAGCACTGACCAGGCCTAAATCGCCATGTGTCATCTGCAAGGGAGACCACTTTCACAGAGATTGTCCCTGCATCCCTCGGATACTAAGGGACTGGTCTCCCCGTTTGCAAAATCCGGTGTTGTCAACCTCTGATAGCCATGTTGAAAGTACACCGTCAACTAGCGAAAGTGAAGTTCCAGGATAGAAAGGGAGGGCTAGACCTCCCTGTAGACTGTGCGAAGGCAACCATGCCCTCCACCGTTGTCCCTTCTTAGACGAGGCTAAAAGAGTCTTGGAAGATCGTCCGGCTTCGCCGTTACGACTTCCTCTTGGATATCAAAAACTCTTGCCAAGTCCTTCGTTAGTTGAGAATCCAGCTGGCCCGCTCAAGTGGTCAGCTGAAGCGTCTATCATTGAGGATAAACTGACTGAATCCATACCAGACGAAAGTCAAAAGGTCGAGGCGGCAGTTGACCCGGTCTTGCCTTCAGAGGATTTATCTTCGAATGATACAGTCACTGAAGAGGATAAGGATGACACCATCTAGATTCTTTTCATCAACACAGACTCCGACGAACACGGGGGCAATGCACCCATTCCTTTATCGCAGGAAGGAAGTTTGTCAGAGCGATATCCGACCGTCTATTCGGTCCCACCACCAAGCAACCTAGTTGTATCCTTCGACTGGAACCAACTAGGCAGACCCCGGTTGCCAGCCAGCATACCATTCAAAATTATCGTTCAAATATACAGAATGGTAATGGCTGGCACCATCATTGATGAGGGGGCATCTGTGAGTATCCTTTCCTCTATTGCTTGGAAAGCGCTTGGTTCGCCAGCGCTTTTGCCTGAAATGAGAAATCTATCAGGCTTCGATAAAGGAACCAGTCGACCTTTAGGGATCCTCCCCAATGTGCCTATCACATTGAAAGGGAAGACCGTTCAAATGAACGTGATGGTCGTCCAAGGACCCTTGGATTATAACCTACTCCTTGGATGAGACTATATATATTGCATGGGAGCCATCGTCTCCTCACTCTTTAGAGTAATGTGTTTTCCGCACGAAGGAAGAGTGGTCAAGCTCGTGGACCAACTTTCATTTCCCGGATCACGCATTGCAAATAGTCATATACCATCCCTAAATGGTCTTTTCACACAAGAAATGTCTCAACCCACGGTCCGTCCTCCCGATGAGCGCGAGTGATTCGGAAGGATATGACTGGAACCCAGGGGGCATGCGTCCTGGTCTGCTTCGGCAGGAAAACTTTAGGTATAGGGTAGGTTTCCGGAGGAGAATATGACTAGTCCGTACCCCGTCCGTGATTGGAAGAGGGGTTGTTCTAGAATAAGATTCTTTTGTCAAAGTTATGTGAATCGGCGGGTGTCATCATTCACCTTTGTTTATCTCGGTAGACATCGCCGAAGAAGTGTTTTGTTTGCTGCGCAAATGAGACAATCTTTGGGTAACCTGAAAGAGGTAGGCCTTTCCTGGTAGAACAAATGTTTTATCTGCAAATTGAGGGGTAACCTTGAAATCGTACTTTATACCTGGGGGCATGCAAACATTTTGGAGTGCAAGCAAGGGGCGACTATTTATTTTTTAAATTTTTAGGTCCTCCCTTTAAACCTGTAGGTCTAACCCTTTAAACTCGTAGGATTAGTCGTTTCTGAACTTGCATAAAGAAAGGATTCTGGGGCAAAGCTTTATGAGGTGCAAGCCCCATAAAAAATGGCATCTTAAATGAGACATTCTTATCATATGACTGGAATCGAGCAGTTTTAGCACATAGTTCATGCTCGTTAAAAAATAAACATAAGATCGAGCAGTTTTAGCACATAGTTCATGCTCGTTAAAAAATAAACATAAGATTGAGCAGTTTTAACACATAGTTCATGCTCATTAAAAAATAAACATAAGATCGAGCAAGTGTTTCAATTTGCGTTTAAGCTCGTTAAAAAATGAACTATCCTCCGGTAAATAACCACTGCGAATGTAAATTTATCAGCCATTAAAGCCTTGGTCGTGTTTGCACCGTCACCTCCACTTTTCATTGGCCGATTATTCACCTCCATTTGATTGTTTACCCATTTTGAGGAACAGCTGCGAAGAGTGATTTCACTAGCCATCCTTGTGACACTGCCGTGATTGGAAAATTCCAACCCTTACCTGGAATCAGCTGCTAACCCGTTTCATCACTCGTTCCTCAAAAGACGAGTCTTCTTTAAGCTCTTTTCATCTGACTCATAAAATATGAAAAGATTGCCGAGTTTTGGCCTTCCAGCTCGTTAAAGCGACTGGAAGTGCTATCCCCCCTCTAAATTTTAATCTTTTTGGACCTGAGGGATTATTGCACAAAAAGATCGAGCGCTTGTTTTGTTCAGCTCGTTAAAACTATCGAAAATCCATCCCTTCTGTATTGTTTTATAATTTTTCGGACTTAAGGGATTAGATGACGAAAAAGGAACTTTGGAGTTATCTTTACGTACCTTTTCAGACTCTCCAAAATTGAAAAGGACCGAGTTATCTTTGTCGTTAGACTCGTTAAAAAACATTAATAGCGACAAACTTGTCTTTAGACGAGAACGAGTTTCACTATCGCTAAGCTCGTTAAAACATAGCGATGGGTTTGCTCGAAGGGCAAATTATAGAACAAGCATATGTTATCCTCCTCAAGCTTGACAAAAATAAAGAGGTACTGGTCAGAAATGACTGGGGAAAATTGGGAAGAAACTCAAAGAACTTTTATTGGTAGCAAGTCGCTCTTGAACATGACACTTCCACTCCATGCCTGAGTCGGGTTGGGTTGTTTCATTCACTGGTCACATCACCATGGTCTCGCCAATACCATCCATCTTTGGGGTAAATGCTACTGATCCATCACACAAGTGTTGTCGATATGTTCAAGAGAAGTCATCCAGAGAAGTCAACCGTGTCCCATCCACTACCATACATTATCCTTCATCCTTTCATGACCGCCACCCTGAACCATATATCATCAGATCGTTTTCACCTCCATCAAAATCATTTGCTCCGTTCTGTGTCACTGATGTGGGATACATTAAGGCCCTCCTTTGACGGATCGCTTCTTGTCGACATCAGCTCATTATCCAAGAAGTTGATCTAGGAACACCCCCTTCAGTACTTTGAAGCTTGCATGCCCCAATGGCAAGTTTCTCACTTCCGACGATAGGTATACATCAATGACCTTCGACCGAAAGATTTTGCGTGGTGTTCGATGCCAAGTCCTTTATTCACACCACGTGAATTGTACTGCAGTACCTTGAGGGTCATTATCATTATCGGTGATTCCTCTCGCACTTGTTAACAGTTTACATCATTGACTAGTAACCAAGCGATGTCTTTCCATGTTCGACTTCAGAACATTTCTCACATGGATTGACTTGTACTTAGAGTGAAGATTGAACGAGATTGAAGACCCCGGATCTAGTTTCATCCATCCGGGCTATGATATACATTCAGGAAAAATAAAGACATTGACATGTATAGCATTACAGCAGATAATCATCCTACCAAAAGGATGATGATTTCATCAAAATCATTAGTCTACTATCAGACGATTGTCTGTTCTATGTACGGAAAAATGAATTTATAAAGCTGAGCATGGGAATGCCCACCTCAGCTAGATCATGAAAGCAGTATGAAAAATAATGTATTGTATTGTATCTTATTACAGGTCTCCTCCCAGCATTGGAAGAACTTCGGATCCTCCTAATAAAGCATTTCACCCGATAAACAACCTCATACTTTAGGGGGCAACTGTTATAGACATTTTTGTGCCTTACAGCATTGAGCATGAAATGTCCATAATCCAAGGGATCCAAAGTCCCTAAAAGAGTTGTTCCTACCCCTAAAGGAACAAGGTCAACAAAAGACAGCTTCTCCCAGAAGTTCTCCACCAAAAACCACTCAAAAAACAGTCAATTTAGGATCAATTCAAGAGCTCCACTAGCTGCCTGCGTTGAAATGAAGAAGCTACACTGGCTAGGTGCACTGCAACGCAGGTGGAAGCACTACCAGGGTGCGCTGAGCAGGAAATGACAAATGGCAAGCTCATTCAACGAGGTGGAAAGACCCTGGAAGCTTCCAAAATCTTCTCCAATGACACTTGCCTCAATGAATTCGACTAGTGATGAGTAAGAGGCTCTCAACCTCCAAGTGGAAGCAAGAACTAACAGAGAGAAGCCAAAAGTCAAAACATAAGCTGACTCATCCTCTCTGCTTACATCTATATATGGATCTCTCACCCAGAGGTTCAGGAGGCGGGAATTTTGTACTTTGCAGAGAATTGCTGTTGGTTTGAGATTGAGATTAGTACATTGGGTGATTTATGCTTTGTTGGAGGAGAGGAAGGGATTCCTTTGCTGGGAGGTAGATGCTGGATCGGGACTCACTTGGTTGTATCTCCTCTTGAACTTTATTACCATATCAATAAAGCTATTTGAGTTTCTCCTATATGCTTGTATATCAAATGATGTTTTGTTATATTTGCATATTTAGTTTATATCTGATCCTAAACTAGTTATGAATGTGAATCTATGTCTTTTGTGTAGTTTTCTTCTCTTATGATTTTGCAGGAACTGGATGAAGCTGGACCAGTGAAAGAGCAGGCAGCGGGAAGGAAGCAGAAGAGAGAGTGATTGGATCGACAAACTAGCGGAAGACACCGGTTAGTTACATCCTTCTTTCTCTATTTACATTCCATAAAGAAGAATACTCAGATAGTTTTCCTTGTTTGTTGCTAAGGCACTATCACACCTTAGAGTGGGATAGGGGCATTCTGAATTGGATACTTTTCCCAACAACACTTGTGTTTGCTTACTTGCTTTATTGTCTAACCACAGGCTGACCTCTTGAATTGGTTTCAATTTGGTTCTAGCCTTGCCTTAGTGACCTGCATAATCTGAGAGTGCAACCAACCTTGCTCTCGCAAAATATATAGTTCAAGATCAAAGTGAGGTTCGGATCCAGAATTGTGTAGACCTAGCTGGAAGCTTGCCTTTAGTTGGGAAATTGCACAGAGCACAAGAGGTAGCCTAGGATCCACTCAACCCAGGAATTATGCAGAAGCATTCGCTCAACAACTCCTTGATGCATGTGCCAGTGAGTTGTCCAGTTCTCCCTAGAATTGTGCGATTTCTCTGTGCATGCATGGAAGACTTTCCCAAAAAAGATAAAAGAAAAAGAAAAAAATCATCCCTAAAAAAATGGATCTATTTTTAACACTCGGAGTTACTCTTTAGTTATTTTTGGAAATTGCGCCATGCGTCGCTTTTTCCTAGACTTTTGGTCTTCACGTCATAAACCCTAAATCAATCAAATCTATTTAATGGATGCCACTAGAGCTCATTTTCACATTCGATCTTGGAGATCTGGCATTCATGAGGATGTCTAAGAACCTTTGATAGAGTCATCACAACTTTTTTGGATAAGTCTTGCTTTTCGAGTCTTTTAGTATTTTTTCTGTCACTTTTGTTTCCTTGGCGTGTGAGAGTGTTGTTTTACCTATTTTATTGAATGACCGCTAGAACTTTGAATTTTTTTAGCTTGTAGAAGTGATTTTTTAAGTTTTTCACTCCTTTCCTAAGTGGTGCATGCATAACCTATTTTTTGCACTAAAGGTTGCCGTTGCGACGACTCTCTCCATAAGCTTCATTGTTCTTTTGTTTGACTTATTTCTACACTTGTTTTAATTGCATGAATCAACTCATCAACTCAGATCTACACCAACCTTCACTAAAAATTTCAGATCTGCTCGTTTTCATGTTTCCCTTGGGCAAAATTTGGGCTTCCTTGGCACGGATCTAGCTCTTCCCTGCATGCTTTGCACATTTATAGATCTCAAGGCTCTGATTTGGCTCTAGGAATTGCACAAAGGCTACTAAGGACTAGATCCAACCACGCACTGCGTAGTTCCAGGAGCCAATCCTGGAGCCTTGGCCACTAGGATTGCATAATGCGTAGTCCCAGCCAGCAAAAGTGAGACTAAACTACACATTGTGCAGTTCCAGTCAGCATCACCTCCCCATTGATAGCTAGGACTCCGCAATGCGCAGATCCAACTCGCAGTCACTCACTTCTCAGAGCCAAAATTTCACAATCCTTCCCAGCAGTTGCCCAGTTTGTTGCTTGATTTGTTCTTCAAGTGCTTTTGATTTCAAGGTAACATTTGCATGCCATTAGTGTCATCTCTCTCTCCAGGTACACCAGTTTTTGAGTAGGTCTTCAGTAGTACAAGTAACATGGCTTAAGATAACACTGCATCAAAGGATACTATCGAGAGCAGCACTCGGGATGTAGTCAAACAGGTGTCAAGGAACTTTCCAGTCTATGCAAACACACAATTGTTCATAGAGAAGGACATGATGATAACATGGTAGGAAATCAAGGATATCTTTGTAGGTAGCTTCAATGAAGAGGTAGATGATTAGTAGGTCTATGTCAACATCCATAAGTTAGGCTTATATAAGGTTGCATGTAGGTAGCCCACCTACCCATGTGCGAACATCATTCACTGGATTGTCTCACATACCGATCCTGAGACGATGACATTGAGCAGTGTCAGTTGAACACTGGTTGCTACCTTCAGGACATAAAACTATCATCAGATGTAACACTTACCATAGCTGGTGAACCACATGGACGCAACTTTCTATGCCCCCAAAAACAATGTGAACATTAGAGACGTCATAAAGCATTGGGTGAAAGATCCGTTGAAGTTCAGATAGACACCCAATCATGTTTACAAGACTAAGTCACTCAGAAAGGCCTACCAACTCTTGATCATCTTTGAATACTGACTATACGGTCAAGAGAGCATGAAGACATTTCCGCAAAATTAGGTGGTTGTGTTGGACCAATAGACAAATGATGGAAGGCCATTCAACTGGTTGGATCTGTTGGTTCTTCAGCTAAAAGTGCATGTGACTAATGCCGAAAATCCACCCAAGGATGAGCAAGTGGGATTCTATATGTCGACGTACCTACATTATGCAATATGTGCCCAACATCAGTTTCGTGACATGGGTTGGACATGGATACAATTAGAGACTGTTGTGAACATTTATTGTAAGTTGCTTTCCAAGTGCAGCTACTGAGGAGTCATGGTGAGGCTATTTGACCATTTCATGATCCTGGTTTACAAGTTGATCTTTGAACATGATCGACCTTGCATGTCCCAAGAAGCAATTGAGGCATTCCTTAACATTGCAGATTGGTATGCCTAACTCAGTGGCACCTTCATTAGGATGTTTGGCAGAGAGAAGCCTCTGCATGTGCTACCAAGGTTTTCTATGGATAAGTTGATCATGCAAGAGGTTACATATTACATCTCCAGAGGGTTATCAACAGGACTAAACACGAGGAAGAAAGCACCATGGCCTGGTCTTCCTTTGTAGATTGGATAGTATGAAATCAGGAGTTGGAAGGATGTGGATGTTGAGGCCAAGGAATTAGAAAAGTTTGAGTTCGACACTAAGGACTACAATATGTACGATCCCCACTCTATTTAAAAGAACCACTATGCAAAAGTTTATTATCCATGGATCCAGGATACATTTCATTGGGCAGAGGAAGATCCTTGGAGGCAATGTTACAACTCCTCCAATCTCAATGAACTGGTCAACATGGCTATACAATGGAAATTTTCTCTACAGGCAGCAACACTGTAGGAACAAACAACAACAATAGCAGTGAGTAACAAACTGGCACAAGAAAAATGCAAGAGGAAGATTGTTGAGAACACAGAGGCTAAACAAAGATACAAGTTAAAAGAAGATCCTCTTGTTGAGAAAGAAGCTTTGGCAGTAGTGGAAAAGAGGCAACAACATATAAAGAGAGTAGAATAGAGTAAGAGAGAGAAGTGAAGGTTGGAGGAAGAAGAAAGGAAGTTGCAGGAAAAATAGAAGAAGTTGAAAGAAGATCAGGATCTAACAAGGAGAGATAGGGAAGAGAAGTAGAAATGGGAACAAGAAGAAGGGCAAGGCACAATCATAGAGAAAACTATGCCAATACAAGTAGAAGACTCAGAACAACCAACAGATGAAGAAGAGGGTGAGAAGATTCAAGTTCGGGAGCTTGCTCAATAGATTGAGTAAACACTTGAAGCAATAGACATGGATTTGGAATAGGAGCCACAGGACCAAGATACCAACCACATGCCAAGAGCATCCAACGTTGCCTCTCAGTCTCCACCACCTCCAGTATCAGAACAGTCCCAAGCGAGCAAGGAGAGGTTGTTCTCCTTGATGATGATTTGGTGATGGATGTGTACAATTTTTCATTTGATGAATTGTAGTATAGGATTGTACAGGCACAGTAAAAACATTTACCGAATGATCACATGTCACCTGAACATACGAAGGAAAGAGTGATTGTGTTAGACGTTGGAAAAAAACTAGCTACCATGGCCAATGCCACTAAGGCTTATTTAGAAGCCACGAGATCGAATGTCAAGTTCTTGTTAGAAGATAATGATCAGATGGCAACGGACTTCCAAGTGGCCATGCAAAGGGTAGAAAAATCCATAGTATTCGCTACGACAGAGATGAGGAAAGCAATAATTTCTAACGTATCGACTCTTCATACCACCATGTAGAAACATTATGATAGATTTGTCACCATGCACAAGGCAGTTTTCCATCTAAATGGTTTCTAGAAATAGTGCATGAATATTACCCAAACTCTCAAGCACATACATGCTACTATTACACACGTATAAGAATGGACAATGAGATACAATGGAACCCCTCTTTAGTTGCACAATATAATGAAGCCACAGGAAGATCTAAACAAAGCACAAACCTGGATGTTGATCCGGAAATATGATCAACTCCCTCCACTCATCAGTAACATTGAGGCTTCCTATGCATGGTTGTTCAAGAGTCTGGAAGTCATGGTGAGTACACACATGATCCCTTCAATTGGTTCCCTCACTGAAGCCATTGAGAAGAACCAAGTCCGGTTGGAGGTCGATAGGTACATGGAGCAGTTGATGAGAGAGGCCACAACGATGACTTGCAACTGAGCACATAAAACATGAAGAGGTACATCAGTGGTCCAACCACACTCATGACAATGCCGCACATGCTTCAAGATGAATTGGACAAAGGCTCCAAGATCATATACCCAGAAGCCATGGAGATAAGAGTACATTTCCAAAACACATCACCACACAATATGGGGACACCTGATCCAGGTGGATATTGGTGGCCACCTGCCAAGTCCACCTGGACCCCCACCATTTTCCTTCTCAGCATTTTCAGTTTCCTTAATTGTAGCACAACTTACTATTTTTAGTAGTTTTTCGGGTCCTGAACTTCCGGAGCCGTTTTGAGGCCCTAAACGACGTTTTTTGGGGAATCCAAGGGCAACATGGGTCCATGGAATGGACCGATGTTGCTCGTTTCAACAATGGTAGTGCTCGGATAGATCTTTATAACGAGCTATTGTATGCGTCAAATGGAGATCATATGCCAA
This sequence comes from Pinus tabuliformis, assembly GCA_031772625.1. NCBI lineage: Eukaryota > Viridiplantae > Streptophyta > Pinopsida > Pinales > Pinaceae > Pinus > Pinus tabuliformis. Next base: position 76,575,730 of record CM062820.1, on the reverse strand, counting down.
AGTTACGGCCCCGGGAAGTTGATGTACCAATTTACCCCAAACGGGGCCCACAGTTTGGCGTTTCATCTCCTAGGGTTAGGTTTTGGAATGTTAAGGGCTTTCCATTGTTTCTCAACAATAAATAGGCCTTCGAGCCTCATTGTAACACAGTTCAGAGGCATGTAGCCATCACATCTCTTCTCAGGGATAAGCTACCATCGCCCTAGCTGGTTTATTTCCATTTCTGGTTGTAAGCATATTTCAGTATTTTCCATTAATGAAATGAAGTATTATTTCCGCTGCATCTTTGTGTATATGGTTATCTTTGTAATTTGTTGCGTTCCTGTTTAAATTCGGATCAGTGGTATCAGAGTGGTCTGCTTTTTCTCTGTTTTTCTTTGCATGTCCCCAACAAGGTTGGGATATAAGGAGTTAGGGCTTGAACTGGTTGAACCTTTGCAAGACCAGCCTCGCAAATCCCGACAGCCTCCCATGGCGGACGAGAAGAAAGACGAGGGGGCAGGAGATCCCATCAAAATCTTGCTCGAAGAAGCCCTCGAGCGACAACGGAACGCGATGATGGACAGCTTTGCCCAGATCCTTCAGCGGCTACCCAGAAGCGACGCATCGACTTCCAGCATCTACTCTGGAAATGCCACACCCTTTAAGGTACAAGTTAATTTTGAAATCCCCATATTCGAGGGTCAGATAGACGCAGATGCCGTAGATAAATGGTTAAATCTGCTAGAGGGTTATTTTTCTGTTCATAATTTTTCGAGTCAGGAAAAGATTTTTTTTGCTCTTCTCAAAGCAGCCCCCCACGTCAAGGACTGGTGGGAAACCTACTGCGAGCAGAAGGATGAAAGTACTGGCTCACTATTTTCAGCCGCACCCACCTGGGATTCGTTCCGGGATGCCGTCAAGGAGCAGTACTACCCTGTTGGAAGCTATGAGGATGAATACATAAAGTGGACCACGCTGCGGCAGGGAAGGGACCAAGACGTGCCGGAGTTCACCAATCTTTTCCATACCCTTCGCACAAAGTTGGGTATCAAGGATTCGGAGCAACATTTGATACTCAAATACCGTGGCTGCCTGCACAAGTACATCCAGGAAGAAATATAATTCCTAAACATCCCCTCGCTCGGCGCAGCATACCGATATGCCGTCAAGGTCGAGCAGAAGTTGAAACAAAAGAAGCGAGATTTTGGATCTGCGAATCCAAAGCAGGGGAAAGGTGCCCCAAAACCACAGAACAAAGGACAAAGCCAAGGCGGGACAGCCCAAGACAACCAGCCGAAGCTGCAAGCAAAGAACAGCGCCGCGAAGCCGAGAAAGGACACTGGAAAATGGTGCGAGTTCCATAAGAGCTCCACTCACAACACAAGTGAGTGTCGGGCCAAGCAGTCACTGGTGGCTGAGCTAAAGGTTTCAGAATCAGATGCATGTTCAGACTCTGAGTCAGAACCCGATAAGGGGTATGAAAAAGGGAAGCAGATCATTGATGCGGATCCCAGCGCCACTGTTGCTACCGCAAAGATCCAGAAAAATGAACCCGAAGATCCAGAGGAGGAGGAGCTTCTCTTTAACTCTCAGATGTGGGTAAAGGGCTCTCCGATACAGTTCATTGTTGATAGCGGGAGTCAAAAGAATCTCATTTCGGCAGAGGTCGTGAAGCGGTTGGGCTTACCAACCACAGCACATCCACAACCATACACCATTGGGTGGCTGCACCAAGGACGAGATCTTCGCGTGAGCCAACAGTGTCGCCTTCCATACAACATCAAGCCCTTCACGGATGAGGTATTGTGTGACATTGCTCCCCTTGAAGTTTGTGATGTATTACTAGGACAACCATACTTGTGGAAGCGACATGCTGTGTATGAATCAAGACCCCGTGCTGTTATTATTACATTGGGAAATAAGTTGTTCAGGATACCAGAGGTAGCACCACCTGCTGCCATCTCTTTGATTACTGCAAAACAATGCAGTAAGATCATTTCCAAAACCAGGAAATTTGTTTTCCTGATGATACGCCCTCAAGGAAAGAAGAAGACAGTGGCCGCGGCCTCCAGACGGGGTCCCTCTGCACGACAACTACAGATGGACAAGATTGTGGAGGAGTACGAGGACATCTTAACCTCTCCGGCAGGAGTTCCTCTGCACTGTCAAGTCAAGCACTCCATTGATCTGACCCCAGGTGCGCCGCTGCCCAATGGACCAATTTATCGGTGCTCCATTATGGAGAACAATGAAATCAAGAGGCAGATTCAGGAGCTCCTGCAGAAAGGTCACATCCGTCCGAGTTCATCGCCCTGTGGGAGCCCGATCGTGTTGGTATAGAAGAAGGATGGGACGTGGAGACTCTGTATTGACTATCGGGCACTGAACAAGATCTCTGTTCGTAATAGGTACCCGATCCCGCGGATTGATGACCTCCTAGACCAACTAAAGGGGGCGAAATATTTCAGCAAGATCGATCTGAAGTCAGGATATCACCAGGTACCAATCGAACCCTCTAATGTGTGGAAGACTTCCTTCAAATCCAAGGAGGGCCTCTTCGAATGGTTGGTCATGCCTTTCGGATTGACGAATGCTCCTGCAACCTTTATGAGGCTAATGGATGACATCTTGCGGCCATTCACCAACTCCTTTGTAGTAGTATACTTGGATGACATTCTAATCTTCAGCCAGAGTTGGGAAGAGCACCTCCACCACATCCGACAGGTTCTCCAAACACTGCGGCAACACAAGCTATGTGCCAATTTGGAGAAATGCACTTTTGGCATGACCCAGGTTCAGTATCTGGGATACATCATTGATGAACAGCGGGTGCATGTCGATCCAGCCAAGGCCCAAGTCATTCGGGATTGGCCCTCTCCAACCACTCTAACAGAGCTCCGCAGCTTTCTAGGTCTTGCCAACTTCTACCGCAGGTTTGTGTTGGGGTTTTCTCATATTTCTTGGCCCTTGAGTCAAGTCACCAAGGGAGGGGCTAAAGCAAAATTCTTTTGGTCTGAATCTCAACAGAAGGCATTCATGGAACTGAAGGATCGCCTCTGCACGGCACTAGTGCTCGCATTACCAGATTTACAACAACCATTTGAGGTCGAGACAGATGCCTCTGACTATGCTATTGGGGCAGTCCTTACTCAACATGGACATCTAGTGGCATATCACAGTGAAACACTTTCAGACACAGTCCGGAAGTACCCCACTTATGATAAAGAGATGTATTCCATTGTACAGGCCTGCTGACAATGGAAGCATTACATTTTGGGGAAGGAAACGGTCATCCACACAGACCACCGACCCCTGCAGTTCATACAGACCCAAGGGAAATTGCAGAATGATCGCCATCAGAAGTGGTCTACATACCTGCAACAGTTCCATTTGAATATCAAGTATAAGAAGGGCAGCACCAATAATGTTGCAGATTGCCTCAGTCGACCACCGATCATGGCGATAACCAACGTGCTCAACTCTTGTGGGCACGAGACTTCTGATTGGCCACTTCTCTACAAGAGCGACCTAGAATTCGGCCACACATACCAGACACTCTTGGAGGGTCGGCATGTTGCATATTTTCACCTCCAGGATGCCCTATTATGCGACCTTGGTCACCTTTGTGTTCCTTCAAGCGAGCGTGCCAAGATGATTTGGGAAGCACACTACAGTCGGGCTGCTGGGCATTTCGGGGTCGAGAAAACAGTGGCAGTACTGCAAAATTATTTCTATTGGCCGAATCTTCGACAGGATGTTGGGAAGTACATCAGATCATGTACTGCCTATGCCATTGCCAAACCGACCATTAAGAAGCACGACCTCTATACCCCGTTGCCTAACCCTAGTCGACCTTGGGAATCCATCTCCATGGATTACATGTCAGGCCTTCCTTCCACTAAGCATGGAAATGACTGTGTTTTTGTGGTCGTCGACAGGTTCTCGAAGATGGCCATTATGGTGGCCTGTAAGAAGAATATCACAGCAGAAGCCACTGCTAAACTCTTCTTTGAACGAGTGTGGGTGCACTTTGGGATCCCACAGTCTATCATCTTAGATCGGGACAGTCGGTTTCTCAGCACATTTTGGTCCAGTCTCTGGTCAATGCTGGACACCAAACTCACGAAGTCCACAGCCTTCCATCCTCAAACTGATGGCCAGACAGAGGTTATCAATAGGATGATCGTGCACATTCTACGCATGTATAACTCAAAGCATCCACGCACATGGGACGAGAGACTCCCCTATGTTCAACACAGCTACAACCGAGCTCTTCACAGCTCCACTGGCCATAGCCCTTTTCAGGTGGGTTTGGGATTCCAGCCACTATGCCCCATTGATGTGGCCATGCCACTTGCAGCTACTCACATGAATTCAGCCCATGTCCAGTCCGAAACAGATAAGGCCACCAGCTTCATTGAGCGCATCCAACATATTCGCTAGCAGGTCCATGACATTCTTGAGAAATCAAATGCCAAGTACAAGCAGCGGCATGATCAACATCGGGTGCCACACAAGTTTCAGGTGGGCGACAAAGTCTGGTTGCATTTGCAAAAGGAACGCCTTACTGGAGCCTATCGGAAATTGAGACCACTCCGATATGGTCCTTACACCATTACTAAGGCTATGGGAGACAATGCATTTGAGCTCAGCATTCCCCCATTCCTTGGCCTACACCCAGTGTTCAATGTGGACCGTCTTCGGCCATACTTTCCACCATTGCTAGACACATCCGACATTGCAGAACAGCTCAAACCCACAGAATTAAATCTAGTTTGCATGGAACAAGCTGCAACTGATCGGATCATGGACACACAGATCAAGAACACTCGCCAATAGAATATCCAACTGTATCGAGTTGTCAAAGCAGGCCAACTCCTTCAGCAGGGCAAGTGGCTCACCAGGGAACAAGTTCAGCAAAAGTTTCCTCATCTCATGGAGGAGCTCAACGCAATGGGGACCATTGCTTCCTAAGGGGGGAGGAATGATCCAGGTGGATATTGGTGGCCACCTGCCAAGTCCACCTGGACCCCCACCATTGTCTTTCTTAGCATTTTAAGTTTCCTTAATTGTAGCACAACTTACTATTTTTAGCAGTTTTTCGGGTCCTGAACTTCCGGAGCCGTTTTGAGGCCCTAAACGACGTTTTTTGGGGAATCCAACAATGGTAGTGCTCAGATAGATCTTTCTAACGAGCTATTGTATGCGTCAAACGGAGATCATATGCCAAAGTTACGACCCCGGGAAGTTGATGTACCAATTTACCCCAAACGGGGCCCACTGTTTGGCGTTTTATCTCCTGGGGTTAGGTTTTGGAATGTTAAGGGTTTTCCATTGTTTCTCAACAATAAATAGGCCTTCGAGCCTCATTGTAACACAGTTCAGAGGCATGTAGCCATCACATCTCTTCTCAGGGATAAGCTACCATCGCCCTAGCTGGTTTATTTCCATTTCTGGTTGTAAGCATATTTCAGTATTTTCCATTAATGAAATGAAGTATTATTTCCGCTGCATCTTTGTGTATATGGTTATCTCTGTAATTTGTTGCGTTCCTGTTTAAATCCGGATCAACACCATAGTGCAGTACAAAGTTTGGTATCAGTTTGTCACGAAACATCATCAAGAGGATGTTGCCAAGTTGGTCTTTCCCCAAACTTTTGAGTCATAGTGCTTGTCTTGTTAGGATGATTCAAGCCTATTTTTTCCCACATGGGTATATGTGGAAACTGTATATTATTTGTAAATATATTGCAAGTGAAATTCCAAGTGTCATTATTGGAATGTGAATAGTCACTATGTAATGTAAAGAGTTATTTGTAAAGGAGTTGAAGAGTCATGAGGGTAGTTAAAGATTCAAAGGGGAATGTCAAGGGTCACCCCACCCTTTATTATAAATAGAACCTCATAACTCATGAAAGGGGCTTTTGGGAGGCAGGATTTTGGCTAGGCTTAGGCTTAGAGAAGTTTTGGGAGTATCATGATGAGGCTTGGCTTGTCCATAGCATAAAGTGAGTATAATTCTTTGGAGGAGCAAGCAGTGTTGACTGTAATGTTCCATTATTGGGGCTAGTGGTTATCAATGGTATATGTATGGATGGAACTTTCACTTAATAATTATATGACAGAGCTAGCACGTTTTCATGCGTATATTGTTATTTTAGTTCTACTCTTCTTGTTACTTTAGCAATTGTTGTTGTTTAACTTACGCATTTTAGTATGAACTATTTTGTATGCAATTGTATGAATCTTTTTGAAGGCATGTTTTTGTATTAACCTATCACTTTGGTTTGTGGACTATTTTGCTTCCAGCTTGTGATGTCATTCCGCTCATGTGTTCCTTTAAGGTTGAGTACTATTACAGGCTTCTAAGGGACACACTTCCTTTTCCCCTCCATGTGTTAGAACCCCCATGAATCTCACTTGACTTGTTGCAAGGTCACACACTTTCTTTTGACAAAAGTCATCATACTTATCTCTGCGCGCTACCGTGGTCAAAGCACTAAATTACCACCCACTGCTGGGACTCCTACTCAAAACGGTCTGAGGTCTAGTTGGGACTTCTTACTGGGGAGATCCCCTTGATTGTTTGTGGGTCCAACACTGTCAACATTTCTTACAATCGAAGGAGGGCCAGATGACAAACTGAGGCCTCAAAGTCTATTTTTAATCTCTGCACAACATTAAAGACTTACATCGTAATCTCAACTCCGACATGTTTTTCTCATGCTCATGATTTCAAAGTGTCGAAGGATGTCATCGATGACTTTTCACAAATTAAATATGATGGTGAAGGTGAAATTTCCTTGTTAAGACACATATTTTTCTTTTTAGGTTTCTATGACAAGAATGAAGTCCCCTCGACCGACATTGCCTGTGGGTTGTTCGCTTACACATTCGGATGGCACATTAAGAAATGGTGTCTCACATTGCCCGCAACCTCTATTCACTCCTTCAATCACATGATTAGAGATTTAGGCCTTGCTTTCTTTATTTTTAACCGTAAAGCACTCAATCGCAAAATCTTGGAATTACGTAAAGGACTGATGAATCTGTTTCACAATTTTGGTGATGCTTCTATATTCTCGCTTTTCAATTCCTAGAAGATGAAGTTGATTAGTATTTTTTGTGTGAAATATTTTAGTATCTTCTTCACATATCTAACAATCCACATCAGTTAGAATCATTTGAATCCATCCTAGCATACCCTAGTGTTAGAGCTTTGAATTCTAAGATGGACACGGTTGTTGTCATGAGTGACTCTCCGTTATCTTCTCATCAAACAAAGCTAGGCCTACAAGATGAGGTGGGAGAAGTTGAGAACCAACTCGTTGAACTGTCACCTCCTCCCACCCCGCTTGCTCTGGATTTCTATGCATATTTGGACTGCAAGCCTATCGATTGCCACGGGATATAATATTATCAACCTCCATCCTCTAGTTCCTTTGATCCTCCAGATTTCGACGTCTTGTCTTCATCAATTCCGGTCCACATGTGATGTTCATAATGATCAAGTTGTCGATGGAGTTGGTGTTGAGAAGCCAACTTGCGCTATCATTTCAGATGAGTATGTGTGGGAATATGAAGAAGAAGTCACAGTGAAGGATGAACTCCTTCTGTCCACACCTCATCCACTCTATCTTGACATCTTCTGTGATTCTACCACTTTTGATTGTTCTTGTGAAATTTCATCCCTGGATGTCTCTACCTCTAATAGAGGATAGATATTCCTTTCCAAATCCACCTAATCTTACATCTCTAATTTCTAGAAACTCAGAGGGTGGAAATTTTTGTTTCTCATCAACCCCTCTATATGATTCATTAGATCATGAGGATGTCAATGAACATTTTGAATTTTCTGGTCGTGGGTGTCATGATCTTTTCTCTCATTCATTTGATCACAATTCTGATTAACTCGTTGTTGATATTTCTAAGCCACTGGTTGTTGGTCACTTTAATTGTTTAATAATAAAACAGTCGAGTGCCACATTAATTATCAACTCGGGAACGTCTGATTATTCCAAAGGTGACTACGTACTATATGTACTCAATCTTAATGGTATTAAAAGCTGTAGTATAAACAGTCTACTATCTTATGAAATCCCTACTCTGTGTTATAGCAGTTACAATAGTTACAACCTATTGAAGAAAATGAAGTAAGAACAAATAACTTAAAGGAAACAAATCTGCAAAAGGAAGTGATGACTGTCCTGCAACAAAGGATCAGGACCCTATCCTTAGAGTAAGGATCTTCAGCACCTGCCTTTGTTGTCCAGTTCACACATACACTCTGTAAATCCTAATCACCGGTGAGGCACTCATATGCAACATCAATCAGCTAAAAGGAAAACAGAGTTTCAACAAAAGTAAATATAATTAGAAGCAGTAACTGTAATATAAACAGATATCACACACACACCACACAACAGAAAGAAGATGGGTGAATCTTGTGATGAAGGTGGGCCTTGTCCTTCTCACAAGATTCCCCAGAACACAGGAATTAAAATAAAATACTCAGAACAGAATTGTATTCATATGCCAATAAACCATATTACAAAAACAGATTCAGTCTCATCCCTTCACTACAAGTTCTGTGTTACAGTTTGTTACCCTCCTTTCTGTCCCCTCTCTAATGTAGATGTCTCCTCTTTATAGAGGAGACATCTATTACAACAATTTTTCATACATTCGGATTCAACCCTTTTGTACCAAAAATAAGAAAGTCAGTTCTTAATAAAAAAATATTGTTACAGTCATGAGGATCATGATCATTACGACCAATATAGTAATCGGTCAGACTCCTTTGCCGATGCAGATTTTTTACGCAAATCCCAACTGTTCCTCAAAGTGCGCATGCTGTTCGTGCTGTTTCAGCGTCGAGGTTCATGCTGTTCTTGCTGTTTCAGCTTCACGGTTTGCGTTGTTTCCGCTGTTTCAACAACGACAAAATGTGATCCTGCAAGTTAAGCAGTTTCAGCAATTGGTCAACACTTTAATCAACTTTAGGGAATAACTATAAAGATAGCATGATTACGTGTTGAATAATTAAAGATGTAGTAATGAGGAAAGTTATTCTGTAGCTTTTGGAGTGGTTAAGCCAAAACACTAGCAAAGGCTTTCACTTAAGGGTTGAAGAGGGTAATACAATGGCAAAATATACAGTCAAAAATAGACAAAATGGGAACCTAACATCCCCCCCAGCTGAAAATGTTGCATGTCCGCATGCAACGCCTAATCTGAATCAGAATTAGAATACTGGGCTGAACAGTGTAGATTGCTTATACAGTAAGTGTAGAAAGTGCTGTCAGCCATGTCTCTGAACCCTTGGGCATTCTGAATGCTTTTCCATGCTGCCAATTCTTCCTTTTTAGTCAATGTAAATTGAACCTTGTATTGTTCTCCAGGAAGCCATAAGAGAGGGAAATGAAAATGGTAACCAATCCACCATTCAGCACATTGTCTCATGCATTTTACGTAAGCAGGTATCCTTGAGATTGCTGCCTGCAGATTGAGGGGATTGTAGGGATGATATTCCCTTCTTTCTTTGGGACACTGTTCCCAGAAAAATTCATTTGCTTTTATGGCCAAAGGTCCTTTAGCTTTGACATAATGCTGGCAGTCTTCCAAGACTGCTGCTTGCAGATTCCTAATGTGATCGGTCATGCCTGTCTCTTGTAGATTCCGTTGATGTTCCATGAGGAAGATGGCTGCATTCTGTGGTTCCGGACGAATCTAGAGAAGACAGTTCTCCTCATTGTGTTGTGCAGACATGAAAGCATTCTGCCAAGTGAATTGGTTGGCCAAAAAGGAAATAAAAGCTCTTATTTGAATATCACTACAAATAGGAAGTAAATTAATATTTCTATCTTCAGGCATAGCCTCATTGTGAAGATAGAGTTCGCACAACAAATTCTTCTCATTGTTTAGTGCTTCTGCAAAAGTTTCAATGAATTGCTGTGGTGTAGAGACCTGGTGTGGCCTTCCATCCTTTATTGCTTTTAATTGGAGGAACGCTAAGCTTTCTCTCAAGAATACAGAATAATTAAAAGAAGGCTTTCTTGTAGCCAATAAGTGCTGGACCAAATCGAGGATAAGGGACAGTCTGGCTTTTAATTGCTTATTTTCTTTTTGCTGTGCACGAGACTGTTCCATTGCTTCCCAATTCCTATAGGTATAGTTAAACCATAATGACTTCTGCTGTTGAAATGCCTTTCCTTGGGAAAGCTTGTATTCTGCTCTCCATGTGTTGCTTAATTCTTGAAAAGTAGAAGTCTGTGCATGAGCATCGCTAACATAGGGAGGTTCAGTTTGTATATGCACAGTTGTAAAATATTTTGATTCTGGTTCCTACTCATCAATAACTTGGGTAGGCCAGGGTGGTTCTACTTCTTCTTCTAATTTCTGCTCATCAATAACTTGGGTAGGCCGGGGTGGTTCTACTTCTTCTTCTGAAATCCTTGAAGACCCTGCTGGTTCTTGTGTAACAGCAGGGTGTTCCTTTTTGAATATAACAGGGCTGGCTCCAGTTTATGGGACTGCAATTATTTTATATCCTGCTTGAGTATAAATATCCCCACATTCACTGCACATGTATTCACTGTATTGCTCTTTCTCTACACTCTTTTCAGCTTCAGATGCTACTTGAGCTAACATGTACAGATTGAGTTCTTCTTTATAGGCTTCCCTAGCCATTGCTAATTCTTTCTGAGAGGCCTTAATTTCTGATTTTAAGAACTCATTTTCTTCTTGTAGGGAGGCTAGAGTGACCAGGGCTTCTACAGTTACAGATTCCAAAGGAAAAGAAAATTGTTGTTCTGCATTATCTTCATCATGTGCGTCCCCAACAGGTGGTTCTTGTGTTTCACCTATTGGGTCTGTTTGTGTATCATTTTCACCTAGGGCATCTTCTTCTTGCTCCCCAACAGGTGGTTCTTGTGTGGCACCTATTGGGTCAGTGGCTGGTTTTTGTGTAATAGCCACATGTAGGTCGTCTTCTGTTTGCTCCCCAACAGGTGGTTCTTGTGTGGCACCTATTGGGTGAGTGGCTGGTTCTTGTGTAACAGCCACATGCAGGTCGTCTTCTGTTTGCTCCCCAATAGGTGGTTCTTGTGTGGCACCTATTGGGTCAGTGGCTGGCTCTTGTGTAACAACCACATGCAGGTCGTCTTCTTTTTGCTCCCCAATAGGTGGTTCTTGTGCGGCACCTATTGGGTCAGTGGCTGGTTCTTGTGTAACAGCCACATGTCCTATATCAACTTGGATATCTAGTTTGAATTTGTCGGCAGCTGGTTCTTGTGGAGCAGCTGCCTCTGTTGAGAAAAATGATGTTACAAAGTCGTGAACACTTTGAATTTTGGCATCTGAGGGTGAAGGAGGTGAAGGTTCAGGGCTATGGGGAATACAGGGATTTAAAATGATAGGAGGAATGACCTCGGTTGCTACAAACAACCTTGTTCGTTGCCGAGGTAGGGAACCAGGAGAGACAGTAGTTTTCCTCTTGCGAGGACTTTTACTCAGGGAATCATCAGAAATAGTGGCTGCCTTTACTGAGGCCCTGGTTCTTCTTTTTGACGGGGTTGCAGTTTTCTATTGATTTTTCCTTTTTAGGAAAGTGATGAGGGTATCCTCATCTGAATCATCGGTAGGGATGTGAACTATGGGAGTGGAAAGTTCGGCTTCGTCATGGGGTGAGGAGTGAAGTGGATTTTCAGTGCTTAATTGGGGTGTTCCTGCTGTTGGTTGCTGAGTTTCAGCATCTTGCTGGGAATTTTCTTCATTTTGCTGAGGATTTTCCTCAGCTTGCTGGGGAGGGTTAATGAGGGGAGGCAGGTTATGCAGGGTGAAGCCTCTATTTATCAGGAGTTGGACCAAACAATGGTGCGTGAGACAGAGGAGTTGATGCCTAGCGCTCACAGTGTAATGTGCCATATTTTTCAGACATCCAAGGAGATAATAAGGCATATTTACTAGACGACCATGCTGCAAATGATTTAATAAGACAAAGTCATGTTGGTAGACTACTTGGTAGGGGCCCTTGCAAGTGAAGTAGTGCTTGACGAATTCTGCAACTTTTGGCCAAGGTGGTGGTAATGAACGAAGCGCAACACCCCTGCCTTTGGCTTCCACCTGCTCCCCAGGTAGTAGGAAATCTTGCTGCGCATTGAGGATAAGATGCTTCCTGCTGAACCAGCGAATGCCGTTGGTTGGAAGCCCCGAAACTTGTGCTATGTCTTCTTCTATTACTGGGATTCTCACCCCTTGGACAGTAGAATACCCCTCCCTCAAGTTGCATGCAAATTCGAGAACTTGCTGCAAATCAAATTCCGGAAGTCTTCTAAAATAGTCTACCCATCCTGCCTGAAGGAAGATTTGGTATGCATCTGGGTAAAGTTCCAGTAATGCCGTCGAGCCCAGTTCATGTCTAACAGCATCTCCACCCATGGTTACTGTTTTAGGCAGAATACAAAGTGCAGAGCCGAGTTGCCGAAGTCAAAACAGAGAAGAACATTGCAAAATGAAATTATGATGTGGTAAGGCATAAGCGAGGTGGATTAGACACAACCGGGAGGAATAGGGATGGCGGTGATGGGTGTGTCCTGTAATGATTACGATATTTCGGTAATCCCCCCCCCAACTGCGGCTGAATGATATGGTTGACATTACGACGCTTTTAACGGTCATGTCAACTATCTCCTCATTAACTACACTTTAATATTCACACATAACATGCATACCTTTACAATTACCTTTTGGTTTTTGCGTCGAAAAGTGTTATGTCGTCCTTAATAGGTCAATGATCATAAAAAAAAGGTTTTGTAAGGTGTGAGGGTTTTTATCCACGAGGTTTTTATTATTCACGAGAGACAGTAGTGAAGGGGTATTATTAACAAGATAAATGACTGATTCCTTTAAATAAAGAATGATATATTTCTTTTTGAAATAATAGTTCATTCTCACGAGTAAAAATGGGGATATTTAGGAAAATAGAAAAGATTGGTGTTTAAGCAGTGGGATTTGGTGTTTCGACATTGGAAAGTAGTGTTTTAGCAAAGGAAAATAGTGTATCGGCAACGGGAAATGGTGTATCAGCAACGGGAAATGGTGTATCAGCAGCGGGAAATGGTGTATCAGCAACGGGAAATGGTGTATCAGCAACAAGAAAGTGGATTATGACATGGCGATGCTTTTCCAATCTGCAGATTAATTCTTCCTATATTGGAATCTTTCTTTTTCAGGCACCATCCAAAGCTAAGATCTGCAAAATAATTAATTGTAACATGGCAACCCTTGACAAGGATTATTAGTTAGGAAATCTAATCTAGAAATAAATACATAAATAGGAAATTAAGTGCATTGAGGGATAGCTGGTTCCCCAAAAAGGTATAGTGTACGTCTGTCATGCAAGTAGCTTTGAAATCCTCTTTAGAAGTAGGCCGTTGATACAAACATAATCGATACCCATTCACTAATAATGGTGTTCTACTATCATCAATCGTTAGGAGTTTGACTGTTCCATTTGGAAAAACACCATCTACTTCATAAGGTCCTAGCCACCTTGTTCTTAATTTCCCCTTAAAATTTTCAAAACGGGAGTCATACAGTAAGGCCCAATTACCTTTTTGGAACTGCTTGTGCTTAATAGTTTTGTCATGCCACCTGGTTCTTTGCTGTTGTATCATGGTTGTTTGATGGATGGCTTCCACCCGCTTTTCATCCAATTCCTGAAGCTGCTGCAACCTAGCTGTCATAAACTAATTCATAAGGTGAAAAACCCGTAGTGTTCCTCCAAGTAGTTTTGTAAGCCCATAATGCTTCAGGCAACCTTTGAAACCAGTCCCTTCTATTCTCCTTGACTGTCTTTGTTAAAATGGCTTCTATGACTTTATTTGTACTTTCCACTTGCCCATTTGCCTGGGGGTGATAAGGTGTAGTCATTTTATGCTTAATATGATATTTCTGGAGTGTATCTTTGAAGCCATGAGAATTAAAAGGAGGTCGTCCATCTGTGACTAGTTCTCTAGGCAAACCAAACCTAACAAATATTTCTTCAAATAGAAAAGTTAACACTGATTCTTCATTAGCTTTGATGAGTGCCTTAGCTTCTACCCACTTAGTCATATAATCTGTGCAAACCAGTATATAAACTCTTTGATTGGATGGAGGGTTGATGGGACCTATAAAATCTAGTGCCCATCTTTCAAAAGGTTCAAGTATTACTTGGGGGTTAAGTGGCATTTCATCCCTGTGATTAGGCTGGCCCATTCTCTGACAGCTATCACAGGCCCTAACATATTTCTTTGCATCCTTGAAAAGTGAGGGCCAATAGTAACCCATTCTGAGAACTTTGTGTGCTGTTCTTTTATCTGCAAAATGCCCTCCACAAGGGCCATCGTGGCAAGCCTTCAATATATCATAAACTTCATCTTCTCTGATGCATCTTAGAATTTCCTGATCGAGTCCTGTGTGAAAGAGACACCCACTTATCCAGCTGTACCTAGCACTTTGTTGAACGATCTTTCTTTTCTCTCTGTGCAATAGGTGTGATGGTAGTTTCCCTCCAACTAAGTAATTGGCAATGTCTGCATACCAAGGTGAGTGAGCAGATACTACAAATAAATATTCATCAGGAAAAGAATCATCTACTGGAATATTTTCATCAGTTGTTAACCGAGAAAGAAAATCAGCAACTACATTTTCTTTACCTGGTCGATCTACAATTGTGATATCAAATTCTTGTAATAATAATAACCATCTGGTAACTCGAGCATTTGTAACTGATTTGTTCATTAAATATTTAATGGCCGAGTGATCAGTATGCACAAAAGTAGTGTAACCAGTAATATAATGTCGAAACTTATTAATAACATAAATAACTTCTAAGAATTCTTTCTTGGTGACTGTATAATTAAGTTCAGTAGGAGTCATATTTTTACTAATAAAGTAGATAGCATAGGGAAGATTGTTTTCTTCTTGACCCAAGACAGCTCCAATTGCAGTATCTGAAGCATTAGAGGATATATGAAAGGGGAGTGCCCAGTCAGGTCCTCCTAAAATGGGAGCTGTAGACAATTGATGTTTAAGTTCATTAAATTCTTTTTGACAACCATCAGTCCACTTAAATTCAGCATTTTTCATAAGTAACACAAAAAAAGGAGAAGCTATTTTAGAAAAATCCTTGATAAATCTTCTATAATATCCAGCATGTCCTAAAAAACTTCTCACATCAGTTTGTGTTTTCGGGATAGGCAGAGTCTGAATTACTTGTACCTTTGCTGGATCAACTTGAATTCCTAGGAATGAAATGAAGTGTCCCAAAACAATACCTTGATTCGTCATCATATGACATTTTTCAGTACTTAAGGCAAGATGTGCTTCTATACACCGTTTAAGTACTTTTTCAAGGTTTTGTAAAGCATCTTCAAAAGTCACACCATAAGGAGTAAAGTCATCCATAAATATTTCTAAGGAATCATTAAGCATATCAGAAAAAATTCCTATCACTGCTCTTTGAAATGTTGCTGGGGCATTACATAGTCAAAATGGAAGAACTTTATAGGCAAAAGTCCCCCATGGACTAGTAAAAGTGGTCTTGTCCTGATCTTGGGGTGCAATATTGATCTGATTATAACCACTAAATCGATCCAAAAAGGAAAAGAATCTCTTACCTGCCAAATTATCTAGTACCTGATCAATAAATGGTAAGGGAAAATGATCTTTCTGAGTAGCCTTATTCAGAGCTCTATAATCCACACACACTCTCCATTTCCAATTTTTCTTAGGTACTATTACTAATGGTGAAACCCATTCACTATCAGATATAGGATATATAAATCCTGCGTTCAACAGGTTTTGAAGTTCTTCTTTCACAATTTCCCTTAAATTGGGACTCATTCGTCGTTGGGGTTGGTAGACTGGGCGAGATCCTTCTTTAATATAAATTCAGTGAGTACATAATTCAGAAGAAATTCCCTTCATATCTGTGTAATCCCATAAGAATGCTTGTTTATTCTCGTGGAGTAACTTCATTAACTGTTGTGTTTCAGCATCTGTTAAGTTAGGATTTATATTTAATGTTTTGCCAGGCTCGATTTCAACTGCTATACTTTTGGAGGGGGTGTTAGCTGATGTCTGAGATAAATCTTCAGTTTTAAGATTCTGCTGTGATTCAGATTCCAATATTGTAGTCAAGTGATCATGTATTTCAGAGTTAACTGAAGAAGGTTCAGAAATAAAGCTACTAATTAATTCATCTTCGGTTGAATCTTTAAAAGTTAGGGCTTGTCCGACAGTCAAGATGGGTTGAGTCTCATCATCCTCATAATCTAACCACAATGAATTATCATTGTTAATCATAGGTGTGGGATGAGGGTACAGAGTAAGCTGTTTGGTTTCACATCCATTACAAATGTCATTGAACCTGACCTACAGCTAATGAAGGCATCTGCTGTAGCCAGCCAAGGTCTCCCTAAAATCAATGGATGACCCCCCAACTTATTTTTGGTCTGTAACACCACAAAATCAGCTGCGTAGTTCCAAGATTCGACTGAAATTATCAGGTCTTCAATGACTCCTTTGGGTTTGATTGTGGAGCGGTCAGCCAGCTCTAGAATGGTTGTGGTTTCCCTAATAAAATTCTTTAACTGCAGTAATTGTGCTGTTTCAAGTGTCATAATGTTTATGGCAGCACCCAGATCTACTAGAACTCTAGAAACAATGGTTTTACCAACCTGAACTGTGACTGTAGGGTGACCAGGGTCACCATATTTCACAGGGGTATTTTTTTCTGACATTAGAGCAGCTAGATCACCCATCACATGAACTGTGAGGGGGTCTTTAGCTTTTCTCCCAGGTTTCTTAATACAAATATCTCTAACAGTTCTAGCATAAATCAGTACATCACTTAGTGCTTGTAAGAGTGGAATTTTAACATACAAATTCTGCAGCTCTCCTAACAGATTAAAAGCAGGCGGCTCAAGTGTTTTGGTAAGAGCCAAACATTCAGGGAATGGTGGCTGTGCTGCTTCTGCAGTCTTTTTAGAGGATGTTTTGGCTATTTCAGCATTGTTATTAGAGGATGATCCAACTGTCTCAGCATTAGATGACTTTTCTTTTCCGATTTCTTCTTTATCAGAATCGGAAGTGATGTCATCAATAATGGGTTAAACTATTCTTCCATAGCATAAATGAATGTCATTACATTGCATAGGGGAAACCAGTTGGTTTTGAACATCAATTACTTGCAGAACTTTATTATTATTCGGGTTGGGGTTAGGTTGTACAGGCAGCTGGGGTCTTATTGTCTGATTATTAGGTGGGGCATTTGATGGTAAGGAGAGAGATTGCTGATACTGAGGTAATTGGTTTGGAAATGGGATCTGTGGGGCTGTCCAATTCGGGTTCCATTGATTAAAATAGGTTTGCTGTAGAGCCCAGGGATTCCACATCGTAGGATCAACAAAAGGAGGGTTTGGTTGTTGCATGGGTGGAAAATTCATTTGATTAAGGTGTGGGTACTGCATTTGGTTGAAGGGTGGGTAATTTGTTTGAAAAGGAGGATGATTATTCCAACGATTAAACGACATGTTAGAATTCGTACCTTGTCCTCGTGATTGCCATTGTCTTCTCTGTGTGAGAAGGTACACTGCTTCAGCTTCTTCTTCAGTTGGCTGCAGTGCTGCTTTTATTCCTGGCAAAGAATGGCATTGCTGAGTCTCATGGTCCTTTTCATAGATAGTGCAGATTGGTACCTTTTCTAGGGGGCATTCCCTTAGTGGGTTGTTTCCCCTGCATTTAGAGCAGAAAATAGCCAGAGCAGCTTCTGCTTCTGACTTCTTCTTTTTAACCTGCAAGGTATCAATTTGTGAAGCAAAAGAGCTTAACATTTCAGTTTTAAATTCTTCAAGTAAGTTACCTATTTCGGCCCGTGTTGCTCCTCCACTTGCTGATTTCTAGACTCTTGAGTATGTACTGTCTTTGCTCTTTGGTCTGCTTGCTGCTCCTCTCGAACATCTTTTACAGAGATTGATAATCTCATCATAGGATTCCTTAGATATGTCTCCTTTTCCAAGCATATTCAACATATCTAAACAATCATCTCGTACCCCTTTTAGCAATATTGACTTGAGAATATCCTTACTCATATCAGGATGATCATATCACTGTAAGTTATATTGTAGCCTTTCCACGAAGTCCTCCAGACTTTCGTCCTCCTTCTGAGTCATCTTGAATAATTCCTCCTTCCTTTCTCTTGTTCGATAATAATCTTGGTATTTAGCCAAAAATTTCTCCTTCATCTGGTCCCATGTTGTAATCACATGAGCTCCAAAGATCATGAACCATCTTAATGCGTTCCCTTTTAATGTAGCTGGAAACAACTTTAATTTCTAAGCAGAAATAACATAGTCATAGCTTCTACATAGTATATCAAATTCAAAAAGAAACTCATCAGGATCTTTTGTGGATAACCCATGGAAATTGGGTAATGCTGAAAGTGGGATATTCTTCATAGGAGTTGCTCCTCTGGGGAGATCTCCAATGGGGAATTCCAGGGTGGAGAGAGAATTTTCTCCCCTTCCCTCTATTCTGCGACCTCCACCGAAAATTCATTCATTGTTATCCTCCATTGGTTGTTTTCCTGATGCGCTTGCCCGGTCTTCAGAGTTTTCTGTTGGAATTTCAATGTCCTACACTAGTTCCTCCACCTTAACTTCCTCTATTGGTTCTTCTACTGGTCGTTCGTCTTCTTCCACCGGTTCCTCAGTATATTTTGATGATTCTATAACCCTCTCTAGCCCCACTACTTCCTCTGTTTGAAAATCTGTCTGGGAAGAGTGTTGGGTCTGTGGCCTCCGAGAGCTTAACCTCTGGGATGTCTCAGCTTTTGAAATAATATCGTCAATAAAAGTTTTTCTTCCTCCTCCTTTGCCTTTTCTGCCTGAATGGTTAACCTTCTTGCGTCCTCTCATGCATCCTGCATTTCTAAAGAAAAATGTTAATACCCTTAAAATCTTCAGTCGCCTTCCCCGGCAACGGTGCCAAAATGTTGGTCACTTTAATTGTTTAATAATAAAATAGTCGAGTGCCACATTAATTATCAACCCGGGAAAGTCTGATTATTCCAAAGGTGACTACGTACTGTATGTACTCAATCTTAATGGTATTAAAAGCTGTAGTATAAACAGTCTACTATCTTATGAAATCCCTACTCTGTGTTACAACAGTTACAATAGTTACAACCTATTGCAGAAAATGAAGTAAGAACAAATAACTTAAAGGAAACAAATCTGCAAAAGGAAGTGATGGCTATCCTGAAACAAAGGATCAGGACCCTATCCTTAGAGTAAGGATCTTTAGCACCTGCCTCTGTTATCCAGTTCACACATACACTCTGTAAATCCTAATCACCGGTGAGGCACTCATATGCAACATCAATCAGCTAAAAGGAAAACAGAGTTTCAACAAAAGTAAATATCATTAGAAGCAGTAATTGTAATATAAACAGAAATTACACATACACCACACAACAGAAAGAAGATGGGTGAATCTTGTGATGAAGGTGGTCCCTGTCCTTCTCACAAGATTCCCCAGAACACAGGAATTAAAATAAAATACTCAGAACAGAATTGTATTCATCTGCCAATAAACCATATTACAAAAAGAGATTCAGTCTCATCCCTTCACTACAAGTTCTATGTTACAGTTTGTTACCCTCCTTTCTTTCCCCTCTCTAATGTAGATGTCTCCTCTTTATAGAGGTGACATCTATTACAACAGATTTTCATACATTCAGATTCAACCCTTTTGTACCAAAAATAAGAAAGTCAGTTCTTAATAACAAAATATTGTTACAGTCATGAGGATCATGATCATTACGACCAATATAGTAATCGATCAGACTCCTTTGCCGATGAAGATTTGTTACGCAAATCCCAACTGTTCCTCAAAGTGCGTGCACTGTTCGTGCTGTTTCAGCTTCAAGGTTCATGCTGTTCTTGCTGTTTCAGCTTCATGGTTTGCGCTGTTTCCGCTGTTTCAGCAACGACAAAATGTGATCCTGCCAGTTAGGCAGTTTTAGCAATTAGTCAACACTTTAATCAACTTCAGGGAATAACTATAAAGATAGCATGATTACGTGTTGAATAATTAAACATGTAGTAATGAGGAAAGTTATTCTATACCTTTTGGAGTGATTAAGCCAAAACACTAGCAAAGGCTTTCACTTAAGGGTTGAAGAGGGTAATACAATGGCAAAATATACAGTAAAAAATAGACAAAATGGGAACCTAACACTGGTCTTTGATGATTTGTCTGCTAATGAAGGGGATACCCCTCAAGTTTTTGTGGCACTTCAGGCCAAGCTGATGGTTATGTCAGGTTCTCGTAGCCTTGAGGTCAGTTTTAATTCTAATCAGAAATCTCTTGAATCACCCCAGGCTCCTCATCACTCTCTTGTGCACATTGAAAGTCAATATGATCTATAGAATTCACATCCTCTACCAGAATGAAATGACCTTATCACTCATGTATTAGAGGAGTCATACAGAGTGTTACACAGTATTTTGTCACCGACCCCGCATCCCCTGATCCCGGGTAGAGTCGGTCCCTGAATGGCATTTTCTCTGTGTCATACATCAAAATATGTGTCCACATCTTCCTTATCACTCAAGAAGATTAACCATGCTCATTAATCTTTAAGTTGACCCTTTTTACCTATGTTTCAAGATCATCATAGGACATCAGTATCATGTTTGCGATGATGGACCAGAGTGAACGAGAACCTTGCAACACCATCGCAAGAGTACATATGTTGCCTGCGACGGTCGGATTTTAGGGATCATCGCAGGTCATTAGTATCCTGCCTGTGACGATAGCCCAGAATGAACTAACGCCTTGCGATGTTGTCTCCGAGTCTTAGTGTTTGACCTGCGATGACCCAGATATGGCGAATTAGTTCAAACTAAATGCTTCTGGGTGGTTCTGGAGTTGGTTGTTGGGTCAAAGAAGTTCACCTCTCCCCATTTGAGATGGTGATTCTGCCTTTTCAGTAACCTCCCTTGAAGATAAGCTTCCTCTCCCCTCATTTATGGAGGCTCCTACTCTTATAAAAGCATCCTCCATGACTATGATCAGCTAGTTCGGAGTTCTTGGTAGTGCTAATTGAGATTTTGGTGTGCTAGTTCTTAGCTTGTTGGATTGATAGCTTACAGTTTGGATTTCCTTAGTTTCATACTTGTGCTTTTGGGTGAGAGAGAGTCATCAGTTTTCTTGGGAGACCTTTGAGAGTGAATGCTTATGGAGACATATTGATCGGACCCTTCAAGGAAGCTTGTGATGTCAAGGTGTGGTTTTAAGCTTTACTTTTTTTTTTACATTAATACAATCAATGGTTATTTCCTATATCATGTATGAAATGTATGTTGATAGCTTATGGTTCCTTGACTCTATAAGTAGATAGTTTGTTGTCATGCTCTATTATGTGTATCATTGTTTTCCTATGTTGTTTCATGTGAATAATTTATTAAGGAGAAGATAGCGATAGCTAAAGCGACGTGATGAAGACTTCATCAAACACCGATATAAGGTAGGCCTCTTCAACGATAACTGTTTAAGGAATTAGCTATTGTCTTTGTCTTTCCGTGACTAGACCTACTCTAGGGCTAGAGGGGTTGTCTCTCTCCGCAGAGGGAACTTAACTAGATCAAAAGTTGGCGACTCGGCTGGGGAATATGTTTTTGTGTTGTTGTAGGTTTTAACCCTGTACAGAAATTACCTACATACGAATTCTTAAACAAAGAAAATAAACAATGCGAGAGCATAACCCATAAAACACATATGCACAGATATTTTTCCCTGGATCCCAAAACCAGGACTACCAGCTTGATTTTTCATTATGTTCCTTTCAATGTTACAATACATATTTATACATGCCGAAGCATCCAATACCATGGACCGAAAACCATCGCGTCCAATACCATGGACCGAAAACCATCGCGTCCAAAAAACATGTGCGAAAATCATGCACAAAACCATAGGTGGGTCCGCCCAACCTACCATATGGTCCAAAACTAAAATTTTCCGGGGCGCTGCCTCGGACCCCATAAAGTGGGGTTACGGGTGCCCTTCAAACCCCCTATTAACTACGTGGAAAGAATATAACACAACCCAACATTTATCTCTTGCTTTTGCTCTTGATTTGTTTTTGATTGAATTACATAGTGTCTCCTTGTTTGGGACTAAACAATCAGTGTTTTGGATCACTTGAGTAGATCTGGTAGTCCACCTCACTGTCTGAGTGATAAGCCTAGTGTCTTTCAGCTATTTTTGCCCTATTTTTTGCTCTCTGTTGAGATCGTTGCTATTTAATTCCTAATAGCTGTGACGAATCGCTCCTGTCCTCTTTACCCAAGTTTTGCATCGCGGATGTCCCGTCATACAGCTGTGACAATTCCTGAAATCAGACCATTGCTGAGAATAAGTGTACCCTTGTGACGACATTGCTTAGTTGCCCGTGTAGTGCTAGCGACTATTTGGCGATCATCTCATGTTATCAGTCTTATCCCTGCGATGATTCCTGTAGGGTTTCTTTTTACAGCCCTGCCCCCTGAATAGGCTAGTGTAGCTTTTCCTTTGCTATCTCTTACATCTTATTAAGCTTGTTTTGACTATGTTTTCTAAGGCATATCCTTCTTGATTCCGTTTGTATGAATTTTGGTTTTTGGGCTGTGTGACCTAAGTCTTTTAGGGTTTCATTGAGAATTCACTTGTTTTGGGTTGCTTGTCCTTCCAAGATTCTGCACTACATCCACAACAGTCTTGTTGATTTGTTTGAAGTTGTTTTCTTACTACTTGCCCATCTTCTTGGTTGATCCATAGTAATTAGTCATCAAACTAGCTTGTTGTGTTGATTTGATTTCCATTCACTATTGAAGCATATATTAGATTTTCCCTTTGATTAGTCAAGTTGTGCATTAGCTTGTTTGTTATTTATCCCAAAAATCAAAAACAATTTCACTCATATAGTATACGAAAATGAAAGTATGTTTGCATTAGTAGATTCTTTATGATTAGGAATTGAAAAGTGAAATTCGAATCTTTCATTTTTTCGTCATAGTATTTGTGAGATAAGCCGAAATCGATGCATTGTGTTTCCTATTGATTGGATTACTTGCTTGCACTGATGTTTTTTCATTTACTTGTTATTGTCTTCATTTGCTTGGAAATGAACTCCTTACCCTCATTTAGGTAGTCATTCATCAAAAGGAATGGTTTTTGGCTCATCTAGTTTCATTCTAGGAGTGTTAAAGATACATTCGATAAGGCCTTGAAATTGAGACTTAATTCAAGAATAACTGTTAAAATCGAATGAATGAACTTAAAAACGCATTGGAACCTAACACTAACATATTTAGAGGTCTAGGCTATAGATGTGTTTCAGCGTCATTAAACCTAGTTCCTATTGTTCTCACTAAGGTTAGGTGATTCCTCCTTTTGTGGTGCAATAGATGCTAGTACAGATTTGTGCTCCCTGTACTGTCACATATATATTGGGAGACCCCACTAGGTTATGATCCTATTATCCATAGGAAGCTGAGTCTACCACCTTATGAGTCGTAATGCTTTGAACACAACATTCAAGAATTTTGACTGCCATACGGAAAGTCCTTAGTCATTTCTCTGTCATTTTATTACCAAGGTGTATATGCAGTTTTATGATTTGTCTGGTAAACCTCTTGCCTATAATACTAGAGCAATCACTTTCATTCCTTTTTGACTCTTCAAAAGTAAAAGGATCATCTGAGCACTTGTCCTTTCAAGATCATTAAACTTTGAAAGTGATAGAGTCACCTTTCGTCCTTTTCTCGACTCTTAAAATATGAAAAGGCAAAGTTTTGTTTCAATGTTGTAAAATTAACTACCCAGGAAATATTCTTGGTTAAAGTTAGAATTCCTTTCAAGGTCGACTCCAATTGAAACATTTCCAGAGTCTACCAGTCAAGGTCTCCCCTTGGATGGGAATCCTAGTCCTTTTCCTTCTTTTGGAAATGTTGGTGCTCTTTATATGGCAACATTGTCCTTGCCTGGGTTAACCATTAGTTTGCCTATTTGGTTGTTTTCAACCTCAGTGGTCCCGAGCGTCATGACTCCTATTCCGTTGTCTCCTTCATTTGATTCACAACAAGATGATTCTAGGGTTGACCCTTCACCTTCTTCTCCTATTTCTTCACCCTCCCCTTCTACTTCGCCAGGTGAAAGTTCTAAATACAATAATCAAGAGGCTAAGAAGGAGAAGAGGAAGGCGAAGATGAAGAAGTTAGGTAAGCGAGAGGCCACCCATGCAACTATTGCTCCAAGTACACCTCTGGTAGAAAAACCTTCTGATCCTCCACTGAAGGTTAAATTTCGTTGTAAGCTGTGCAAGGGTGACCATTTTCTTTGTGATTGTCCTGGTATTCCTAGGATCTTAGAAGTATGGTCTCAAGACCTGACTCGTCAATCTCTCGGTTGGTTATCAGAGGCTTTCTTCTGACCCTCTCTCAGTTGATAAAGATATCAACTTGGATTCATCTCTTTCCCATCCTTCTCTTCTTGAGCCTGGCTGTGTTATGTCTATTCTCGACCAACCATTGGTATGAAAGAGTGTTGACTTAGTTTCGCCACCAGTTGTTCACTCTGTTCCAAGAGAGCATAATGATCATATTGCTCATGTTCTTCTTGTCTCGTCAGATTCTCCTGAATCAAAGAGTGACCCTCCTATCCCAGCTGATCAAGAGAGTCCTTCTTCGATTCCTGCAGAGCATGGGGGAAATCGTACGATACCCCCACCAAGTATTTATGTCATTTCCTTCGATTGGAGTCACTTGAATGCTTTCCGCCTCCCATCTTATGTGCCTTTCTAGATCACCGTGCACACCTATAATATTGCAGTACCTGGAACTTTATTGGATGAGGGTGCATTTGTTAGCCTCATGTCTTCCACTACTTGGCAAGGTTTGGGCTCCCCACATCTTGTGCCTGTCACCTAGAATCTGTTGGCTTTTGACGGAGGAACCAGTTAACCCTTAGGGCTCCTTCCAAAGTTTCCTATTACTTTGGGGGGTAAAACCATCTATATAGATGTGATGGTCATCCAAGGTGTGTTGGATTTCAGTCTTCTCCTTGGCCATGACTATATTTATGTCATGGGAGCTCTTGTTTCTTCCATTTTCCGTGTCGTTTATTTTCCACATGACGGAAGAATTGTGAATATAGATCAATTGTCGTTCTTTGGTCACCAAGTACCTCCTGTGCAACCATCATCCCCTATCAACTCTTGTTTGCCAGCAGTACCTTCCCCGCCACAGGTCAATTATGTGGCTACCCATTCCGTCTCCGAATCTGCTAATGATCATGCAAATGGTCTTGTACATCATGTACTAGAGGCATTGGAACCCGGTCTGTCGTTGGCGTCCCATGACATGTATTCCTCCCAGAGCATGGTTCTTCCATCCAGTGAAAACCTCTTGGGGGTCATGTTCTCGTATGGCCCATGAACAGTTTTGCCAAGGATAGTTCTTTTCTTATGTCAACCTCATTAAAAAATGAAACAAGGAGTCATGAGGATAGTTCTTGCTCTTGTGTCAAGCTCGTTAAAATTAAATCAAGACATCGTGAGGACAGTTCGTGATCTTATGTCAACCTCGTTAAAAAATGAAACAAGGAGTATGGAGCATAGTTCCTTGTCTAGTGTCAAGCTTATTAAAAAATGAATCAAGGCATCTAAGGAGAATTCCTAGTCTTGTGTCGACCTTGTTAAAAAATGAAACAAATGTCTTGAGGATAGTTCTTTCACTATGTCAACCTCATTCACAAATGAAACAACTCCCTTTTCCAAATCGAGTCTTTGATTAAGATCTCGTAACATCCCAGTTGAGTCTTTCCTTGATATCGTTAATGAACCTTCATTACTTCCACCTAGTTGAATGTAATGAAGCTTGGGGGGCATGTACCTCGATTGAATCATTATATTGGGGGCATGCGAACCTTATTCATGCATAGTTTTTCATTTCAAGCTCTTGTAAACATGAAACTGAATCCAAGCATAGTTCTCCATGGTTCGAGCTTGTGTAAAAATGAACCCATGCACCAATGTACCTTTTTGGTTTGGTGTGTAAAGCAATTTCTTGCTTATTGTGTCTTTTGTCTTTTATGCAGGTGTTAAATATATTGACTGATGCATTAGTGAATTATGTATTAGGTAGACATTTGACAAGGATTTAGACATAATAATCAGATACAGTAAAACATATATAGATATATATCATGTGTTGCGCACCATGGCACTCGAAAAATATATGTATATGTCCAAAAAATATGTGTGTTCAGTTACATCGTGAGACACATGTCTCTCAAAAATATGAAAAAATAAACTTAGAAGTCTACTATGCATTATGCTCTCTATAGCAGACTACTGCTCGGACCACACGTCGAAGTAGCCGGTGTATCCTGTTCGACACGCCTGCGGTGTGTCGTTGGTACTACTTGGGAATCTCCTTGAATCCTCTATAGTCTGGGATCCCCTTAGTCAAGCCCTCTAGGTTACAGGCTATCTCCTCTTTAGCATCTCCACCCGGAGGTGGTAAGTCAATCTCTCTGGCAGCCCTTCGGGCAGTAGGAGTGAGACCTACTGGTCTCTCATGTCCAACATCTACAATGAATTGAACATAATAATTAGGGCATGTATATTTAAAATCCAAAAACAAAAAAAATTACAAAAATTTTGTCGGTCAAACTGAGTATTTTACCTCTCTCGTCCCACTGTTCACTAGGAGGAAGCAGCATGTCTAGATCACCCCTGAAGTCCATCCCATCGTACGACCAATCCTAGGATATGACTTGTTGACGGCTCATCCATTCAACAATTTCTGGACCCCATGATATAGGCTAGCCATCGCATCCTTGCGGAATCACGAGAGCCCAACGAGTAATCTATGTCTTTCATGGTCCTAACCATCCCACTATCATGTCCTATCTCTAGAGGGTTCGTACTCACTCCAGCATGAGTGGTACCAAGATCGAACTGTAACCAAACTATTTTGTCTTGCCGTGATGGAACTTGGTCAGTTGTCTCTTCATATTAAGAGACACGGTCTCCACCCAATCAAACATGGTAGGATTTAAGTAGTCTAGGGCTAATCGTAGTTGCGTCTTGGTCGCCTCATGCTAGGCTTGGGAGCCAGCTACTCTAGTGATGGTGAATAGCAATACCTGTAATGCCAAATCATTAACAGTGGTAATCTGTAGCTTTTCAGTGCTAGATGATTTCCGTGCTCCTGGGCACACTCTTGCAATAAGTGTGTCCAAAGAGTCTTTAGTAACCCAAGTACCCACCATGCGAGGTCTCTACCCTCTCCATGAGAATCCAATCAAAAAATAGATATCCATGGAATCAAACTCAATTTCTTTCCCATGGATGATAAATTTACCTTCTGTCAGTTTCCATGCCCAGATCAAGTACTCTAGCAGATCCACTTGTGCTCTCAAGAGTGGTGTTAGGAAGAATTTTAGCAGCCCACAGTTCTGTAGGATGTTCAGGCAATGAGGATCGGCTGCTTCCATTACATCGTCATTGTCATGGGTACATTCCTGCCATGACAAAGCCATTTTTATCCTTATGTGCACAAACATCCCTTTGTTAAATGCCATGCAACCATTTTCACCTTTTAAAACTGATTATAAGTGAAGTTTTCAGGTTCTAGTGCTCGTCGTAGCTGTTCTTAAAACAACTACGATGTGCCGATTTGCATAGTTCACAAACTCTCGGGTTGTTGCAGGTGTACATCACTTTCCTG
This sequence comes from Pinus tabuliformis, assembly GCA_031772625.1. Classification (NCBI taxonomy): domain Eukaryota; kingdom Viridiplantae; phylum Streptophyta; class Pinopsida; order Pinales; family Pinaceae; genus Pinus; species Pinus tabuliformis. The sequence goes on along the minus strand of CM062820.1, from coordinate 76,547,924 downwards.
TGATGATCCTGTTTTTGCCCCGTGTAAATTTTTCGGTTGTTGCAACCTCGAGGGAGAAACTCACAATGACCGAGGCATAATTTTTTGTCCAAAAAATTCCTTTAAACCCCGGTCTAAAACATGAAATTGCATCTAATTTTGGTGAAAAAACAAAGGTAGGGATAGGGTATTTACTTGGAGGAAGTGCGAAAGGAAATGGACCACTGTGTTTCCCGGAATCGATCGCTCAGTTTCACAAGGTACACAATGTTTGAAGTTTTTACCACAGTCAAAAACACAAGTGAATTGGTTTTTTACCATAATGTCTCTTTTATGACCTTTTTCTAAAAAATTTAGGGTTTTCTTTAAGGTTTGAAATTAGGTTTTTGGCCTATATGCGTTTTTTTGTGAGGCAGATCTTATGCTTGTGTTTTCTTGTGTAGTGACAGGTGTTTCGAGCACTGGCGATGATCGATGTATGAATTATATACTTAGTCAATACCAAAAAAAAAAAAAAACTTTTCCGAGTCAACTTTAAGCTCTTTTCTGACTCGTGAAACGTGAAAAGATTGCCAAGCCCTTGTCATTTTGAGCTTGTTAACGGTTACCAAATGTCATGTTCCCAATAAGTTTTTTACGTTTTTTGGTTGGATGCACTATTTAAGAAAAGTACTCCTTGGCTGAAATGGTCAAGTGGTTCTCTCGAGTATCATTTTCTACCTTTTCGGGCTTGAGAGCCACAAACATACGAAAAGGGCCCATTTGGAGTTTTCTTTTCTATGTCTTTTTCAAACTCTCTAAATGTGAGAAAGACTTTGAGTTTTACCTATGTTAGACTCATTAAACCCTGATGACATTGGACTCATCACCATGATGAGACCCAAGCTTCTCCTCCCTGGGGCTCCTTAAAATTTCACTAGGTTCGCTTTGTTCAAAGGACAAACTTATATTGCAAGCATATGTTATCCCCTTCAAGCTTGTGTTTCAAAAATAATTGGGGTACTCACCAGCAATGGTGGGGGAAAAATTTTGTTGATTACCTATGGTAGCTCGTCGCTCTTGAACATCGACACTTTGTTGCTTCTCGCCAAGTTTGGGATATCCTCACTTCTTCATTGGTCTTTTGGGGTTTGGGTCCTTCATTTTTCCTCATACCATTTGATCCTTGCTGTCTCCGCATGACCTTCGATCCCTTGGTACCACAATGCTACCACATTCTCGAGTTGTGTTGCCGATATGTTCAAGAGCTTAATCCTTCTCTAGTTTGCACCCTTACAACCTCCTCTGATTCTCTGTTTCGTCCATCATCATCTTGTTCCTTTGTATCACGTTGTTGATGTGGGAAACATTATGGACCTCCTGCGACCGATCACGTCCTGTTGACGTCAACTCATTATCTAGGACGATGATCTAGAGAATCCTTTCCGATACCTTGGAGCTTGCATGCACTAATTGCAAGTTCTTCACATTCGGCAACAGGTTTTCATCACTGGCTTTCGATCGGATGACTTCACGAGTGTTCAACTCCAGATCATTTTTTCACACTTCGTGACTTGTACTAGTTGTACCTTGAGGACCATTGACATTACTGGTGGTTTCTCTTGCGCTTGTTAACAGTTCACATCATTGACTAGTAATCAAGTGATTTTATAATATGCTTGACTTCGGCACATCTATTCGCATATTAGGAATTGTACTATGATCGGGTTGGATTCAAGACCCCAGACTTAGATTACATAAGTTTAGGTTGCGTGGATTGGTTCGTGATTGCATACATGACTCTTTCAATTGGATGGTTGTGACCATACCGGAGTCTTTCTAGATGGCTGCGACCATACCTGTGTTTTCATATGGTCTTTTCAACTAGATGGCTGTCCATACCACAAACCAGTTCTATTTGTCTTTTGGATGGCTACACCCATGCCTTGACTACATGTATCAAAGATATCAGTTGTACTTACATATACACATTCTCCGCGATGGTGTTCTAGTTCAGTTATGGTTTCGTAAATCATTTCACCCCTCCCACTGTCTTGGCCTTCATGCTTTAGGGGGCATCTGTTACACAATATTTTGTCACCGACCCCGCATCCCCTGATCTCGGGTAGAGTTGGTCCCTCAATGGCATTTGCTCTATTTCATACATCAAAATATGTGTCCACATCTTCCATATCACTCAAGAAGATTAACCATGCTCATTAATCCTGAAGTTGACCCTTTTTACCTATGTTTCAAGATCGTTGTAGGACATAAGTATCCTATTTGTGATGATGGTCCGATGGACTAGAGTGAATGAGAACCTCGCGACACCATCGCAAGAGTACATTTGTTACCTACGATGGTTAGATTTTAGGGATCGTCGTAGGTCATGAATATCCTACCTGCGATGATAGCCCAGAATGAACTAACACCTTGCGACGTCGTCTCTAAGTCTCAATGTTTAACCTGCGACGACCTAGATATGGCAAATTAGTTCAAACATAATGCTTTTGGGTGGTTCTGGAGCTGATTGTTGGGTGAAGGAAGTTTGCCTCTCCCCATTTGAGATGGTGGTTCTGCCTTTTGAGTAACCTCCCTTGAAGATAAGCTTCCTCTCCACTCATTTATCGAGGCTCCTCCTCTTATAAAATCATCCGCCATGACTATTATCAACTAGTTTGGAGCTCTTGGTAATGCTAGTTGAGCTTTTGGTGTGCTAGTTCTTAGCTTGTTGGATTGATAGCTTACTGTTTGGATTGCCTTAGTTTCATACTTGTGCTTTTGGGTCAGAGAGAGTCATCAGTCTTCCTGGGAGACCTTTGAGAGTGAATACTTATGGAGACATATTGATCAGACCCTTCAAGGAAACTTGCAACGTCAAGGCATGGTTGTAAGGTTTACTTTTGTTTACATTAATACAATAAATGGTTATTTCCTATATCATGTATGAAATGTACATTGATAGCTTATGGTTCTTTGACTCTATAAGTAGATAGTTCGTTGTTGTGCTCTATTGTGTGTATCATCGTTTTCCTATGTTGTTTCAGGTGAATCATTTATTAAGGAGAGGATAGCGATAACTGAAGTGACATGACAAAGACTTCATCGAACACTAGTATAAGGTAGGCCTCTTCAATGATAACTATTTAAGGAATTAGCTAGAGGATAGCGATAACTGAAGTGACATGACAAAGACTTCATCGAACACTAGTATAAGGTAGGCCTCTTCAATGATAACCATTTAAGGAATTAGCTATTGTCTTTGTCTAGCTATGACTAGACCCACTCTAGGGCTAGAGGGGTTGTCTTTGTCCGCAGAGGGAACTTACCTACATCACACGTAGCTAGCCATGTTGTGAAACCAAAATTTTCTTCTTTCTACATGTTTGCTTGTTTTTCAAGATCAAAAGTGTGTACATGCTTGTCATCAGTGTGCAATGTGATACAACACCATGATACATCCACATAGTGCCTTTCATGTGATTTTACTATGTTTTTCTATGGACGCATTTAGACTTCATATGTGTTGGTTTTCATTGCTTTATCTTCTTGTTTTTTAGTTTGCATGTATATCTTTCTTGGTAACCATGGCATCATTCACATGGGCTAACCAATGCTTTGGTGGCTGCATTGGAAGTATCAATTCACATGAGTAGGCCCATGCATTTTTTAGGTTGGGAGTAGGAGTAGTGTTTTCTTTCTGGGTGGCTTTTTCTTTCTTGTTTTTCTTTTCCTTACATGTTTTTTTCTTTTGTTTTACTGCTTTCCTTTGATTGCTTGTTTGTTTATGCACCTGTCGGATTAGCTTTCCCATGAAATCATGTTGGGCTTCTTGAGACAAGAAGGGTGAAATACAAGAGGACTTCTACAACTACCAACATTTGGTTATCTGTTAATTCCCTCCCCTTATGAATATCTTGTGTTTCTTCTAGTCGATGATGCCCTGATGGAAAATATGTTCCTTTCAGAGTGAGTTATTGGTGAAATCACAACACTTGCATTTTTAACTAGTACTGCGTACTCTAATCAATTTTCTATATTCGATTAATCCTTGTCAATTCATTCAAGCAGAGTAAGGTGAGGGGGAAAACCTTAAAAAATATGTTAGAGGTATATATAAACATCCTTCCCTGAAGGGACAACCTCTTCTTCTCTCAATAAGTCGGGATACTCTTCCGCCTCATGAAATAAATAAGTGCCTATGCACAGTTCTTTGAAAAATGAAAAAAATAAAATAAAGGTCAAATAAGAGAAAGGCTTCCTACGCTGGGAGGTGAAGCAAGTAACTTCGCCAGAGTAAAGTCCAGGCTCACTAAGAGTGGAGAAATTCTTGTGTCCTTGAAGTGACTTAGTTGGGGTATTGTCTAGGCATGCTGGCAGCAGAGCAATGCCAGAGATCAAACTAAAACTCTGACAATCTATATTACTTGTGCATCAATTTTATCCTCATCCCTAATCAAAACAAATTAGTTGACTTGGCTTGGTATGTGTGCTGACCAATAAAGCGAATGGTAGGGAATATATATTTAACTCAACCTAGTGAAGGAATCGTGACAATCAAAGAATTGAACAATAATTCCGGAATTGTAAGACTCATTTTCCATAAGACAAGGTCTATACAGACAGCTAGAGTTCTACCAGTGTGTTGCCATTGTTGTAGCAGATACAACCACCCTCCAAAATTTTGCCTACGCTTCATTTTGGAGCCTCCCTACTAAAATCCCAACAACTTATCTTGCACTGACCCAAGTACTTGTGCTTTCATTGAGTTTTATCTCTTGCTTTATAGCTTGTGTTTTCTTACTTCCTTTTTGTCTAACCAGAAACTGACCTCTTGACTTGGTTGCAATTTGGTTCTAGCCTTGCCTTAGTGACCTACACAATCCTAGAGGGTAACCAACCTTGCTCTCAGGAAATGTGCAGTTCAAGCCCACAATGAACTTCCACTCCATAATTGTGTAGACCTAGCTAGCAACCTACCTTCAACTTAAAAGCTGCGCAAAGCATAAGGGGTAGCCTAGGAGCCACTTAGCCCAAGAATTGCATATAAGCATTCCCTCAGCAACTGCCCGATGCATGTGCCAGTAATTTGTTTAGTCTCCCTGAAACTATGCAATTTATTTGTGCATGCATGGCATCCTTTCCCAAAAAAGAAAAAATAAAAAAGAAAAAAAAACATCCCTAAAAAATAGGGATCTACTTTTAACAGTCAGAGTTGCACTTGAGTTATTTTTGGAAACTACCACCATATGTCACTTTTTCTTAGATTTGTGGCCTTCGCATCATAAATCCTAAATCGATCAAATCTATTTATGCCACCAAAGCTCATTTTCACATTCTATATTGAAGCTTTGGAATTCCCGAGGAGATATAGGAACCTTTGGAACAGTCATCACAACTTTTTCGAGTAAGTCTTGTTTTTTTACTCTTTTGTTGCTTTTGTTTCCTTGCCTTGTGAGAGTGTTCCTTTACCCATTTTATTGAATGAATGTTGGAGTTTTGATTTTTTTTAGCTTGTATAAGTGTTGTTTTAATTTTTTCATTTCCTTTCATAAGTGTCACATGCATAGCCCAATTTTTGCACTAACCGTCGCCATTGTGATTACTCTCTCCATAAGATTCATTTTTCTTTTGTTTGATTGATTCTTGTACTTGTTTTGATTGCATGCATCATCATCCACTCAGATTTCACTTACACTTTTAGATCTGCTCGTTTTCATGTGTCCCTTGGGAAAATTTGGGCTTCCTTGGCTCAGATCTAGCTCTTCTTGGCATGCATTTCACATTTTTGGATCTCAAGACTCTACCTGGGCTCCAAGAATTACATAGAGGTGGCCAAGGGCTAGATTCAACTGTGCACTGTGTAGTTCTAGGAGCAAGTTCGAGAGCCTAGGCCACTAGGATTGCGTAATGCGTAGTCCCAGCTAACACAAGCCACACTGAACTACACATTGCGTAGTACAAGTCAACATCACCTCCCCACTGATAGCTGGGAATGCGCAATGTGCAGATCAAACTGGTAGTCACTCACCTCACAGATCTAGAATTGATCAATCCTTCCTAGCAGTTGCCTAGTTTGTTACTTAATTTTTTCTTGAAGTGATTTTTATTTCAAGCTAACATTTGCATGCCATGAGTGTCCTCTCTGTCTCTAGGTATAATAGTTGTTGAGAATCTCTTTAGTAGTCTAGGTAACATGGCTTCCAAGAAAGTTGCATCAAAAGATGTTTTTGAGAGCAACACTGGCAATGTAGTTGAATAGGTGTCAAGGAACTTGCCAGTCTATGTAGACACACAATTGTTCATAGAAAAGGACATGAAGATAACATGACAAGAAATCAAGGACCAGTGCGGGTATGACACCGAAAACCAGTGCTGATAAACACTCTTTCACAGTGTAGCACCAACGCTGATCATCATGGCTTTGCCTTTAGTGTAGTTATTTTACTATTAGAGTCTTGGAAGATATATATGAACATAAACAAACACTTTAAAAGCATGTAAAATTATTATGCCAAATATTATTATGAGGTTCTTGGTTCATATCCTACAAAACATTCTATCATTCAATCCCAACCAAAATGCCAAAACATAAAAAATTATAATGTACCTATCATTATACACAAATGGACATCTTCAAAAGTATAAATATTAAGCCCACCCTTCTCGCAAGGGTAAGGGATGGAGGAATGCATTTATGGATCATAAGTTGCATGAACACATGCATGTACCTTAGTCACCAACTCCCCACTTTACCACCCTATAAAGGAAGTGAAATAGGAAATCATGCATAATAGGGTCACGCTCTTCCCATCATAACTATTAATTGGTCATGGATGTGTAACTTCATACATAATTTTTCTATTATATCAAATCCACATTTATACAGAAAGATGTTAGTCTTGGTATTTCTAATTATTTTTAAATTCTATTTACATTGACACAAATATTGAAGGAATATGTCTCACAATAACTCGTATTCTTATATAACATTATATCATAACATTAACACTTATAATTTTGTTAGCCTAAATCTTAAATTTATTTTTCACATGGATGCACTTTTATACTAATTTCTAAATTCTTCTCCAAATATTGAAATGTGAATTGGTACATTTACACTAAAAGACAAACCTTAACAATGAAACCATCCATACACATCCTCTATAGGAGAAAAGTGCACATTTTCATAAATGATACTTGAAGCGTTAGTTTCTAAGGAGGTAAAGGTAATCATTTATTCAAAATAATGTCGTCCTCCTATTAACATCATGCTTTAATATGCATCAAGTCATTTTTTCTCATCTGGATGTAAATACATAACTAACATTCTTGTAACATAATATCTTAATATTAGTTTTTATTACTTCACCATAAACCTTAGTCTTAATCGTTGATTGTGAAACCAAAACCAAATTCATCAACCATCAAAGGCTTAGCTTTGAACCTTAAACCCACACTATTAATCATGTTGTAGTGGCTACAACCACCCTCCAAAATTTTGCCTATGCTTCGTTTTGGAGCCTCCCTACTAAAATGCCAGAAACTTATCTCGTACTAACCAAGGAACTTGTAATTTCATTGAGTTTTATCTTCTAATTTATAGCTTGTTCTTGCTTACTTTCTTTGTTTTCTAACCACAAGCTGACCTCTTGAATTGGTTGCAATCTGGTTCTAGCCTTGCCTTAGTGACATGCACAATCCTAGAGGGCAACCAACATTGCTCTTAGGAAATGCGCAGTTCAAGCCCACAATGAGCTTCAACTCCAGAATTTCGCAGACCCAACTAGTAGCCTAACTTTAGCTGGGAAATTGTGCAGAGCATAAGAGGTAGCCTAGGAGCCACTCAGCTAAGGAATTGCGTAGAATCATTCCCTCAATAACTACCTAATGCATGTGCAAGTGAGTTTCCCAGTTCTCCCTGGAACTGCACAATTTATCCATGCATGCATGGAAACCTTTCCCAAAAGGATAAAATAAAAAAGAAAAAAACATCCCTAAAAATAGGGATCTATTTTTAGCAGTCGGAGTTACACTAGAGTTATTTTTGGAAACTTTCTCCATGTGTCATTTTTCCCTAGATTTTTTGCCTTCACATCATAAACTCTAAATCTAACAAATCTATTTAATGGATGCCACATGAGCTCATTTGAACATTCGATCTTGGAGATCTGGCATTCCAAAGGAGATCTAGGAACCTTAAGCATAATAGTCGCATCTTTTCCAGGTAAGTCTTTCTTTTCTAGTCTTTTACTGTTTTTTTAGTTGCTTTTGTTTCCTTGGCTTGTGAGAGTGTTGTTTTACACAATTTTTTGAATGACCGTTGGCATTTTGATTTTTTTAGCTCATAGAAGTGTTTTTTAAGTTTTTCATTGCCTTTCCTATGTATCGCATGCATAACCAAATTCTTTCATTGACAACCATCGTTGCGGCAACTCCCTCAATATGCTTCATTGTTCTTTTGTTTGATTGATCCTGCACTTGTTTTGATTGCATGCATCATCATCCACTCATATCTACACCAACCTTCACTTACACTTTGAGATATGCTTGCTTCATGTTTCCCTTGGGGAGATCTGGGCTTCCTTGGCCTGGATCTAGCTCTTCCCGACATGCACTACACATTTCTAGATCTCAATGCTCTCCATTTATGCATTGTGTTGTTCCAGGAGCTAGTCCCAAAGCCTTGGCCATTGGGATAGCACAATGCGTAGTCCCATCCAACACAAGACATATTGAATTGCACATTGCATAGTTCCAGTCAGCATCACCTCCCAAGTGACAGTTGGGACTACGCAATGTGCAGATCCAACTAGCAGTCACTCACCTCTGAGAGCTAGAATTGTGCAATCCTTCAGAACAATTTCCTAGTTTGTTTCTTGATCTATTCTTGAAGTGATTTTGATTTCAAGCTAAAATTTTCATGCCATGTGACCCAGGAGGCTCCAGAAGGACACACAAGACAAAGATGGCTCAAAAATCAAAATTTTTGGATTGTGCTCAAACCAGGACCAGATCGAAGACCTCGTCATCTTGATCGTGGTGGTGTGAATGGCTCGTAAACCGAGCTTGTATGCGAAAGATAGAGCTCTTCAAAGTTTGACATGATAGGGGAAAAGTGGGCCCACAGTATGCCACATGGCATCCCACTAAGTAGGTGGGACCCACATGGCAGCCCATCAACCATTGACAATTGGTGTTTTCTCATTTGTCTCCTAAAACCTACATAAGAGACAAAATATTTTTTATATGGTTATTAAATAACCTTGAAACAAGATTCATTTTTATATAGTTATTAATAACGATATAAAAATAAGAAAATACGTGGTTTTGGGATCGGTGGCAACAACCCCAGCCAAACCCCTTTTAAATGGCCCTTATCACAAACCATATTATATATATAATGGGATTGGTGGCCACAACCTCCGCCGAACCCTCCACAACTATCACACACACACACACACACACACACACACACATATCTATCTATATATATATATATATATATATATATATTAACAGCCAAACCATATGTGATATCACTGATATATAAGCTCTGTGCTGATCGCTGTTATATCGGGGAACCCCCATAAATCGTGTCGATAAACCTGCCAGCGCCCCATGTTAAGTGCCGATTGCGATTTATATATGCCGATGATTACGTCGATATTTAATTGTCGACACATATGTTAGCATAAACTTGATTAGGGCACTGATACCTCCTCCATAGCCGATCACTGACATATATATCAGCGATACTCCATGGATCGCACCGACATATATGCTTGCAACCGCACCAATGGCCGAGTTCAACTGCCAATTGCCGATTGCGATTAATCCGCCGGATTTTGGGAAAATGCGCCGATAAGTTATATTGCAGGGTTTAAGGGGATTTCCACCCCTATTTCAAATACTATATGGTTAATAGGGTTATATATGCGGAGAAGGCACGATTTGATCCCCCAACCTCTCCTTAACCATATGCTGATATTAACCATTAGGCCAACGACTTATTTGTTGAAGAATCCGTCGATGAATTTTATTTAACAGTCATTTTTCTCTTTGTGCGTAGTTTGAGGAGGAGAGAGACTACATGCATGAATTTCGAGGTAGAATGTAGGCACAAATTTTAGGGCAGTGGATTAATTAATATTTTAATGCAGGAGGGCCAAATTTTCACTTTGTCAGAATTTGACAAGTTTTATATGGTTTTTACACCTCTCATCGCCACGAACACAATGGTGTTGTTCATTTCTTCATCAGAGGTATGCATTTTCTAGTCCTTTCCAAAATGCACGTGGAACCATGATTTCAGCAAAAACAGGGAGCGTAACCGTGAGCCATGAAATTTTACCAAGGAGGTAAAATTTTGACATTTCACAATATAGTCAAGTTTATACTTGTTTTTGATGGTTTTCTGCAGGGATCGTAATGGCGATGTCAGATTCACCATCTAAGTTGTAGATTTATAGTCCATCCATGGAACAGAATCTTTGAGGAATCCCAAGGGAATCTAGAAGATTCCTTGAGCCCAGAATTCTCAACTTCTCAGAATTCAGATTTTGGACAATCGATTCAACACTACTCGATGCCAAAAATTTGATGGTGGCTTCATATTTCTTATTCTCTCATTTCTTCTTCTAGTCATTTTTCTAAGTGCCAGTGCAGATGTCCACATTCATGTGCGAGCAACCATCTTCATGAGATCGATGCCTTGATAGCAATGGTTTGAGCAGATTTAGCAGTGAGACATCCACTTCTTCCGGTGGCCCTTGGTTGTGAGGTATATGATGTGTTCATGTACTTCTTCTTTCTGTATTATGTTGTATAGATCCTTGATTGATGTTGATGCAAGATCTTCTTTATTACATGTTGTCATGATTCCTGCTTCATGTTATGCAGAATCTTTTATGTGATGTACTTTCTATCATAACTTATCATGTTATGCTTTGAGATCCCTTGTTGTATGTTGTTGGGATACTCTTGTTGTTGTCATGCATGTGTTTTTCTTTGACATCCCTTTTGTGCCATGTTGGCGGGATGCGCACCATGCTTGTTTTTATGTCATATTGATAGGAGCCTTTTGATTGAGAGTTCTAGTTGTGGAACATCTCTAAGAGCCACTTATACATGAGGGAATTCTTCCTTGTATGATCGAGACATCATCTCTATGTACATCATCTTTATTGACAACACTTAATGCAGTGGCCTACACCATCTTGACACTGGGGCCTGGGGACGTAGTCCCTCCTAGATGAACTTCGTTATCAACGGCTTTTATTTTCATGTGTCGATGATTTTCATGTTCCTCTTCTTTTCCACATGTAGCTGTATTCATTAATGTTCTTTAAAAAAGCAATTTTAACACATCACGAAAGTAAAAGGTCTCGGAAGGGTCCTTCTTCACACCCGGACCTAGATCACCATGAGTGTCCTCTTTCTCTCTCTAGGTACAACAGTTATTGAGTATCTCTTTAGCAGTACAGGTAACATGGCTTCCAATAAAGTTGCATCGAAGGATACTGTCGAGAGAAACATTGTGGATGTAGTTGAATAGGTGTCAAGGAAATTTCCAGTCTATGAAGACATACAACTATTCATAGATAAGGACATGAATATAACATGGTAGGAAATCAAGGATATATTTGTAGACAACTTCAAGGAAGATCTATAAGATCAGTAGGCTATGTTAATATCCACAAGTTAGGCTTATATAAGGTTGCATGCAGGTACCTCGCCTTCCCATGTTTAGACATAATTCATTGGATTGTCTCACATACCAATCCTGAGACGATGACAATGAGAAGTTCTAGTGGAAGATAGCTTGATACCATTAAGATATAAAACTATCATCATATGTATCACTTACCATAGCCGGTGTATCACATGGATGCACTTTTCTATGCCCCCAACAACAATGTGAACACTAGAGACATCATAAAGCATTGGGAGAAAGATCCGTCGAACTTTAGGTTGACACCCAATCATGTTTACAAGACTAAGTCACTCAGAAAGGCCTACCAACTCTTGATCATATTTCCATGTCGACTATACAGTCAAGAGAGCACAGAGACCTTTCCGTAGAATTAGTTGGTTGTGTTGGACCAGGAGGAAAATGAAGGAAGGCCATTCAACTGGTTAGATCTATTGGATTTTTAGCTAAAGGTGCATGTGACTAATGCTCAGAATCCACCCAAGGATGAGAAAGCAAGATTATGTATGTCCACGTACCTACTTGATGTAATATGTGCCCAACATCAGTTTCTTTGCATGGGTTGGACATGGAAACCATCACAAATTGTTGTGAAAATTTATTGCAAGTTTATTTTTGAGTACAACTACCGAGGAGTCATGGTGAGGCTATCTCACCATTTCATCATCCTAGATTACAAGCTGATCTTTGAACATGATCCACCTTACATGTCCCAAGGAGAAATGGAGGCATTACTTAACATTGCAGATTGGTATGCCTCACTCGGTGGTACCTTCATCAGGATGTTTGGTGGAGAGAAGCCTCTGCATGTGCTACCAAGGTTTTCCACGAATAATTTGGTGATGCAAGAGGTTGCATATCACATCTCCATAGGGTTATCAATAGGTCTACACATGAAGAACAAGGAGCCATGTCCTTTTATTCCTTTGTGGATTGGATTGTATGAGATCAGGGGTTTGAAGGATGCGGATGTCGAGGGAAAGGACTTAGAGAAGTTTGAGTTCGGCACCAAGGGCTACAATCTATATGATCCCCACTATATTTTCATGAACCGCTATGTAAAGGTGTATTATCCATGGATCAAGGGGACATTTGATGGGGAAGAGGAAGATCCTTGGAGGTACAGTTGCAACTCCTCTAAGCTCAATGAACCAGTCAACATGGCTATAGAATGGAAAGTTACTTTGCATGCAACAACACTGTAGGAAGAAACAACAATATTAGTAGTGAGTAACAAACTGATGTTGGAAAAAGGTAAGAGGAATATTTACGAGAACCCGGAGGCTGAGTGAAGCTACAAGTTCAAAGAAGATCCTCTCGTTGAGAAAGAAGCTTTCGTAGTGTAGGAAAAGAGGCAAAAATGCATAAAGAGAGTAGAATGGAGGAAGAGAGAGAAGAAAAGGCTGGAGGAACCAGAAAGGAAGTTGCAGGAAACATAGAAAAATTTGAAAGAAGAGCAAGAGCTAAGAAGGGGAGAGAGGGAAGAGAAGTATAAATGGGAACAAGAAGAAGGGCAAGGTGTGATCATAGAGCAAGTTGCACCAATACAGGTAGAAGATTTGGAAAAACCAAGAGATGAAGAAGAGGGTGAGCAGATGCAAGTTCGGGAGCTTGCTCAACAAATTGAGAAAATGGTTGAAGCAACGGACATGGATTTGGAATAAGAGAAACATGGCCAAGATACCGACCTCATTCCAAGAGCATTTGAGGTTTCCCCTAAGTATCCACCACCTCCAGTATTAGAATCAGTCCCAAGAGAGTAAGGAGAGGTTGTTCTCCTTAATGATGATCTGATGATGGATGTGTATAATTTGTCATTTGATAAATTGAAACAGAGGATTGTACAGGCATGGAGAAATAATTTCCCGGATGATCACACATCAACTGCACATATGAAGGAAAGGGTGATTGTGTCAGATGTTAGAAAACATCCAGCTTCCATGGCCGATGCTAATAAGGCTTATGTAGAAGCCAAGAGCTCGAATGTCAAGTTCTTGTCAGTAGAGAATGATAAGATGGAAAAGGAATTCCAAGAGGCCAAGCAGAGGGCAAAACAATCTGTAGGATCCATTATGAAAAAGATTAGGAAAGTGATACTTGCTGAAGTATCGACTCTTGAGACCACCATGCAAAAATTTTATGACATATGTCACCGCGAATAAGGAAGTTGTCCATCTAAATGGTTTTCGGCAACAATGCATGAAGATTTCCCAAACTCTAAAGGACATACATGCTACTATTTCATAGGTACAAGAATGGAAAATGAGATACAAGGGAGACCTAATTTAGTTGCACAAGATAATGAAGCCACAGGTAGAGCTAGACAAAGCATGGACCCGAATGTTGATCTGGAACTATGAGCATATTCCTCTGCTCATTGCTAGCATTGAGGCTTCCTATGCATTGTTGTTCAAGAGTCTGGATTTCATGATGAGGACACACATGATCCCTTCAATCGGTTCCCTCACTGAAGCTATTGAGAAGAGCCAAGTTTAGCTAGAGGTCGACAGGTACATGGAGCAATTGATGCGAGAGGCCACCAACAATGACTTGCAGCTGAGTTAAGAAAACATGAAGATGTACATCGGTGGTCCAACCATAATCAAGAAAATGTTGCGTATGCTTCAATATGAATTGGACAAAGGCTCCAAGACCATCTACCCAAAATCCATGGAGACAAGAGTCTATTTTTAGAAAGACATCGCCAAACAGTATGGGGACACCATACAGCAGTACCAAGCTTGGTATTATTTCGTCACCAAATATCATCAAGAGAATGCTATGATTTGGTCTTTCCAAAAAAATTTGAGTCATAGTGTCTGTCTTGTTAGAATGATTCAAGCATATTTTCTCCCACATGGCTATATGTGGAAATTGTATATTATTTTTAAATATATTGCAAGTGAAAATCCAAGTGTGATTAGTGGAATGTGAATAGTCACTATGTAATGCAAAGAGTTATTTGTAAAGGAGTTGAAGAGTCATGAGGGTAGTTAAAGAGTCAAAGGGGAACATCAAGGGTCACCCCACCCTTTGTTTTAGATAGAACCTCATAACTCATACAAGGGGATTTTGGGAGCCAAGATTTTGGCTAGGCTTATGCTTAGAGAAGGCTTGGGAGTATTGTGACAAGCCTTGGCTTCTCCACAATGTAAAGAGAGTATACTTCTTTGGAGGAGCAGGCAGTGTTGACTGTAATGTTCCACTATTGGGGCTAGTGGCTGTCAATGGTATATGTATGGATGGAAATTTCACTTAATAATTATATAACTGAGCTAACACATTTTCATGCATATTTTGTTATTGTAGTTCAACTATTGTGGTTACTTTAGCAGTGTATGTTATTTAACTTATGCTTTTTCTTATGAACTATTTTTTATTCCATTGGGTGAATCTTTTTGAAGGCGTGTTGTTGGATTAACCCATCACTTTGGTTTGGGGAATATTCCACTTCCATCTTGTGATGTCATTCCATTCGTTTGTTCCTTTCAAGTTGCGTACTATTACAGGATTATAAGGGACACATTTCCTTTTCCCCTCCATGTGTTAGAACCGTTATACATCTCACTTGACTCATTGCAAGGTCACATACTTTCTTCTAACCAAAGTCATCATACTTATCTATGCATGCTACTGCAGTCAAGGCACTACAATACCACCCACTGTTGGGATTCCTACTCCAAACAGTCTGAGGTCTAGTTGGGACCTCTTACCAGGAAGACCTCCTTGAATGTTGGTGGGCCCAATTCCATCGACATTTCTGGTGCTAGAAGGAGGACTAGATGACAAGTTGAGGCCTCAAAGTATGTTTTGAATCTCTGCACGTCATTCATTACTTACATCGCAATCTCAACTCCGATATGTTTTTCTCATGCTAATCATTTTGAAGTGTGGGAGGATGTCATCGATGACTTGTCACAAATTAAATATGATGGTGAAGGTGGAATAGCCTTGTTAAGACACAGTTTTTTTTTAGGTTTATATGATAGGAATGAAGTCCCCTCAGACGACATTGCCTATGGTTTGTTTGCTTACATGTTCATATGGTGAGTTAAAAAATGGTGTATCACATTTCCCACAACCTCTATTCACTCTTTCAATCACATGATCAGAGAGTTAGGTCGTGATTTCTTTCATTTTGACCATAAAGAACTGAATTGCAAAATCTTGGAATTACGTAAAGAATCTGATGAATCTGTTGTACAATTTTGGCAACGCTTCCATAATCTCACTTTTCAATTTCCAGAAGATGAATTTGATTGGAAATTCATGTTTGAAATATTTCATTATCTTTTTCACATATCTAACAATCAAGGGAATACCTTCCTCATCAATTGTTCTGATTTGGACAGACCCATTCTCGTGACATCTTTCCACCAGATAAGGACCCAACCATCTTGTCATTAATTTTCCTTTAAAATACTTGAATCTATAATCATATAACAGGGCCCAATCACCTTCTTGAAATGTCCTCTCCCTAATGTGGTTGTCATGCCAAATATTTCTTTGTAGCTAGATTACCCTAGTGTGTAGGAGAGATTGCAACCTAAATTCATCTAAATCGTTGATTTGGTGTAGCCTCTCTTATTGTGTTGTAGTGAGGTGCAAGTCTAACTAAGATGCTATCCTTAAGGTATTGTATTAAAATTCAATGGACATTAGGGCCTTCATCCCATAGACTAGTTCAAATGTGGTAAACATAATGGTGGTCTTCCAAGTGGTTTTGTAGGCCCAAGTGGTTTCTACAAGGCTGTTTGCACAATCCTTTTTGCTGTTGATAGAAACCTTGGTCATAATGTTCTCCAATGCTCTGTTTGCGAACTTTGTTTGCCCATTTACCATAGGGTGATAGGCAGTGGATGTCCTGTTCTTGATGTGGTGTTGCTTCATGAGATCTTCGAGCATATTTGATGTAAACCGTGTTCCTTGATCAATGACCAACCCTCTTGGAAAACCAAACTTGTAGAAGATGTTCCCCCTCAGAAACTCAGCTACCTTCTCCTCAATTTATAGCTTAATTTCCTTTATTTCAGCCCATTTAGTCAAGTAATCAATGCACACATGATATACTTCCTTCTGTTCTAATGAGGGATCAATGGGACCAATGAAGTCCATGCCCAATTTCTCAAATGGACTTAGAGTCACGTAAGGTTGTAAATGCATTTCATATGTAGGTGTAGGATTACCCATCCTTCAGCACTGATCACACTTGGTGGTGTATCTTTTTGCATCGAATGTAGAGTGGGCCAGTAGTATCCTGCTTGTAGAACCTTGAAGGTTGCTCTCTTAGCAACAAAATGGCCTCCACAAGGTCCATCATGGCATGTTAAAGGATGTCAAAGACCTCCTCTTCCCTCACACATCTCCTCAAGATCTGATCTGGTCCCAACTTGAAAATATTTTCCCTAATCCAAGTGAATGGGGAACGTTTCCTAACAATCTTGCTTTTCTCGTTGGAGGATAGATTAGGAGGGAACCTCACAGTAACCAAGTAGTTGGATATATCAGTAAACCAAGGAGAGATCATTGAGATGGCAAAGAGATGTTCATCTGGAAGCTGATCATCTACCATTTCTTCCTTTTCTGTAGGCAAGGCTAGTATTAACAAGAAATCTACAACCACATTCTCTTTTCTAGGTTTCTCAATAATAGTTAAATCAAATTGCTACAATAACAACAACCATCTAATTATCCTAGCATTGACATCAGGTTTATTCACTAAATACTTAATGGTTGCATGGTTAGTGTGAACAAAAGTTTGATAACTAGTGTTGTAGTGCCTAAACTTGTTCAAAGAATGAACCACAACCAAGAGTTCATTTTCAGTGTCTATATAATTGAACTCAACTTTGGAATTTTTTTTTACTAACGAAATAGAGAACACAAGGAAATTTTTCTTCCACTTTTCCTAAGGCAATCCCTATAATTTTATCTGATGCATCTCTGTGTATATGGAAAGGTAATTCCCAATTGAGACCCCTAAGGATGGGTGCAATGGTAAACTTTTATTTTAGCACTTCGAAGGCTTCTTGATAATTGTTTGTCCAACAAAAGTTTGAATCTTTAGCCAGGAGTCCAAACTAAGGTGAAGCCATTATACTAAAGTCTTTAATGAACCTTCTATAATACCCTAATAATCTAAGGAAGCTCCAAACATCTCTTTGTTTTTTAGGGATAGGTAACCTTTTAATGATGACAATTTTGTTTGGGTCAACCTGTATCCCTTCCTTGGATATGTAATGGCCAAGGACAATCCCTGCATTCATAAAAAATTCACATTTCTTAGAATTCAATGAAAGATTCATTTCAATGCATTTGTTTAAGACTTTGCATAGGTTAGAAATATCTTCCGAGAAGTCACATCCATAAGGAGTGAAGTCATCCATGTATATCTCAACAGTGTCATGAAAAAGTTTAATAAAGATACTTAGAAATGCCCTCTAGAAGGTAGTAGGGGCATTGCACAGATCAAATGGAAGGACTCTATAGGTAAAGGTACCACAAGGACATGTGAATGTTGTCTTATCTTGGTCTTCAGGGCTGATCTGTATTCGGTTGTACCCACTAAATCCACGCAGGAAGGAGAAGAATTTCTTCCCTACAAGCCTTGTTAAGTTCTAGGTAGTCAACATAGATCCTCCACTTCCCATTTTTCTTAGGGATTAAAATATGAGGGGATAGGCACTCATTATCGAAAATGGGATATATGAACCCTACATCTAGTATCTTCTGTAATTCCTCTTTCAAAATGTCCTTGAGAGATGGATTCATCCTTCTTTGGGGTCGGCATACAAGCTTGCATGCCTCTTTGACGTAGATGTGATGAGCATAGACTGAGGGGTGCACACCCTTCATCTCCTTATAATCCCAAGCAAAAGAATCTATGAATTGCCTCAACAAACTGCATAATCATTCTTCGTGTTCGAAGATAAATTATTTGGGAGGATAGTTAATTAAATGAAAAAACAAAAAATATGATCCAGGAATCAATTAGCAACAATTTGAAAGAAATACAAGATATACAATAAGAGGAATACTTTACTAAGGGAGAAAATATTTCTTGTTGTGAATTTTCAGACTTTTGATTTAAAATTTATTTTTAAAGTACATGAGATCGTCATGTCCCCATGACAAAGAAAATGAATTAACAAAGTATAGGTCTGAACGCTAAGGCTTTCTTGAGAGATATGTTTTTACTGGAGACCATGTTTTCAGAAAACAAGGTGGAGCTTTTGCATATTTATGGTCGACTGGGATGGTTGGTTCCACTACACACTATTGGTTTCAATCCAATATGGAAACCAATGTTAAAGGTTGGAAATGGTGGTGACCATAAAGGCAAGGAGGACATGCATCCTGTAGGGGTTTTAGGTGAAAAGATCGAGGACAACTACAAGTGGATTGTCTTCTGCAAAATTGTGATAATACACTTCCATGAATGGGGCGATGAAAAGGTTTGTAAATTAGATGAGCATATTTCAAGAAGTTAAGGTATGCAATAATATTTCATGGAAAGTTGTGGTATATTTGTTAGAAAAAATAATGTGCCATGGAAAATTTATTATTTAGTTACATTCTTTGTATTGAAGAATGAATAAATGGAAATAGAACAATAGAATAATGATGTTGTATTTGTTTTTTCATTCTTAATAAAAGTTACCTTGAAACTCAATTTCCATACTTGATATATTTGAAAAGATTGATGAATTTATTGTGCAAAAGCCTATGTTAAATATGTGTTTAATGCACAAAAAGAACAAATATTATGTTATTATTCTTTGGAAAATAATCTATATTGAAAGGAAGATTGAGATATGTGTTTTGCATGCAAGAAGTAATAGTTATTATGTTACTTTTCTTTTGAAAAATAAAAATTTATTGTATTCACAAATAATAATCAATGCATTATAGAAGTATATATTTGCATGAGGGGAAAATAATATTTGTTTCTTGGAAAAAAAAAAAAATTAATTACATGCACAAAAAATAACTATTAAGTTTGATATTTCTTGGAAAAGAAAAATAAATGAATAATTAATTTGTTATTTTCCTAAAATAATTTCACATTATGTTTAAAAATAGGATCCATGCTATCTAGGTTATTTTTCTTGAAAATGAAGATAAGTTAAAGAGGGTAATTCATGAAATATTTTCATGGGTGGTGAAAAAGAAAAGAGAATAGTTAATTAGATTAATTTTTTTGGAAGGGTTTTCATGAATCTGTATGCATAGATCACCCATGTTGTTTAGTGAAAGACTATGAGGATTTGAGTTGAGAAAGATTGATTATTTACTTTTCCCTGGATAAGATTCCTTATAACATTGGTTTTCTGGCTCAATAATTGTTGTGTTGGATTTCTTAAGAAGGAAACATGTAGTTATATGTATGAAATAATAACTATTATGATAGTTTTCTTTTTAGAAAATATTATATTTTGCATGCAAGAAGAATAACTATCATAGTTATTGTGTTAGCATGTTTTTGGAAGAATATACATTTGCATGGGAAAAATGATAATGTGTTGTGCTAGAATTCTTTCAAAAATATTCTTTGGCAGAGAAATGAATTTATATGCACAAAATCGAACTACTATGTTTGATATTCTTGGGAGCAAATAGGTTATTTGCATGCACAAAATAGAAATACTATGTTTGATATTTCTTGAAAAGAAATATGTTATTTACTTGCACGAAAAATAGAAATATTGTGTTTGATCTCTTGAAAGGAAATATGATATATGAATCCATGAAAAGTACAACTACGATGTTGGATTTTTTGAAAATAAATATGCACAAAAAAAATATAACTACTGTGTTAGACCTTTTAAAGAGAAACATGGATTTGCGTATAAAAAAGAATAATTATTATGGTAGAACTTGGAAAAGAAAACAAGTTATTTCATGTAATAAATGCATTAGATTTCCCTTGGAAAAATACATGTATCCGTACACAATAA
Organism: Pinus tabuliformis; assembly: GCA_031772625.1. Lineage (NCBI taxonomy): Eukaryota > Viridiplantae > Streptophyta > Pinopsida > Pinales > Pinaceae > Pinus > Pinus tabuliformis. Next base: position 76,527,296 of record CM062820.1, on the reverse strand, counting down.
ATAATAACTAACACGTTAGTTTTATTTTAGAACAGAAAATGTAATTGCATGTACAATAGACTTTGTCAATAGCTATATCTTGGGAAAGATGCTTTTGGAAAAGGGACTTGCATTTGCATGCATGATAGTAATGTCTATTATGTTATCTTTCCCTTAAATAGACATGCATTTGCATGCATAATGGTAATAATAATAATAATATATATTGTATTAGAGAGATTACTTAGTGTGCATTCACAAGGAAGAAGGTGAGGGGCTAACTTTCTTAGAATAAGTTTTTATCTAATTACATGCACGAAAAACAACTCTGTTATTATCCTTTAAATGAAAATGGATGGTTACAGTGGTTTTCTTTTGGAAAGGAACATGTGCTTGTGCTAGAAGGATCATAGTAAGGTGGTATTTATTTTGACATGCTTTGATAATTATTTGCTTATAATTAATGCATAAGCAGTGTTGTTAGAAGAAGCATGTTGTGATATTATATTTACATTCCATATATGCACACGAGTAAATGTTGAAGAATCACTATTAAAGATTGATTATTGGTTGATTAATACTTTATGTAAGCATGATATCAACGCATGCTAACGACAACAATGACTAGGAAAGGATGGTGACTTTTGCAAATGATAGATTTTGTTTAACATGGTGATAGATAAAGAATTAATGGTCCATGTAGATGAGTGTGAGCTACAGGATGGTCCACTAATGGAATAACTAGGTCACAAAGATATAAAGATTGAAGGTTTGCGGACAAATGATATCATGATGATTGTAATAGCTTTTAGCTAGATATTCTGCAATTAACTGATATTTCCTTGTAAGATTTTATGACAATTGTTAAGGGATGGAATCCCTTATAAGTCATTGAGTGAGGAGTGAAAACCCTCACGAGCATTTAATAATAAAATTAAAAGTTTGATGGTTTTCACCCTACGGGGGTTTCGAGGGTATATTGATGTCGTTGCCTATTGTGCTACTTTTGTGACGTGGATTCCTTGCATGAGTTGATGTTTATAATATTATGTGATTAACTAATCTAGTTAAAGGAATCATAAAATGATGCAAGGTTACATTAGAAAATTTATATTAATATAAAATAGTGGTTGTTAATGGTTATATAACTTACTATTTCTTTAGTTACGTTACTCTATGTAATGATGAAGATTTTATCTAATGATCAATGAAGAATTTGGAATAGTAATTTGAGAAGTTAAATATTGGTAATTTTATCAAATTTTCTAGCTTCATGCATTTCATGCGAAGTTACCAGAAAATATTACAATTTCATATATAAAAAAAGGATAAAATAATTAAAAAACATTATTTTTATACATAAATATTTTTTAATTTTGAAATATATAATTTCTTAGAAACTTAGTATGAAATTAATTCTTCATATTTAAACCATATTAATTAAAAAAAAAATTTAATAATAAAAATTATTAATAAAATATTTTAAAACCAACATTTCTATATAAAATAATAAAAAAAAATTAACAAAGTATGAAAGATGTATATTAAGAATTGGTGTACTATTTTATCTATATAAAATAATTAAAAAAAATTAACAAAGTATGAAAGATGTATATTAAGAGTTGGTATACTAATTTATATTTACGGTTATAAAGAAATATAAATTAGAAAAGATTTACAATTTTATAATTTACTTTTTTCAATAACTAATATAATAAAAAATAAAATAAATCTGTAATATTTATTTAAATATATTTTAGATTTTCAAAAACTTATCTCCCTATATAAAATATGTTTAATTTTCCAAAATATAGGTTAAATTTCCCAAAAAGATATAGAGTGTTGACTTTTTTAAATGCTAGGTTAAATTTCTCGAACATAAAATATAATGGGATGTTGACCCTTTCAAATGTTATTTTGAACTTTCCACATAGAAGTTCAACCTAGAATTGGTAAAATACCATTGTAGTATATATATGATAAGTGATAGAGTTTGAAATAAATACGTTAATGATTTAAATATTAAATTTTCAAAATTTAACATTGAATTGGTAAAATACCGTAGTAGTAAATATAGTAATAAATATGATAAATGATTCAGTTTGAAAGAAATACGTTAAGTATTTAAATATTAAATTTTGTTTATTTGTTTTTTAATTTTTGTTAGATGTGTTTATTTTGGAATAGAATTTTTAGAATTTAATTATAAAAAATATGCAAATATATTTTCTATTTTAATATAAATTTTATTTTATTTTATTTAATTATAAATTATTATTATGTATATGAAAAATATATCTTTTATAAAAAAAAATTAATAGTTATAAAGTAATTATGTTATTTTTTTATTTTTAATTAAATTGGTTAACTAAAAGAAATGTCATATGAACAAATATGATATGAAATGAGTTATGGCTTTTTGAATATGTGGTATTGATTCCTGTCATTACAACCAAGTTTATTTACAACTTAACAATCTTCATGAAGTGAGTGTTTTGATGTCTATCATGGATTGATTCCTATGGGAATTTCCTGGCCATTTAATTTATATGGATGTTCTAGTAGTATTCATAAATCAAAGGTTGAGAGTTATTAGTCCAACAACAATTTATTTTCCTATAGACCACTATTAGTTTAACATTGACCAATGCAAGTTATAATGCTTAAATTTGAAAAAAAAAAAACTTATTTTTCAATATTATTATAAAAATAAAATTTCAAACATTTTATTAGAAAATAACTTGAAGTTCCTATTTGCACAATACAATGTCATGTGGATACCTGCCTCAATTTTTTTTACCATAATTTCTAGATACAGTTGCAATATTCATGCCATGATTTTTAGATATTTGTGGAGTGATTTTTCATTGTTAAGCTTCTGAAAACCACACAAAACTAAAATTTTGAAAATATCTCAAACTGACCTAAAATAACATATTTACCATCACCATAATTTAAGAATTTTTTTCTTAGAAAATAGAAAATAAATATACTTACCGGGAGTAACTTGTAACTTGAGAGACAAAATAATTTGTAACTTGACAGACAGGGACTAAACTACCCCATTGTTTCTACCCCATTGTTTTTGTGTTCTCTTCGTAGGCAATTAATTTTTCAGCTTCATATATCAATTTGCAAGTATTTTGAAAACATAATTTGTAACTTGAGAGGATGTCAATAGAATTGAATTCTTGAACTCTCAATAGCATAAGTGCTTTAACAAAAGGACTTGACCAACTAGAGTAACCTTCATTGCTATATGCATGTATATTAAATATTTTTAATTAATAATAATAATAATTTAAAATAAAATTATAATTTAGTTAATTTTTATGTTTTTTATTTTATTTTATCCATAAAATAAATGTATTGATACTTATGATGAATTGATATGTGTTTATATTTAATAATTATTAAATAATTATGTTAGTTTATTTATATTTCAAAAAACTAAATTGAATTTATATATATATATAAAACTTATAGAAGAAATGACTTTTTTATGAGTAATTTTCTGGTTAATTTTAAACAAAATCTGATAGAGATTTTTCAAAAATTTGAGCTTAAGTTGTTTAAAATGTAGAATTCTAGTGCTGAGGGGTTTTTCAGAGTGCTAAATCCATTTATGCATTCAAAAATGTATTTTAAACAACAGAAAAACACCATCTTACTTAAGATTGTAATGTAAAATTCTAATGCCTTAGGGTTTTTTCAATGTGCTAAATCCATTTATGCATTCAAACATGTATCTTAAATAATAAAAAGCACCATCTTACATAAAATTATATTATTCAAATAAGAAAACTATTTTGTCTATAAAATAAAATAGACATAAATATATATAAAAGAGAACGATCTCACAAAATACTTGTATTGTACTAAATATCTAATGAAAACATTTTAAACATTTTATAAATGATGAGAGCATTCATTCATCAAAATTAAACTAAATCAAACCAAGTTCTGTGCTACTAGCAAAAAAATGTAAATTCACCGTTTGGCTTTGGTTCGCTGAATAATTTAGACGAGCTGTGGCCTCCAATATTCACTATGCTTCGTGCCTCAACATGAACCGATATAGTACAAGAGTCTAGAGGAATCATCGTGGTATCTATTTGAGAGAGGTAATTTTGAAAGCAATGAACTATGCCATAGTTCTAAATAGCATATGAATCTCACCACCTGTCATTTCATGTGAGTACAAGTAATACACTGATGAATGGCAATAAGCAAGTTATATGGTCATGTATTTAATCCGGAAGTTTGATATATAATGCATTGGTTGACTAAATGTCTAAAACATTATATGATTTTCAGATTTAAATACATTTTATGAATTTAGAAGATGGTGTTGTACAAATTCAGATTTAAATACATTTTAAGAATTTAGAAGATGGTGTTGTATGTAAGTAAATTGAAAAGTATGGATAGATTTTCTTTTTATTTATTGTGTTAAAAAAATAATACCTCAATGATCTAAGAACTCACTCTCCAACTAAATCAGAATTATTTTGACTTCTGTTTGAAAGAGGTAAATTTTTAATTCCAACTCTGTTTAGTTGATGCTTTGGAAGAATACAAATTGTGGAAATAGGTCATTGCATTGACCCTTCAACTATTGAATAGGAATCACCCTAGCATCTATTTGAAAGAGGCAAATTTTTAATTCCAACTCTCCTTAGTTGATGTAATGGAAGAATACAAGTTTGGACCTAGGCAGCCGTGGTGGAAATAATACAAAGAACGAAAAAACAACTTTGGAACTGCTCAACCTTGGTGGAAAATTGGAAATTGAAATAATGCACAGAAAGACAAAGCTAATGTGAGGATCAATTAGCTTTTGTAAATTTTCTTATACTAATTAATAAATTGGTAATTCTTATAAAAAAAATAAAAAAGACATAATTCTTATGGAAAAATATTAAATAACAGTAATTTTCATATTAGAAATTTTTATAAAATGACGTATAGCAATTAATAAAAAATAACTTCTAGTTAACAAAAATTATAAAATAGAAAATTGGTTGTAAATCAGTAACTTTAATATAAAAAATATAAAACAATAACCTTTATATTGAAAAAAATTAACTTCTATATTTTCATTAAAGTTTTGAATATAATAATTGTTTATTTAAATTTATAGAAAAGAAATAAAAAATATAATATAATGAAGTATTTCTAAAATGTATACCTTCCAGAGGATGGTGGAGCGGCATGTCAGAACTTCAGACGGTAAATGATAAACAAGGAATGATGGCCAGGAGAGGCAACATCCCGGATAATAAATGGCGGCAATGCATCGCCGATATCGTGACATACTTTGATGGGAGAAAGGTAATAAGTACCCAGACGGGTAAGGGAAGACAGCACGTTAGTTTCTTCCAATTCAGCGTGCAGAGGTTAGGACAGTAGCGAGACAGCGAGACAGGAAAATTTTAAGCTGGCACCATAACATACCCCATGACATAATTGGAGATAGCATGGAAACGAGGATGAAGTCTAGGGTGGCGGAGGAGCTGACTATTGCAGCTGACAAGAACAGGGACAGGAAAGGCAAGGCTGCTGCGAAAGAGGAGCTCTCGGCAAAATTTTTGAGATTGAGGACGATTCTGAGGATGAAGACCCCCGTCGCGAAGCTAACAGGAAATATAAACCACAGGGCAGATCAACAGGCGGTTGGGTCAATCAGCAGTCGAAAGAGGATCAGCTAGCACCGCAGGTGGAATGCGTAAGAAGATACGACAGGAGAAGAAGTGATAGGGGAGCGGGAAGCAGGACGAATATGGGCGGCAAGAGAAGTCGGGGGCAGAGCAGGAATGAAGGCGACAAAGGCGAGAATCTGAAGCAGGAAGCGGGACCAGCCAAAAAAACAAGGAGATCGATGGAGCAGAGAATTCACCAGGATGAGAGGGCCTATCAGCGGAATACAAATCCAGAGGTCAGAAGAATTATGTAGCATTTGGAGGAGGAGTCTTTACAAGGCCAATCTGACGCAGAAATGGAGGACTGGGAATTCTTACTGCATGACCCAAGCAACACCAGGGGCAGAGGCAGAATGTCTCTGTTCAAGCAATCTCTCCACATTTACTGGGTAATGAAAAGGTTATTGGCAAAAGCATTAGAGCAAGTTGCTACTGAGATGGTGGAAATAGCGCAGGGAGGCCCTAAACTGCGTAGGGAACTGAGGTTCATCCACATTGCTTTAGAGAGGCAAGAGAAGAAACTGGATGAATTACAACAGCTATTGAAGGGAGAACATCAGAGAGCAGACGGAGGAGCAAACCAGCAACCTGCAACTGAAGATATCTGAGAAAAGATATGTATATGAAAGTACATAGTCTAGTTAAATATAGTTTTTTGCATGTTCTAGATAAGGGAATATACTTTATGCAGACCAGTAGGATTAGGAGTACTCAGGACTGTTTAGTTCATCTTGCAAGGATAATCAGACTTTGGGCTTTCTATTTTTGGTCGGCCATTAAAAACTTTAGATGGCTAAAATACTCGGTTTCCCCATGAGGGCGAGTTAATATGTTTTGATACTATGTTCTGTTTTATTTTCTATATAGTAATAGAAAGAGTCCCACCTCAACTTAAAAAAAAAAATGTATACCTTCCAACTTTTTATTAGTATTAAATTTTAGGGAGTCAATTTTTTTCATTCAAATTGAAATTTAATAACTATACATCAAGCCTCCTCCTAATAATAATAATAATAATATATAAATATGTCCTAAATCAAATAATTTACAGCAAACTGCAGTAACAGTAACTACCGTTCCGAAGAGATTATGGGCTCTTCGGAACATAATCTTCTTGCAGGACAAACGGTCTATTAAATCTATGATTGTGTAGTTTCTTCGCCTGGATGTTATGCCTGCAATCAGTTGGTTATTCTGAAGCTCCTCTTAAACATGTAAGAGTAATTTACTTTCAATGAAAGACCTGTTGTTCTTTTCGCTTGAAAAAACTACCACCGACATGAAAAGTTAATGGTATCGCTCTGCTCATTTTTCGTAACCAAGGAAACACATTCCGCTTTTCTAAGTCAATCTTATGAATTTATGCTGATACAGAATCCTGGTTAAAAACAAAGTAAGAATAAGTCAAATCCAAACTCCAAATGAATACGTTAAATAAAACCATATGTTACCTTGGATAAACATCATATAATCATAAATTGTTATAAACAATAAGTTTATTTAATAAAAATTCAGCGCATTTCAAATTCAGCAGTTATAAGAACAAGGAGCCACTGCCGTGGCGGTAGTCCCTGCTGGGGTCTGCAGGAACTTAGAGGAGGTGACAACCTTGCAGAAACCATATTTAACTTTGCCTTTGGATGACCAAATGTGATTAATGAAGAGTTTGGTGGATGCCGCAATCACATTCCATCCAACATAAAACTCAGTTTTGTGCTTTGTGATACGAATATTATATTTCTACTGTAATATAATTTACTGTCTAAATATTTGTTAAAAATAAAACTTCTAATTTAAAAACAAAAAAATCGAACTTCCGTAAACTATTACATTAATTTATTAAGATATTTAAATTAAAACATTATTTTATATAATGAATATGCTTATAAAATGTTTAAATTAAAATTTAGCAAATTGTCTAGATGTGAAGATGAGACATTGTTTTCATTTAGTTTTCATTTTCAGTATCTTACCACGTGAGCTCCTCAAAAAATTAATTTCACTAATTAATTTCACTTTGTTAGTGTTAATGTATTGTAAATTATTAATTTATAAATTTATATTTTAATAATTTAAAAAATAAAAATTAATCATTTAAAAAAAATTATTAAATTAAAATTATCTTTTAATAAAAATAATGACTATAATTCACCATAAATATTTAAAAATGAAAAATGAAAATATGTATATAGAAGATAAAAATGAAAAATGAAAATATGTATATAGAAAATAATAATATGTATTGCGTTAAGCAGATTTCTTTTATTTTTATAATTATTTATTTATTTATTATAAATAAAATATTTTATAAGAATTTATTCATTGATACGAACATAACTTGTTTTCTGTAGCTATCTCCCTCTAATTTGTTTACTTACTCAAGCAACTGAAATCAGTCATAGATTGTAAAAAAATCCTTTGTTCTGAACAAAAGAATAAAGGCTCTTTCTATCTTTTTTGGAAATTAAGTGTTCTAATGCTCAGTGCAAAGATCGCAGCGAACAAAAGTGCGATTGTCACTGTTGCAACTGCAACCGGTCCCAGAAAATCGTGTTTATATCCAAAGTAATTACTCAGAAATTCGTTCACTTGTTGCTTCTCGCCATCTGCCATCACCACTTCATCTGAAATATCGCCAAACTGAGATACCGCCAGTCCGTAGAGCGTCCATGCGAAGGGGCATGCCCAGTAATACCATCTCCACCACAGAGGAATCCGCTGTAACGCCCAAAAACACTCACATTATCAATGAACATTTATTTGACTAATTTTTGTGACGAGCCCAAAGGGAAAAAAAAGAGTAATTACTTTTTTTATGGTAAGAGTTTTGGAAATTTGATAGATAGAAACCACTAAAATGAACTGATTATACTCCTATCCATCATGGAATTTCCAAAATCTGCAATCAAATTAAATTGAACAATACATAGAGAAAATACTCTGTAATTCTCACCGGACGTGGAATTATGAAGCCGCTAAAAATCATCCACACTGCAATACAAGCCGAGGAGAGAACTGAAGCTATGGTTGCATTAGGAGTGACAGCCGCCATTATCATCCCATAGTATGTGGTATAAAGGAACGTGAAGAACATGAAAAACAAATACCAAAAGAATTGGGTTGCTGTCCACTTCATGCCTGTCAATGCATAAACTATCACACCATAGACCAGTGTTTGAATATATATGTATGGCACTTCGATCAAAAGCTGTGTAACATAAATATGGTTGTATTAGTAGAAGGCTTTAAAGCTATGTTTGTATGCTTATTTTTATAATATTACAGTTTGAGCGTTTTAAGAGTATGTAGAGGTAGAATATATATATTTCTACAAATTTAGGTTTTAATAATTAAATTTATTTTAGGTTCGATTTTGTAAATTTATACTTTTGTAATCAAATACTAAATTCAAATAAAAAAATAGAATATATGCACTTATGTAAATTTACACTTTACTAATCAAATGCTACTAGATGGGTTCCTTGTTCATGAACCAAAAAAAATGTATACGCCAATTTAACAATGATCAAATTAAATTGAATGAGTCTATATTGATAAAACAATACAAAACCAAAAAGTGCATATCTGAGCAATATCATACGGAAGAGCCGAATACGTTCCTGCAAAAAGTACATACCTGAGCAATAGCATACGGAAGAGCCGAATACATTCCTGCTCCCTTTTCTCTATATAAAACTATCCTTTCGACATCGACTACTGGTTGGACAGAAACGACATTGCTGAAACCCAGGAATATAATAGCTGCGAACATGGATCCCAAAGCATTTAATATATTTTGTTGGTTCTGCCTGTAAACAACATCCAATGACACATAAGAATTGCATCTACCTTGAATATTAGATTGCATCCCAAAGTATTTAGTATACTTGTTGGTTTTGCTCGTAAACAACATCCAATGACACAAAAGAATTGGGTCTAGATTGATTAGATTTTGTGATTGTAGGAGAAAGTAATGTTTACATCTTCCGGTCAATTCTCCAGAAAATAGTGCCAAATATTAGGGCGCAGCAAAAGGTGAATATGAGTCGAACGGTGTTGTACTGAGGATTTCTCCAATACGACGAGTTTTGCTTCCACAAACAAGCCATGATTTGAACTGCAAAGGATTGACCAAATTGCCTTTCAAAACACAAATCCTTTGAGTCTTGGACTGGTTCGCTGAGTTCCTGAATGAGAACTTTATTATGCCTGTGGAAAAACCCACATTATGCATTATGTTTTCAGTAGCATTGAATAAATCCACATTCATAAAACACAAAATGCTGGCATTATAGCTAATGGAGATATGAATTGTAAGTCCAAAACATAATCAAATTGGGATAAATAAACATGGAAACTTATATGCATGCAAAACGATAGCCTATCCATGATTTGTATGGGAAATGGGAATATAAAAACAATTTAAAGGCTCTAGGAGATGGGAATATATTTAAAAAAATGCGGGCCGCTGGCTGAACCCTGCTATTCCTCCTACATAACTGGCCGTAACACCTCTACAGGGAGAACCGACTGCGCCATCGTCGTGTTAACTAAAGACACAGATCAGTGTAGCGAACCATATTGAACTGTCAAATCATAATGTAAAGCAGTGGAATGGATAGGTTCTTTGCTTCGCTACACTCCTATCAAACTGTAAATCAAAGCAGTAGATTAGAAGCAAATGGGTGGTGAAGCAGGTATGTTAAAGACCAGTGGTGAAGTTGATTAGAGACAAGTGTTGTGCCAGGCTCCATGGCGTGTCAAAGAGCTATCATGCACATGGCAGAAGGCTAACATGCAAGAGTTTTTCTCTGCTGTGGGGCACGATTTAACATGAAATTTGTGTAATACACATGACATCAAAGTTTAGTCAGAGGAATTTACAAGTTCAGTTTCCGGGATGGGTTGATAGGACAGGATGGCCTTACATGGGACCATGTTATACTTGGGATTACTAGTTCTATTAGGCATGAGAAGGAACAATCCAGGTTCACCTTAGTTCAATTAGGCCTAGGAAAAAGAGATTGTGCTAGCTATGTCATGACATCTGCATATACTACACTTGTATGAGTCCCATATACTACACTTGTATGAGTGACATGATACAGGTAAAGAAACGAGCATAATACAAGTAAGCAAAAGTAATTCTACTCAAAGCATTTTTGAAATGTTAATATACAATGTAATTTTAATTTAAAAATAAATAAATAAAAACATTTTCAATTAAAATTTTAATATCTAATATACATTTTGAATTTCAACTCCCACTATGCATTTAAATAATTCAAACAGATTAACTTTAATTTATTAATTTCTTTTGTATTTTCTTGAAAAAGATTCAAATCCATTTAAATAATTCAAACAAATTAACTTTAATTTATTAACTCCTTTTGTATTTTCTGGAAAAAATTTCAAATCCATTTAAATGATTCACACATTAAATTCAACATTGATTCTTAAACTTACTGGCCTACTCTCTCCTCTGGCATGTGACATGGCAATGGCCGATGCACATTTGCTTAACTTAAGAAAATAAAAAATAGAATTATTATGCATTGCTGGCCTTCTTTGACATACACATGTCGGGCTGCGGGCATGACGCGGCTTACGTTTCCAGAAAACATCTTAGAAATGGCGTATCGATAAGTATATTCCAGGTTGGCAAGACACCGAAGAAACTGCATTTAAAGAATTTAGACGACTGAAAAGGTAACTTAAACTTCACTAAAGAACAATAATTATTAATGATCTCTGAAAGAGTCGAACCCTAGACCGGACGTCAGGTGCTATACATTGCTCCTCGTCTCACCCCACACCCAGCAGCCTCCCACACCATCTAGGCAGCAACACTCTTTTCAGCAATACACTGCTTATAAGACACAATCCTGACATTAGAAATGTTTGGCGGACAAAATACGATTGGAATCAACTTGCCAAATAAGGACAACAATACTTTTTGCCATCGTATCAAATTTATTTTAGCATCTATTGATGCCTATTCTAAGATTAACATCCGGCGTACGCGAAATATTGGCCCCTCAAAACATACAACATCTAAAAGCAAACACAATTTTTACAACACAAATGCATCCGCATGAACAAAGTCCAGTTTCTGTATTAAACATTGTTGGGTTCCTTGCTGTGCCATTTCAGGGATGCTCGGATAACGTATTTGTGAAATGCAGCAGCTACCGTAGCTCCAATAAGAGGACCAACCCAGAAGATCCACTGCAATGTAAGAATCAAAATTTAATTCCATAAAATCTGCAATACTGATAAATAGAAAACAACAGAAAGGAGACTATTATCCTCTTCTTACATGGTCGTCCCAGGATTTCTTATGGCCATAAATCACGGCTGCTCCAAAGCTTCTGGCAGGATTGATGCCCGTTCCAGTGACGGGAATGGTTGCCAAGTGTACCATGAATACAGCAAAACCAATTGAAACCGGAGCCAAAGCCTGCGCCAATCAGTATATTAGCATCTATTAATAGATTAAATAATCAGTGTATTATACATAATAATAAAATTGCTTACTGCATACACGTTCAAGAAATGGACAATGATAACGTACAGGCAAGGTTCACATGGAAATTCCTCACCAGAAATCGTTCACATGGAATTCCTCACCAGAAATCGTCGAGAGCGAGGTGCACATCCCATTTCCAAAAGAAATAGTCCGACTGGAAATTTCACTTCCAAGGAGAACATTACGATCTCTCTCATTTATAAGACGGAATCTTAGGAAGGGCAGAGCACGACATGCAACACCAAAAGTCACGTCGTTGCCAGACAAATACAACGCTAAACACAGAAACACGTCAAACAATTTTACAACAAATTGTAATACTGGACACGCATCAAACTATTTTACAACAAACTATAACAAACTATTAGAATATTTTTTGGCAACCGCCATGGAGGAGGCTGAACTAAAAACAGATAATGAAACCTTTGACATTCCAACTCTAGCAATTGCGAGAAAACTCAGAACACAGTCTTGGCCTCATGGTCGAAACCCTGGTACAGAACCTAGAGATTATATGTCATATTATGGAAGGACCTCGCTTATAAAAGAAACCAGTTCCAAAAAAAGGGCGCGGCCTACCTGAGAACAATGACTCATAATGAGAAATCAACTTGCTCGCCTACAGATAGCACCAGAGCTGCCGCATGCAGAAAGCCCACTAGAGCTTCCGCATGCAGATAGCCATGTGGCAGTAAATTCTCTCTGAAGTTTGTGTCAGTGAATTATATGTAGTTTGGATATAAAAATCTTTAGTGAATTATATTTAGTTTGGATATAAAAATCTTTTGCACCAGAATATTTAGTTTGGATATAAAAATCTTTTGCACGAGAAAACCTTGGATAGCAGAAAAGTTGAATATCTTTTGCACCTGAAAACTTTGGATATCAGAAAAGTTTGCGGCAAGGACAGGCAGAAGAGGTATCAAAAACTTAGGATATCTTACTTTTACCCGTCTTGAAACCTGCGAAGCCCGCAATAAGACCCTCAACTTTGTTGGCCAATCAGCAATTACATAATAAATTTTATATTATTTTTTAATATGAAAACTTTGGTTAAAATTGTGATGTATAGCAATATTTTTTGGTCAAACAAGAGATTAATAGGCAGTCAACGCACGATCGATTGCTAAGAGTCCCAGGCAGGGACTAATAAGTCAACGCTAACTAGTTAAATAAAAAACTAGATGTTATTTTGCATGGACTCCATATGGTTATATTAAATACATTTCAGATTAATTTTTAAATTAATAAATTAATTAAAATAAATAAATAGTTATTTATTTAAATTAAAAATTATAATAATTATTAATTTAATTAATTTAAGTAAAATATTAATAAAAATTATTATATACATCAAATTAATAAAATTGAGAAAAAACAAGTCAAGTCACAATAAGTTGAATTGAGAAAAAACCTAGGTTATGTTTGGTATACATCACAATTGTCCAATAAGTTGAATTGAGAAAAAACCTAGGTTATGTTTGGTATACATCACAATTAAGTAAGTAGATGAGTATAAATGAGTGGTTAATTCAATAAAAATTAAGCACATAGGTTTAAAAGAATTATAAAAATAGTTGTTTGGTTACAATAAAAAGTTAAATAATAATATGTATTATAAATTTTTAATTTAATTTAAATAACATTATAAATAATTTATTTATTTATTTATTAAATTGTTTAATTTAAAAATTATTATTATAAATAATTAATTGATTTTTAAAATATATAAATTATAATCATAATAATAATAATTTAATTTTAAAGTTATATCAATTTTTATATGTTTTATTGTATTAGGTTTTGGGGTTTTGTTTGTTTATCGATAAGCGACACCTCTAAGTAGCAATTTGGTTGTTGACAAAAACTTTCTTTGTTTATCACATAAGGGGCACCTTTAATAACAATTCGATTGTTACACCTCCAGTAACAATTTGATTGTTGACAAAAATCTTCCTTGTTTATCAGATATGGGACACCTCCAATTAACAATTTAATTGTTGACAAAAATGTTGGTAGTTTTAGTGATTGGGAGCACACTTTGTTCTCCCATCCATCTATGTTACATTCCAAAAGACATATTTAAGGCTCAAAGAGTAATTTTCAATTAATAAAATATGTAACTGCACATTTTAACTATTCATATGACACATTTAAGATGATTAAATATGTGTATTTGTGTACTCAATTATTATCCCACATCTTAATTTTAACTCTTTTACATTTTGGCCCTTTGTTGGCATATTTTTTAGCCAATTTTACCTCATATATGGTATGAAATAAGTCTACATAATATGACTCCCACGAATTGTTTTAAGGGTTTGAATGCATTTATGGATTTTAAAACACATTTTAAACTAAAAATTACAAGATCACTAAAAATTGTATTTTTAAATTCTAGCCTGAAAAAACAAAACTTAAAACAATTAGAGTATGCCTATTATCATACAAAAATGCACATCTTCACTTTAAATTTTAAATGTCTCTTCTCCTGAATGTGGAGTGGAGGGTGAACGATGCATTTGTGCAAAATTCCAAGGGTAGATTTCCAACGAGTCATCTTAAATTTACCCTTTTCCAAAAGCCACCCTTTTTCCTTTTATATTAGGAGAATCAATAGATATATCACCTATCACTGAGGAGGCCCAGGGTTAAGTAAGAGGGATTGGCCCTATACTCTTGGGCCTAATTTAATCTCCCACAATCCACACTAGGCAAGTAAAATTAGTTTCAAATACGAGTGGAACCCGTATTAGTTAACAAATACTTTCTGGTGTGGGACATCCACTATTTAGCCTAGCCCAATGGGATTTATGAAAGTCATCCTTGTCTCTGAATGATAGTTGGGGATGAAGGTGTGCATGTGTATGACCTTTCTAATTGTAACTATAAAGTGTAGGCCCATCCTTTAAGTAGATGAGTAAATATACAACATATACAACTAGATATACAAATGATCTTTCAACATAGACAACTAGATATACACATGTTCTTCCAAAGTTCATAATAAAAAGAGTTTCATCATCTAGCTCAAAATGCTTATAATTCAACTTAAGAATATGATAAGTTAGTTTCTCATACCATGCACAAGATGCTTGTTTCAAACCATAAAATGAATTCATTAGCTTGCATATCTTTTGTTATTTACCTTTGAAAAAAAACCTTCTAGTTGAAACATGTAAACAAGTTCCTTCAAATCTCCATTTAGGAAAACATTTTTTACATCCATATGATGAATTTCCATTCCTGTCTGAGCTACAATAGAAAAAAAGGTTCTAATAGTGCCCCATTTAACTATAGGAGCGAAAGTTTCTATGTAATCAATACCTTCTTTTTGTGCATATCCCTTTGCTACAAGTCTTGCATTGTACTTGTCAAGTGAACCATCAACTTTATATTTGGATTTATAAGCCCTCTTGCAACCAATGGGTTTGATGCCAATAGGAGGGTCCACCAACCTCTAAGTGCCATTTTTAATCAGTGCATCATATTCCCTTTGCATTGAATTTTTCCATTGATTACAACTAACGACTTCTTCGAAACAAGTAGGTTCACCATCAACAAAGAAATTATACTCGGAAACATGAGAACAATTACTTGAAGAACTTCTTGTTTCAAAATCATCGTATTTTCATGGAAACGTTATGATACAAGTTGATTTTCATAGTGGTTGTTCATCTTGTGGAGGAAGTTTCTCATCTTGTGGAGCAAACCCTTATGGAATGTAAGTACTTTATGTCCCCGCAGAAACACTTCTATCATCCAATTTTTCTTCAGCAGAACCATTATCATCATTGAGAGGTAACTTTATTGAAGGAAATCCCACAAACTAATCTAGAATGGGAATCCCCCCTTCATGATGTGGAATATTATTATCAAATTCATAATAAAATTTCTTAGACATAAACTTTTATAAATTATTAAGTTGTCTATCAAATGTGGATGTATCTTTATTAGATTAAAAAAAACATCATCTCTTGAAAAAGTAAACTTCTTATTCTCTTCAGCATGCAACCTGTATGCCTTAGAAGTAATATAATATCCCCAAAATATACATTTTCTACTTCTTACACTCAACTTGTGTTTTTTCTACATCGCAATTCATATGGAGTTTTATTGTTGATAACAAAAGAAGAGCAATGGTTTCTGATATAGGCTATACAAAGTAATGATTCTCCCTAAAACATGAGCTTTACATTTTTAAAGAACATCATTGATGTTACTATATTAAGCAATGTTTTGTTGATTCATTCTGCAATACCATTTTGTTGTGGATTATAGGGAATTGTGGTTTGGTGTTTGATATCATTATCTTGCAAATAATTTTCAAAAACATGTGAAGTATATGCTCCACCATTATCAGTCATTAGAGTGTCTATATTAAGTTGATTTTCATTTGTAATCAAGAGATGATTTTTTTAAATACATCAAAAACTTGTGACTTTTCTCTTAAAATATAGACCCAACACATCCTCGAATAATCATTAATGAATGTCAATATTTATTTATTACCATTTGCAATAGAAACAAGCATAGGTCCACATAAATATGAATGTATGAGACCTAATTTTCTTGAATCTCTAGAAGTAGAACTTTGAAAATACTCTTTATTGTTCTTCCCCAAAATACGAGAATTACATGGAGTAAATTTTATTTGAACTATTGGAAGCCCCGCAATCCCTGTTGGACATGGAATCCCCCCACAACATGTTTTGGGGCTCAAAGACCAAGTTTTGGTCAAATAATGTTGTAAAACTTCGCGAATTGCTGGCACAAAGCACGAAATGCATGTTGAGTCATAGGGTTGTCCGCCCTAAGTTTTGTAATGTAATGTCGGCCTACCCATGGTCCGCAGACCATGGGATTGTATAAATAGAGTGAAGCTCTAAGTTGTAAAGATAAGGAGGAAGAAATAGATGGAAACAGATGGAGTCTAGAATATAGAAAGCATAGAGTAAAGGTCTAAGTGTCATGGGTCATAGTAGTAGGAAGAGGCTTTGTAGCTGAGTGCGTAGAGGCCTAGTAGAGTCCATAGCTGAGTCCGTAGACCCCTGGAGCTAAGTACGCATGGTGGAGTCGAGTCTGTAACCCAGGAAGAAGAATAATAAAGAGAAGTTTGATTCCAAATCTTGTGTATCTATGCTTGTCCTATTTCCTGTTTAAGTATATTGTTTTCTTTATCACGTGCACTTATATGAATACTGAACATTGTTATATATAACTAGAGACATACTGATAAGCTAAGTGATTGACAATTATTGGGTTAATAGTAAGGAATTGGGTAATAACATGGATCGTGCCTCGAGGAGGGCTGTTGAAAGGTAGCATCGTAGGCTGCGAGGTACTGATAGATGCACGTAGCAATGTGTGCAAGGAAAAGCTGTGAACCACTGAAATTCATCAGACATCTCTAGGGTGCGTAAACCTGGTTCTAACACCCTCCCATACTACTTCGGGTGAGACCTCAGTTTGTGCTCCGTGGGTTGTTGCCAAAAGGGCCAGCAGTACCAGGATTTGTTTGGATAAATCATCTCTGAACCAGGGTCAGGCGCCAATAAGCCAACAAATGGTTCTATTTTCCGAGACCGGGATCTGCATAAGGGATGTATGATGTCATGTAATTAGAATCCAACAAAGAAAGAAATTTAAGGGTGGTTGGACAAGAAGATTCATGAGTTTGCACCATAGGAAAACAGGAATCCACAAGTATCTAAGGAACACTGGTTCGAGTGCTACTTATATATGGAAATCCACAAAATTTTCTTTGCACCCTTTCATTCTGAACTGTATGAGTGGATCACGAAGCTAGCAGACAGTCAGGGAAGGTGTAGGATCGACAAACCAATCGTGTGGACTTCAAAATTAGTGTGAAGACTAGAAACATTAGGAAATAAGATCACACAAGCTATGGACCATTGGCTTGATCAAATTACAAGAGGACTTATCACTGAGTTCGCAGTAGATACAACCATCAACTACAGTGAGGCAGAACACCGCTTCCTCAAAGGACCACGAGGTAAGCGTATTAAATCTTTGAACACTTGGATTAAGATGCTATTGTGTGAAAAGCGGGTTATGCAAATAAATTAATGTTTGGGACTACGCGAAGTGGGACGATCTGCAGAAGTGGAGGTAGTGAAGAATTAGAAACTAGTCCCTTAATTTCCCCTCGTGGGAAAGTGAGGAAGAGAAAGTTTTTTCAGGAAGCAAAGTTAGTCTGATAAGGAAGCGAATTCTGTGCTTACCACCTCCACCTACACCGCCACCCATCTCACCCTCTTCACCTCCATCTCCACCCACCCCACTTCCACCACCACCATAGTTCAGTATGGCGAGCGTGATCAAACTGTCGGTATTCAGAGGAGTAGGGAATGAAGATCTGGACCAATTATGGTTCATGGTAAGGGCGGTATGGGAAGCACAAGGAGTCGTGGATGATAATATAAAGAAGGCTATGCTAGTAAGTATGTTGCAAGATCACGCATTAACATGGTACATTAAGCATTCTAATGACCATCCAAAAGCAGGAATTGCAGAAATATAGAATGTGCTGAAGAAGGAATTTAGATGGCCAAAGTTGGAGACATAATTGGTTATTGGGTTCAAGGAGAACGCGATGCTCCTGGGAGAGACCCCTTGGGACCTGGAACAAAGACTGAAGAGTATGATTCGTGAAGCCAACATGACTTTGATGGATGGACAACACTGTGCATGGTTTGTAGCATCACTAACACCACATTTAAGGACAACATTGTCACAACAAAAGCTTTCCATGTAGGCTGAAACATTGGAGATGGTAATGAGATTGCATGAGACCCCTATACAAGATCCTAGTCTGGGAATCCAAAAAATCCATGCGCAACTGCAAAATCTATGTCTGGAGATGCAGAGTTTGAAATAGGACAGGACATCTCGATCAGAGGCGCATGAGGAGGTATGATTAATAAAATGCAAAGGCAAGGGGCATGACAAGGACCATTGTCTAGTATTCACAAATTACTTGGCAGGAGGAGGGTCTATGCCATTAAGACCCTGGGGACAAGTAGGACCAAGCACGACGCCTGCACTATGGTGCGCGGTCTGTCAGATAGGAGGAAAACACACTACACATAATTGTCATCTATTGCAGAAGTATATGCAGACGTCCTAGCAATTGTTTTGTAATTTCTGCAGGTTGGTAGGCCATGATGAACACACCTGTAGAAGCTACAAACTAATGATGGATCAAACTCTTGCCTACAAGATGCAGACTGAAACGCGAGCCCTTGACCCAAATGTAGGAATGGCGCACGCTCGATTTCAGGGGCGCAAACAAGGTCAAGGTGGAATGGGACTAGGAAGGGGTCACAGACAACTAATTTGGTACACTTGAGGAGGGCCATGACACTATGCCCGCAATTGTACAAATCCGACAAGGACATCATGTTTGTATTGTTCTCAGTTTGATCATGAGGTAGAAGACTACCCTACATTGATAGCAAGGTTGTGTGAAAAGGGGGTACTCCAGCCTCCTCCGACTCGGAATTTGCAAATGATGAGGTCTGAGTTGCACGAAGAAGACCTAAATGTAAACATATTGCTTAGAAGCAATATCACCACTGGCGATGATAAAAGTAAGCAATCGGAAGAAAGTGCTTGGGTTCATAAGGTGTTTAGTAAATTTAGTGTGTCCTAAGTTGCTACATTAATTATCAATCCGGGAGTTGTAGACTGATGAAGTGTGGTGCACTATATGTGCAAGACATCCCCTTTCTTACCTTTTTGTCGTTTCCAATTTTTATTTTGTTTTGGGGAATTTTATCTTCGTTTATCTCCTAATATGAATGGAAATCCTCTCCCTGAGTTTTAAGAATACTCTAGAAGGCAAGTATGGATATAGATTTTAAGGAAATTGTCTTCTATAATGATTTCCAGAACTTAACACTTCAGAGGGTCTTAGAACATACTAGTGAACAAGAATAAAAATGTGTTTCTATTCAAATCAAGAAAATAATGAACTACTGATCATGAAACCATTATCTCTGCTGCTATCTAAATACAGAAAAATGAATTAAGCTACTACACTCAAACAAATCAAAAACTGTGATCTAGTAAAAGTAAAATCAATTCACATCATTCATAGTCTGATACCTCGCCAAGAAGTCTAAGCTATGGCTTTCAGAGATAACGTCAATGACATGAGAAAGTTGATGTCTAATTGTAAAAAAGTAAAACTAAAATCAAATCACATCATTCATAGTCCGATACCTCGCCAGGTAGTCTAAGCTATGGCTTTCAGAGATAACGTCACTGATATGAGCAAGTTGATGTCTAATTGCAGGAAAGTAAAAAATAAAATAAAATCACATCATTCATAGTTCGATACCTCGCCAGGTAGTCTAAGCTATGGCTTTCGGAGATAACGTCAATGATATGAGAAAGTTGATATCTAAACTAACTAACAAAGCAAGTGAATAAGACTAAAATCAACAAAACAGAACTGGAATTAAAAAAATTAAGAAAAGCAAAGTTAGTAGAGAGGCTAATTTCATGTCACTAATTATTGTGAAAATTGTATGAAAATTCCTGGGCCTACTCTATCCTGAAACATACACACATTGATCAGTGTTAACAACAATATACAAAACTTGAAAAATCATGTACAGGAATGAAATGTTAATACCATAGAAAATGAAATATACACATGTGGATAGCTATGATATATGTGCAATGGAAATAAAGAAACAATGCATAAAAACTTTACAGCAATAAGGAAAACGAAACCTCAGCGTGCAGGGCCCCTCTGCATGGCCTTGGTCAATAGGCTATGAGTCCAAAATTATGCTCACGCAGTCATATAAAAAGAGAGTCTTCTTTATAATTAAAAATAGAGGAAGAATCCTCTCGTTACCATAGTGGGATTAGTGTCACGGCACAGTAGACTTAACAAAAAAATTACATCAACAAAAGACTAACTCTATGCATTTGGAAACGCGTTATTTATTAAAAAAGCTTTATAAATATTTTCCTGTGAAACTACGTCAACAGAGGACACGTAAAAGATAACATCCATGAATTTATCATAATGGTTGTCGATATTATTCAACCTATCAAAAGTGGCTGTTGGATTCGCATCATAGGGTAGTCTACAGCTATGAACATGACCCCAGGGATCTAGGAACGGCCACGAATCCTTCACGCGTTTGAAAACGGAGTCCTGTCGCTGTAGGACTCCTCTGTTTGACACCGCTTGACCACTGTTGACCACAGATTTCGTTAATGAATCCGGCTGAACCAATAGGACCTGATCCATGTCTAGGTCATTCCTGATCTACCCACGTGTCCTGTTTTGCCTGATGAAACCTGCAACCTGGAGTTTAACAAAAAAAACTACGGAAAGTTGAATCAGCTGCGGAAGGTGGCCGCATTCCGTAGCTAATGAGAAAAATCTAAGCCAAACAGCAAACACAAAAGCATAGTTAGAAAACCACTTAAATGCTCTTTTAAAATCAATATGTAATGATTTTGATAGCTTATGCGGTCCAGGTGAGGGGAAAAAGTCTAGGAAAGTGTGTAGGAGATATGTAGTTTCAGGACTCAACATACCCCCACTGTGAAGGTGTTGCATGTCCTAATGCAACCAAAACTTTGACCCTCCTCATTTTAATTCATGTGTTCTGAGACCTCCGCCAACACATCCAGCCTTCGTTTCTTCTTTCTTAGGACCACTGTCATCCTCGACTTCCTCATTAGGCAGTTGAATTTGAGGTTGATGAGAGCCCTGCTCAACCTCTTGTTCATTTTATTCAATTTTCTACTTTTCCTTTTCCATAGCCCAAGATGCAACATGGTGTTTTCGTGAATAATCTTATCTAACCTGCCCTGTTCTTTCAATGTTTCATTTTCTCTTTTGATGTGTCTATTTAGGACCTCTAGCTCAAAAACTTCCTGTTTTAGTGATTGGATTTGAGCTTATTGGGCTGTATTAGGCTGGGTAGATGAAGTGCCTTGGTCTGTGGCTATTTTCTCCACTGTCTCAATATAATCATACATTTCTTGCTGGATTGGATCTCTCTCAGGTGTAGTCTTCGTTGGGCCATCCCCAAAATATGGTTGAGAAGGACTAATCTCAAAATCTGGCCGAGAAGGACTATTTTCAAAATCTAGCTGAGGAATAGGAGTATGGTGTGGGCCACGACAAGGAGGGATTGCTAAAGGTTTTTCCGGTGTTTCCCCTACTAAATCAATAAAGCAGGGCCCTTTAGTTTGTACTTTCCTCAATTTTCCTTTAAGTCTGGAGCTCCTCCTCAAATTTTGTGAACTAGTGTCTTCTTTCTCCACACTCTGTTTTTATTTCCCTTTTCTCTTTGTTGCAGCTGACTATTCGTGAAGGTAAATTAGTCTTTCAGACAGTATTTGGTGGTCCTAGAGGAAGGTTTTGTGGTTTGATAGAAAACCTCAATATTTCTTTTCCCTTTTGATTTTCTTGGCTTCTTACCCTCAGTTCTTTCCTTCCTACTTTGAGACAGTTTTTCTTCCCTACTAGTTTCTTTAACTATGTTAGTATGAGTGTCCTGAATTCTAACACTTGTTTTCTTTATTTTGCTTTTCCTTGATGAGCTGCTTTCAAGTGTTTCATGTGGATCTTGAAAGAAATTTCTAACCAAAAACTGCTCCCAGGTGTCATCCTTTTCCTTCAATTGTTTTTCAATCAAAATTTTCACAAGGCTGTGATGGTACAGGTGGGGTTCTATGTCCCCCAGATTATTTTGGACGGTGATGGACATATTTTTCAGGCTATTTAACAAAAAGTAAGGCAAATTAACAATTTTATTTTCTAGAAAATTCATCAGCAATCGGGTGTGGTACATATACATTGATCTGAATCATCTCTCACATGTGATAAATTTCTGGATTATCAATAATAGACTGGCCCACTTTTCTTCTAAAGCAGAGATAGGGATTCCACATTTGAAAATGGCTATATCCATACCTGGATTGCGTAGGATAACCCTCCATGCTCTCTCGTCAAAGCTTTTATTTTTGAACCATCATTCTCCCTCTTGTGTGAGTTCTGTTGCGGCTACTATGGATGCCTCTGTGACTGAGAATTTAAGGTCTCCAACCTTAGCTTCCATGCCATCAAAAGACCTCACAAAAGTCTTCGTAATTTCTTTGTTGTAGCCTCTGAATTTCTAAATGAATTGTAGCCACCGTGCCTTCCTTAGCATGCTTTTCAATTGCAGATACCCTTCCATAAATTTGGGCCCTTCCGGTTCTGCTCTTAACAGAGGACCCATTCCTTCCCCTGCTTTAAAATACATCTGCATGAGTGATAGACTGACGGAGGTGAGACGGTTGTGCTTTTGAAATGAACTTTGCTCATACCTTGGAACTTACCACTTCTGTCCACTGACCTTTGATTGGTTGCTTCCTGATGATGCTTCTAGGTGCTTTATATCTTCAGGAGATCTTCCTTTTTCCATACCTGCATTTGATTTTCATTATCATTTAACTAACATCTGATTGTCAGTGTTGAATAACGGAGTGATGGCTATGGAATTAGATTTTGGCTATGGAAACTGACACAGTGATCATATTACTGAATGGAGATGGATAAATGATGACTGAGTGAATGAAAACTGGTCATAAAAGGAATTTTATTGGTGGAATGAAATGAAATGAAGTGAAGTGAAATGAATTGGAGTGAAATGTAGTGGAGTGAAATGAAGTGAAGTGCAATTTCATGAAACTATGAATACAATGAGAATTTTTTTTTTTTTGGAAAATATAGGGCGTCAGGAGTTCCTGATTTTCGCCCTGTATTTTCTGTATAAGACTGCCAATCAATGATTGGTTTTTAGGCTTATACACATTATTATTATTATTATTATTATTATTTTGTTTTTGTAAAAACAGAAAAGAACAAAGGCTAGGCTGGTGGAGAAGAAGGATTCTTCTTCACCAGTCTTATTGCAGAACTATCTTGAAAGATTTTGACAAATTCCTATTTTGAGAGTGGCTTATGATAGATCTTTAATCTGTGGCTATTCACAATAAGAGGAGTTTGATGTTCATCAATGGTTTTGATTCTTACCGCTCCATTGCTAAAGATTTTTTCAATCTCATATGGCCCAAGCCAATGAGTCTGAAATTTTCCTTTGAAATCTTTAAACTTGGAATCGAATAGCAATGCCCAATCTCCTTTTTGAAACTTTTTCTCCTTGATGTATTTGTCATGCCACTTAGCTCTTTGATATTGAACTAGATCAGTTCTTAGGATTGATTCTTGTCTGATCTCATCTAGCTCATTCAACTGCTCCATTCTATGCTTTTGGGCTTTTGATAGATCCATTCCCAACTGAACTACCATCTTGAATGTTTTGACTTGGAACTCAATGGGGAGCAGGACTTCTTTCCCATAAACAAGTTCATAGGGAGAATGTTCTGTTGTATTCCTCCATATAGTTCTGTAGCCCCACAAGGCTTCAGGAAGCCTTTCTGCCCAATCTCTTCTATGTAGATGAACAATATTGGTGATGATGCCTTCAATAACTTTGTTTTAGACTCAACTTGACTATTTGCTTGCGGATGGTAAGAAGTAGATTTTCTGTGCTTGACTTTTTATTCTTCCATCAGCTTCTCCACCAGGTTGGATGTGAATTGACTTCCATAATCTGTCACAATTTCTCTTGGAACACCAAAGTGAGTAAAAATATCCTCATAAAGAAAACTAACAACTGAATGCTCAGTATCAGAAAATAATGCTTTGGCTTCTACCCATTTAGTGACATAATCACTACATACCAATATATAATTTCTTTGTTTAGATGGTGGGTTAATAGGTCCAATGAAATTTAAAGCCCATTTTTCAAAGGGTTCGATGAGTACCTGTGGCTGCAATGGCATTTCATTTGAAAGGGTAGGTTTCCCTACTCTTTGGCAGCTGTCACACCTTTTGAAATATTGTTTTGCATCTTTGAAGAGGGATGGCCAATAATATCCTAAAGAGAGGATTTTATAGGCTGTCCTTTTGTCAACAAAGTGTCCACTACATGGTTCATCATGACATGCTTTGAGGATATCAGGTATTTCATCTTCCCTAACACATATTCTGATCACAAGATCTGGCCCTGTTTTAAGCAATTCGTTAGAAATCCATGAATATTTTGAACTCTCTTGAATAATCTTTCTTCTTTCACTAGGAAATAAATGTGGAGGTAGTTTCCCTGTAACCAAATAGTTAGCTATATCTGCATACCAAGGGGTCTTAGTAGTTATTGCAAATAAATATTCATCAGGAAACTTGTCCTCTACAGGAGAATCTTATTTAGTATTCTGAATCCTAGACAAGAAATCAACTACTATATTTTGTTTCCCTAGTCTATCCAACACAGTAATATTGAATTCCTATAAAAGTAGGAGCCACCTTGTAACTCTGCCATTAGCAATAGGTTTTTTCATTAGATATCTAATTGCGGAATGATCAGTATGAATAAAAGTTTCACAGCCTATTATATAATGTCTGAACTTATTGATTGCATGAACAACAACTAAGAATTCTTTTTCAGTCACAGTATAGTTCAACTCAGTGGGAGTTAAATTTTTACTGGTATAGTAAATGGCATAAGGAACTAAATATTTTTGACCCAAACACAGCTCCTAAAGCTGTATCTGAAGCATCTATAGAAATATGGAAAGGAAGTTTCCAATTTGGTCCTCTCAAGATAGGCACTTCAGATATTCTTGTTTTCAAAGTTTCAAATGTTGATTGGCAATCAGGATCCCATTTGAATTCACAGTATTTTGTAAGCAGTTTGAAGAGTGGAGATGCTATTTTAGTGAAGTTTTCAATAAATCTTCTATAATATCTAGTGAATCCAAAAAAACTTCTAACATCTTCTTGACAATTTTGAATAGGCAACTTGGAGATGACTTCAACTTTTGATCTATCAACTTTAATCCCATCCCTTGAGATATGATGTTCCAAAACAATACCTTCAGTAAATATCATAAAGCATTTTTCATGGCTTAGTGAGAGGTTTGTTTCTTTACATCTTATAAGGACTTTTTCCAAATTTTCTAATGCCTCTTCAAATGAATCACCATAAACTATAAAAGCATCCATATAAACCTCTACACAATCATGGATTAGATCAGAAAAAATTCCTAGTATTGCTCTTTGGAATTTTTCTGGTGCATTACATAATCCAAAAGGAAGCACTCGATAAGCAAAAGTTCCCCATGGACAGGTAAATGTGGTCTTATCCTGATCTTCAGGTGCTACCTGAATTTGATTATAACCACTAAAACCATCCAGAAATGAAAAGTACTTTTGCCTGCAAATGTATCTAATACTTGATCGGTAAAGGGCAAGGGAAAGTGATCCTTCAAAGTTGCTTTATTCAATTCCCTGTAATCAATGCATACCCTCCATTTACCATTATTTTTGGGTACTATAACCAAAGGAGAAACCCATCAACTATCTAAAATTGGATAAATGAAGTTTACATTGAGTAGCTTTTGGAGCTCTTCTTTCACTATCTCCCTAAGATTTGGATTCATCCTTCTCTGAGGTTGTCTGATTGGTCTACTATTTTCCTCGATATAGATATGATGGATGCAAGTCTTAGGGTCAATATCTTTCATATCAATATACTCCCATGCAAATGTAGTAGAATGTTTTTGCAATATTTTGGTTAGCTCTTCCTGTTGTGATTTTTCCAAATTTTTGCTGATATTCAATGTTTTACCTAGAAGAATCTCAATGGTAGAACTACCGAACTCTTCCATAGAGTAAAGAGACATTTGTCTTGATGATAAGTACTCTATATCATAATCTAATTGAAATTGTGTGTGTTCATATTCTGAATATGTTTCAAAATTTTCAATGTGTTCAGAATTTGACTATCTTCACTGATTTCAGAAATGGTAAAGACAGGTTGTATAATGTCCTCATCATCAACCCATTCATTATCTCCTACTTCTGTAATTGCTTTTGCTGGAGGATACAGATTGAATTTCTTTGTCGAACTACCGTCAGAAATGTATATATCTCTAGATCTACAACTAATGAAAGCATCAGCTGTGGCTAGCCAAGGTCTTCCTAAGATGAGTGGGTGCCCTCCTAAATTACTCTTGGGAGTCAAAACCATGAAATCCACTGGATATTCCCAAGAATCTAAGGAGACTGAAATAGCTTCTAATACACCATCTAGTTTGATTATTGATCTATTTGCAAGTTGCAGTAAGGTGGGTGTAAAAAGAAGATTAGGAAGTTTAAGCTGTTCCATAGTCTGTCTACTCATAATGTTGATAGCAGTGCCTAAGTCAATCAAAGTATTTGGAATTTCTATCCCATTTATATGTGTCTTGACAATTGGACTACCTGGATCTACATATTTCTTCATGGTAATTTTTCCCATCATGATATCGGCAATTTTTCCTACCAGGTGGATTCTTCTTGTATCTCTTGGTTTCCTTCCTGGTCTCTTAAGACTCAACTCCTTTATTGTTTTTGCTAGAATAGGAATCCCTCTAATGGCTTGTAGCAAGGGAATCTTGATAGAGACATTATTTAATTCATCTAAAAAATCATAGTCAGGCAACAAGATTTGTTTTTCTACCACTTTGTCAATTTGTAATCGTTCAGGGAAAGGAGATGTGGATGAAGATGCAGGTTGCTCAACTATGGGAGTTGTGGGAGTTGACTCTTTTTGTTTGTCTTTTTGAATGTTTGGGTTTTGAAGAGATGCTTCCTTAGAACCTTTATTGGCTTTAAGAGAATCCTCGTCAGAGGTATCTTGCTCTTGAACATCTATAGAAGGTTTTTCTAAAACTCTACCAGACCTGAGTTATACATCATTGAGAGGAACAATCATATAGGTAGGAAATGGTTGTCATTCTACCATGTAAGCATTCTGAGGATTTTTTTTGTTGGGATTTGGAAATGGCTGGGTAGGTAGTTGATTTGTCTTTTGTTGAAATGGAAGCAAGAGTTGAGAATTTGGATTTTGTTGAGAAGGTTGTTGTTGTAGAAATGGTAATGAAAGTTGTGGGTTTTGATTTGGAAGTTGTGGATTTTGTTGATTTTGAAAATATGGAGGATCTTGATAAAATTGAGCAAATCTCCCATAAGGATTTTGCATTCCTTGTGCCCATGATTGGTATGGATTTTGAGATTGGGGCCAAGGTTGTTGCCAAGAATTCCAATTCGGTGGGAGTTGAAAATTCATAGGATTGTTAAATCCTTGATTTTGTGGCCCCTGCCATGGTCTTCTTGAAACAAAACAAAGGGACTCTACTGAATTTCGATCTTCCTGAAAGACAGCTTTGAGCCCAGGAATTGAAGGAAAATCCTTGGTTTCATGGCTTTCTAAGAAAATCACACATGTTTCTACAACTTTTACATCCAAGGGACATTCCCTTAAAGCATGTTTCTTTTTACATTTTGGACAAAAGATGGCTAAGGCTTCGTATTCTACTTTCTATTTGTTTTGTATTTTAAGGGTGTCTAGTTTTTCACTAAGGCTCCCTAGAATATCAGTTTTGAACTCATCAAGCATATTGGCAATCTCTGCCCTACTTACTGATCCTGCAAATTTGTTTGCTCTAATAAGAGAAGGATCTCTAGGCCCTTTTCCAGTTTTAGATTTTCCCCTTGAGATATTGACACATAATTCTGCTATGGCATGGAGTGGAAGTTGAGAAATATCTCCCTTCCCCATCATGTTTAAAATATCTATCCATTCATCTCTAATGGCTTTTAATAGAAGGGCTTTCAAGGTTTCCTCATCTAAATTACTCATTTTTGCTCTCTTTAAGTTGTATTGAAATCTTTCAAGTAAATCCTCTAAGTTTTCATCTTCTTTTTGCATCATCTTGAATACCTCATCCTTATGATTGGTGGGCATACAATAATCCAGGTATCTATACAAAAAAGTTTGTTTCATATCATTCCAAGTCCTAATAGATTGAGTGACTAATCCCATGAACCATTTCAAAGCAGGTCCTTTCAATGTTGAAGGAAACAATTTGAGTTTTTGAGAGTCTTCCATATAGTCATAGGTTCAGCACAAGACTTCAAACTCAAATAGGAATGTTTCAGGATCCTCACTCTGCAACCCATAAAATTTTGGGAGGAAAGATGGTGAAATTGTTTTCATTGTTGTATGGGTTTCCTCATCAGCTATAGGGAATCCAAATGAGTTATCTCCATCCCTATTTCCCCCATTGTTACCTATACCTCCTCCATTATTTCCTCCTCCTCTACCTCTACCTCTACCCTCTCCTCCAAATCCATTAACTACTTCCTCTGTCATGGTAGTTTCCTCAAAGTTCTCAGAGTCCTTTGGTTCTTCTATTAATAGCGAATGAGGAAGAGTTTCTATCTCTCCTTCTCTAGGTGATTCTACTTCTTTGATTACGATATGTTCCCCTGTAGAAGTGAAGAAAGGTTCTTCTCCTAGGTCAGGTTTAATGGATAGTGTGGGAGAGTCTCCTAATTCGCTGCTGCCCCTTGAATTCCAGGAATCCTAAGGCTCGGAGTATGAGTCAGAGATGATGGAGGTGTATCTTGTCTATGCCTTGAAGTAGTTGGAGTTGTGAAAATCGAACTTTTGGCCCTAGCTATAAACCTTCCCCTAGAATCTCTTGCTCTATGCATGTCATTCTTTTTTATTTTTATTTTTTCAAGTCAGGCTAATAATTCTCTTTCGGATCTTCCAAGTCACACTAGGTGCAAGAAGAGAGCATAATCAAGAAATTATTGAACTAATAACTCTTTTTTTCTGATTCTCCAGATCACACTAGGTGCAAGAGGAGAGCATACTTCCAGAAGTTATCAATTTTCCCTTCTTTTTTTGAATGTAAGAGATCGGCTACCTAGTTACACTTCCCTGGCAATGGCACCAAAATGTTTAGCCAATTTAGTGTGTCCTAAATTGCTACATTAATTATCAATCCGAGAGTCATAGACTGATGAAGTGTGGTGCACTATATGTGCAAGACAACCCCTTTCTTACCTTTTTGACATTTCCAATTTTTATTTTGTTTTGGGGGTTTTAATCTTCATTTATCTCCTAATATGAATGGAACTCCTATCCTTGTGTTTTAAGAATACTCTAGAAGGCAACTATGGATATAGATTTTAAGGCAATTATGTCTTCTATAATGATTTCCAAAGCTTAACACTTCAGAGGGTCTTAGAACATACTAGTGAACAAGAATAAAAATGTGCTGCTATTCAAATCAAGAAAATAATGAACTACTGATCATGAAACCATTATCTCTGTTGCTATTTAAATACAAAAAAATGAATTAAGTTTCTACACTCAAACAAATCAAAAACTGTGATCTAGTAAAAGTAAAATCAAATCACATCATTCATAGTCCGATACCTCGCCAGGTAGTCTAAGTTATGGCTTTCGGAGATAACGTCAATGATATGAGCAAGTTGATGTCTAATTGTAGAAAAGTAAAACTAAAATCAAATCACATCATTCATAGTCCGATACCTCGCCAGGTAGTCTAAGCTATGGCTTTCAAAGATAAGGTCAATGATATGAGCAAGTTGATGTCTAATTGCAGAAAAGTAAAACTAAAATCAAATCACATCATTCATAGTCCGATATCTCGCCAGGTAGTCTAAGCTATGGCTTTCGGAGATAACGTCAATGATATGAGCAAGTTGATGTCTAATTTGTAGAAAAGTAAAAACTAAAATCAAATCACATCATTCATAGTCCGATACCTCACCAGGTAGTCTAAGCTATGGCTTTCGGAGATAATGTCAATGATATGATAAAGTTGATATCTAAACTAACTAACAAAGCAAGTGAATAAGACTGAAATCAACAAAACAGAACTGGAATTAAAAAAATTAAGAAAAGCAGAGTCAACAGAGAGGCTAATTTCATGTCACTAATTATTGTGAAAATTGTATGAAAATGCCTGGGCCTACTCTATCCTGAAACATACACACACTGATCAGTGTTAAAAACAATATACAGAACTTGAAAAATCATGTACAAGAATGAAATGTTAATACCATAGCAAATGAAATATACAGAAGTGGATAACTATGAAATATGTGCAATGGAAATAAACAAACAATGCATAAAAACTTTAAAACAATAAGGAAAACGAAACCTCAGCATGTAGGGGCCCTCTTCACGGCCTTCGTCAATAGGCTATCAGTCCAAAATTATGCTCACGTAGTCATATAAAAACAGAGTCTTCTTTATAATTAAAACAGAGGAAGAATCCTCTCGTTACCACAGTGGGATTAGTGTCATGGCACAATAGACTTAACAGAAAAATTACATCAACAAAAGACTAACTCTATGCATTTGGAAATGCGTTATTTATAACAAAAGCTTCATAACTGTTTTCCTGTGAAACTACGTCAACAGAGGACACATAAAAGACAATGTCCATGAATTTAGCATAATGGTTGTTGAAATTATTCAATCTATCAAAAGTGGCTATTGGATTCACATCGTGGAACAGTCTACAACTGTCAAAATGACCCCAGGGATCTAGGAACAGCCACGAATCCTTCACGTGTTTGAAAACAGAGTCTTGTTGCTGTAGGACTCCTCTGTTTGACCACCGCTTTACCACAGTTGACCACAACTTTCCTTAATGAATCTGGCTGAACCAATAGGACCTAATCCATGTCTAGGTCATTCCTGATCTGCCCACGTGTCCTGTTTTACCTGATGAAACTTGGAACCTAGAGTTTAATAAAAACAACTGCAGAAAGTTGAATCAGCTGTGAAAAGTGGTTGCATTCTGCAGCTAATGAGCAAAATCTAAGTCAAACAACAAACACAAAAACATAGTTAGAAAACCACTTAAATGCTCTTTTAAAATCAATATGCAATGATTTTGATAGCTTATGAGGTTCGGGTGAGGGGAAAAAGTCTAGGAAAGTGTGTAGGAGATATGTAGTTTCAGGACTCAACACAAGGCTCCTACAAAGGAACCTGAATTTCATTTAGAACGTGCAATGGAGACATTCATGGAAGCTAAGAAGAGATTCATAGAGGCCTCCACTTCAGGTAGTAAGGATCAACTAGAACCAGGGATGGATCCTTCAATACTTACTACCTTTCTAGAGACATGCATGAAATTGCCGCGCGACAGCAAGGCAGTGAGAGGACTACAGGAACTTATCACTAGATGCGCGGGATCAGGAGAACCGCGTGTGGTCCGGAAACTTGGAAAGCATGCATTGCGCACAAGAATGGAAATGAGGTTGACTGCGCAAATCAGCGAGTATGAAATGGATCAGGTAATCCTGGATCTCAGATCGGACACAAATGTACTACCGAAACAAACATGGGAACGCATGGGCAGACCCATGCTACAATGGTGTCCTAGTCAATTGTGAATGGTGAACCAACAAAAGTTATTTCCCATGGGAAGATTACAAGGGGTAACAGTGGATATTGAAGGTGCAAGTGCGCTGGCGGATTTTGAAGTGATAGAGATTGTCGATGACAACAATCCCTATCCTATGCTACTAAGAATGGACTGGGCCACTGATATGAATGGGGTCATAAATCTAAAGAAGCGCAAAATGATTTTTGAGAAAAATTCACTACACGTAGTAGTACCGCTAGATCTCGTTGAGGGAGTGCGATACACTGAACTGGTGTGCGATGATGATGGTGATGACGATATCGATTGCATCTACAAGATAACCGCACAAGAACAGGATTTGGTGAATGCAACTATAGATGGTAGGATTTCGTGGGAGTGTGAAAGCTCCTACACTTCGAACTTAAATGAAGAAATAGAGTGATGGCATAATCAACTGCATGAAGTAACAATGCTTAATTGCAACATGATGGTTAGATCACTACGCTGCGTGAAAACAAAGGTAGGGGATCTACCTATGTATGACAGGTTGACAACAGTGGATGAATTCCTAAACAAATTTGAAAGTGCAGTTCCAGAGCAACAACGATTTGATGCTCTGAAATGGGCACTAAGCGTGACGCCTGCAAGGTGGTGGGATGTTCATTAGAGAAGCTTTGAGGACTGGCGTGGATGTAGAAGGATGATGCACCTACAATTTGGAAAAGCGTAGATGTGGCTAGTAGACAAGTATGACGGACGGGATGATCCACGTACACACCTCACAAAATGGACTAAGTTCTACGGGGAAGAGCCACAACCTGAATGGGTACATATTCTATCATACCCTCGATGTCATACCCATGAATTGGTATACTGAGAGAGAGCTCCATTATGGTATGAGCTAATGGGATATCTTGCACAAGGGATTTTTGTTAACTTTCACATTTGAAGATCTTTGGTGGGATACTGTTGACGATGCACTATAGGAAGTAAAAGCAGTTATCTTCAAAATACCTCAGGAGCCGATGGAAGTACTTTAGCCATAATGGGCGACACAACTAAGTTTCACGCTAGAGTGTTACAACGTAAATGTTGAGGAGGATGATGACGACCCACGAAATATTAACATTCTAGAAACGAAAGGTTGTCGCGAGATTCGAGGACCATCAATCGAGGATCCCGACATCACTACGCCACTAAGAACAAAGAAGGTAAACATTGGAATGGAGGCGAAGCCGAAGTATGCAACGCTTGGGGACTATTGGGATGATGCCATGGTGGATAAGGCCACTGAGTTACTCCGCGAATACCAAGACTTGTTCCCCACCAAAATTACCGACTTAAAAGGGATCATTGGCGACTTAGGGATGATGAAGATCACCCTGAAACATAATGCAAAGCTAGTTAAGCAGCGACCTTACCGCTTGAATCCGAAATATAAAGAAAAGGTCTGCGAAGAATTAAACAAAATTCTCGCACCCGAAATTATTGAGCCAGTGGGAGAATCTGACTGGGTGAGCGAAATAAGAATATGAATGGACCTCAGGAAGCTGAAAAACACCTGTGTACACGATCCGTTCCCAACATCGTTCACAGATGAAGTACTGGAGAATGTTGGTGATCAGGAAGCATACTCATTCACGGATGGGTTTTCAGGGTACCATCAAATCAAGATCGCGCTAGAAGACAAGAGAAAAATGACATTCGCAACAGAATGGGGCTGCTTTCAATACACCGTCATGCCGTTTGGACTGAAGAATGCACAAGCCATATTTTCGCGCATTGGTGTGGCTGCATTCAAAGAATACATCCACAAGTTCTTGGAGGTCTATCTGGATGGTTGGACTGTCTTTGGATTAGTTAAGCACCATGTAGCAAACCTACGGTTGATGCTGGATACTTGCCGATGACACTAGATTACGTTGAACCTTAAGAAGTGCACATTCCTCGTTCCCTTTGGAAACCTGCCAGGACATGTGATCTGCAAATAAGGACTGATGGTGGACCTTGTGAAGATTACCATTATTCTAAATTTGGAAGCACCGTGAAGTGTTAAACAACTGCGTGCTACTTTGGGACACACCAGATGCTATAGGAAGTCAATCAAAATTTATGCCCAAATAACAACGTCGATGGAAAATCTATTGAAAATAGATGTTAAATATTTCTAGAATGATGATTGCATGAAGAATTTGGATGTCCTGAAGGGGAAACTGGTCTCTCCTCCAATCTTGGTCTTCCGAAAATGGGATGTGGAATTTCATGTACATGTTGATGTGTTGTGTATTATGCTGGGAGCAGTACTCACACAGGTGGGTGTGAAGGCTGTGGATCACCCGATCACGTTTGCAAGTTAGAGATTGTCCAAAGTAGAAAATAACTATTCCACCACCAAGCACGAGGGGTTAGCGATGGTGTACGCGCTCCAAAAATATCGACACTATTTACTCGAAGGACATTTCAAGATGTATACCGAACATTCCACATTCAAATACCTAGTCAATAAGCCTATGTTGGGGGGCCTCATATGCAAATGGCTCTTACTATTCCAAGAATATGATTTTGAGGTCATAGTTAAGCCAAGACGCCTGAACATAGGACCAGATCACTTGCCAGGAATTGAGATGGGCGAGGGACCCACGAATTTGGAGGAGGGACTACCTGATGCATAGCCAAGGATAATTTTAGGGGCGAATGTTCGCCATTTGGCGAAATTAAGGGGTTTTAAATTTTTAGTGGGCGAATATTTTGTATCATAGTACATTTTTACAAATCACCTCAAATAGCCCACCTTATTTTAAGGGAGAGGGTAAAAACTTGAAATTAGGAGTTACAACCTTCTATTCGCCCATTTTCAAGAATAGGTTTTATTTAAGTGAATCCATTCGCCCATTTTCAAGAATAGGTTTTATTTAAGTGAATCCTATGGGCCAAATACCATATTTATAAAAGAGGTATGGTAAATTAATAAAAATATAAATAAATGAGAGGTATGGTAAATAAATAAAACATTTTTTATATTTACTCCATAAGTCACTTGGTGTAAACAAATAAAAATATAAGTAAAGTGGAGGTATGGTAAATAAATAAAACGTCTTTTTATACTTACTCAAAAGGTATGGTAAATAAATAAAAATATAAATAAACTAGACGTATGGTAAATAAATAAAACCTCATTTTATATTTAGTCCATAACCCTCGTTCTATTTATGAAGGCTCAAGAAAGAGGTTTTATTTAAGTGAATCCTATGGGCCAAATACCATATTTGTAACATAGGTATGGTAAATTAATAAAAATATAAATAAACAAGAGGTATGGTAAACAAATAAAACATTTTTTTTATATTTACTCCATAAGTCATATTATATTTACGAACACTCAAAAAATGGGTTATATTTAGGTGAAACCTATGGGCAAAATACTATGGGACAAATACCATGGACTAGATTGTTTTTAATACCATGCAAAAAACCATTATTAACCCTAATATTAGAATTAATAAAAATAAAAATGGCACATGGTATTGACCCATGGTATTCACCTGGAATGTAGCCTATTCAAATGGGGGAATTAATTAAACCAGCGTAG
Organism: Pinus tabuliformis; assembly: GCA_031772625.1. Classification (NCBI taxonomy): domain Eukaryota; kingdom Viridiplantae; phylum Streptophyta; class Pinopsida; order Pinales; family Pinaceae; genus Pinus; species Pinus tabuliformis. The sequence goes on along the minus strand of CM062820.1, from coordinate 76,491,151 downwards.
ATCCATCTCTGGATCTACTAACCCCCGAGAGGTATCAAATATCGTGATATGCAAACTAGCATAGAGTGAAAAAATATTTGATCCTCTTGGGGCTTGGTCAAGAGTAAAAATGGATGTTGTAATTTAATGTAGGTTAAACATTTTAGCTTGGTTAAAATAAAAAATAAAATAAAAATCAACTATTAATTTTATTAATTTTTATAAATTACTAATAGTAATTTTTAAGCTCCAGGTTTATGATAACCCATGGTATTGACCCATGGTAATAACATGCTATTCATGTGAGCATAGACTATTTAAAGGGGAAATTCTATAGTCTTAGATCCATACAAAGTTTTATTATTTAGTGAAAGACTTGCCAAGATCTTACAAGATTTTATAACTGAGTAAAATATTCGCCATGCCTGGTGAGAGATTCGCCAAAAAATTATATACACATATTATATTATTGATAAAATCGCTTTCCATTTTTCCTATATACCATGGAGATTCGCCCATTTATTATATTTATAAATTTAAGGGGGTTCTTAAAATTTTCCCTATGCATAGCTCTTTGCGGTGCACGTCGTGGATGGACACTTCGAAGATATAGTCCATTTTTTGACAACAGGGACTACACCAAAGGAATACTTAGTTCAACATAAAAAGGAATTGGTGGTGAGCGCGGCAGACTTTTCTGTCATCGCGAGGAAGCTATACAAAATGGGAAATAATGAGATATTGCGAAGATACATACCTGAATTTGAACCAGGTCAGATCCTTGCAGAAGAACATGGGGGCGCTAAAGGAGGACACTATGCAAGACACGCGACCGCACGAAAGATTCTTTGCGTAGGTTATGGTGGCAAACCTTGCACTAGGATTCGAAAGCACACCCTAAGGCCTACGATATATGTCAAAGGACTGGAAAACCATCACGGAGGGACATGATGTTGTTAAATCTACAAATGACATTGCAGCCATTCGAAAAATGGGCAATCAACATTGTGGGACAGATCAAACCTTAGGGAAAGAAGGGTGTGCCCTACATCATCGCTGTGATGGAGTACCTGACATGATGGGCGAAAGCGCAGCCAGTCAAAGACTGCACGACCGCTATGGCTACGAATTTTTGTTCAAAAATGTGTTGACCTGATTTGGCTGTTCGAAAATCTTAATGAGTGATCATAGAACACATTTCCTGAATGAAACCATCAGTGCGCTCATAAAAGAGTTTCAAGTGTATCATCAGAAAAGTACACCTGCCACCCACAAGCTAATGAGATAGTAGAGTAATTCAACAAAATACTCGAGGCTGCACTGATCAAAGTGTGCAACGCACAGTGAAACGATTGGGACCTGCGCGTAATTGTTGTACTATGGGCTTACAGGACAACGGGCTAGAAATTGATGGGATAGACACCATTCCATTAGTTTATGTCGTGGAAGCTGTCATGCTGATGGAATACATCATACCTAGTCTGCAAATATCAGTGCTCACAGGGATGACGGATCGTGAAGCTCTGGAGGAAAGGCTCACGCAATTGGAAGAACTCGAGGAGGAATGGTTTCTGGCTGGATTTCATCAGCAGGTACAAAAGCAACGTGAAAAAGCCTAGAACGACCGCTATATCAAGTTGTGCACCTTCAAGGTAAATGACTTAGTGCTGCTGTATGACAGTAAGTTTGAAAAATTTATGGGAAAATTCAGAATGCACTGGCTGGGATCATACGTGGTGAAGGAGGTCATAGACGGAGGCGCTGTCTAGCTAGTCAAACTAAATGGAGAACACTTCTGATCTGGATTTAAATAGGAAGGGAAAAAAAATACAGAGATAACCATATACACAAATATGCAGTGGAAATAGTACTTCACCTCATTAATGTAAAATACTGGGCCCGTTTTGGGTAAGTTGGTACATCAACTTCCCGGGGTCGTAACTTTGGCACCCGATCTTCGTTTGACACATACAATAGCTCATTAGAAAGATATATCTAAGCACTACAACTTTTGGAAGAGAAAAATCGGTTGATGGACCCATGTTGCTCCAATATTTCCTAAAAAATGTCGTTTAGGGCCTCGAAATAGCTCCAGAAGTTTAAGACCCAAAAATTGCTAAAAATAGTAAACTGTGTTATAATTATGGAAACTGAAAAAGCCAAAAGAGATAGTTGTGGGGGTCCAAGTGGGATAGGTAGGTGGCAACCAACATCCACCAGGATCATTCATCTCCCCTTAGGAAGCAATGGTCCCCATTGTGTTGAGTTCCTCCATCTGCTGAACTTGGTCCCTGGTGTGCTGTTCTGCAATCTTGGATGGTGGGAAGCATGGTCGAGGGTAGTACACATTGAACACTTGGTGCAGGCAAAGGAATGGAGGAATGTTGTGCTCCAAATCATTATTTCCCACAACCTTGGTAATGGTGTAAGGACCATGTCGGCGTGGTCAGAGCTTTTGATGGGCTCTTGTAAGGCATTCTTTCTGCAGATGCAACACGACTTTATTTCCCTCTTGAAGCTTGTGTGGTACCCCTGTGGGTGAGGAGAAGTTGTTCCTGTATTCTTTCATGACCATATCCCTCTGCTGCTGCCGTTGCTGCATGGAGGAACCCTTCGCGGGGGTCATGGATGTGGTGACAATCTTCCCCTTAATTTGGGAGTGAACTAGACAAAAAATAAATTTCCTAGTCTATGAGATGAGCATGCTGCCTTTCTTAGCAGTGATCAAAGAGGTGGTGGTAGGTGGGGCGACCTCTGGTATCCTGTATAATGAATTATTCAAAGAAATAATGATAGCACAAGGCCTTGACTCATACATATCATTTCGCCTTCACGAGTATGGTTGGCATAATAATACATCACAAACATCTATAGGTGTAACATCACATAATACCTTGTCTGTGAAGGGCTTGATGCTGTAGTGAAGGCGACCCTGATGGAAAACTTTGAGATCTCATCCTTCATGAAGCCACCCAATAGTGTATGGCTGTGGGTGTGGTGTATTCGGTATGCCCAACTGCTTCACGACCTCTGCTGAAATGAGGTTCTTTTGGCTGTCACTGTTGAAAATGAATTGCAGTGGCGAACCCTTCACCCACGTCTGTGAGTGGAAAAGACACTCCCCCTCCTCTGGGTTTTTGGGCTCATTCTTCTGGATCTTGGAGGTGGCAACAGTGATGCTGGGCTCCGCATCAATGATCTGCTTCCCTTTTCCATTCCCTTGTCGGGTTCTGACTCAGGGTTGGAACATGCATATGATTCTGAATCCTTCAACTCGGCCATCAATGACTGCTTGGTCTGACACTCACTTGTGTTATGAGTGGGACTCTTGTGGAACTCACACCACTTTCTTGTGTCCTTCTTCGACTTTGTGGTGTTGTTCTTTTCTTGTGGCTTTGACAGGTTGTCTTGGGCCACCCTGCCTTGGCTTTATCCTTCAGTCTTCAAATTTGCAGATCCAAAGTCTCGCTTCTTCTGTTTGAACTTTTGCTTGATTTTTACAGCGTATCAGTATGCCGTGCTGAGGGAGGAGATATTCAGGAACTACATCTCTTCCTAGATGTATCTGTGTAGGCAACTGCAGTATTTGAGTACCAAATGTAGCTCAGAGTCCTTGATACCCAACTGTGTGCGAAGGGTATGAAAAATGTTTGTGAACTTGGGCACATCTTGGTCCCTTCCCTACCACAGTGTGCTCCATTTGATGTATTTGTCCTCATAGCTTTTGATAGGGTAGTAGTGCTCCTTAACAGCATCCCAGAATGAATCCCAAGTGGATGCGACTGAAAATAGTGAGCACGTACTTTCATTTTTCTGCTCACGGTAGGTTTCCCACTAGTCCTTGACATGGGGGGCTGCTTTGTGAAGAGCGAAAACAATATTTTCCCAACTATAAAAATCATGAACAGAAAAATAACCCTCTAGCAGATTTGACCATTTATCTATGACATCTGCGTCTATCTGACCCTCGAAAATGGGGATTTCAAAATTAACTTGTACCTTAAAGGGCGTGGCATTTCCAGAGTAGCTACTGGAAGCTAATGCATCGCCTCTAGGTAGCCGCTGAAGATTTGGGCAAAGTTTTCCATCATCGTGTTCCTTTGTCGCTCGAGGGCTTCTTCGAGCAATATTTTGATAGGATCTCCTACCCCCTCATCTTCCTTCTCATCCGCCATGGAAGGCCATCAAAATTTGCGAGGGTGGTCTTGCAAAGGTTAGACCAGTTCAAGAGCTAACTCCTTATATCCTAACCTCATTGGAGACATGCGAAGAAAAATGGAGAAAAAGCAGACCGCTTTGATACCACTGATCCAGATTTAAATAGGAACACAGCAAAATACAAAGATAACCATATACACAAAGATGCAGAGGAAATAATACTTCATTTCATTAATATGAAATACTGAAATATGCTTACAAATAGAAATGGAAATAAACTAGCTCGGGCGATGGCAGCTTATCTCTGAGAAGAGATGTGGTGGCTACATGCCTCTGAGCTGTGTTACAATGAGGCTCGAAGGCCTATTTATTGTTGAGAAATAATGGAAAACCCTTAACATCCCAAAACCTAACCCTAGAAGATGAAACACCAAATTGAGGGCCCGTTTTGGGTAAGTTGGTACATCAACTTCCTAGGGTCGTAACTTTGGCACCAGATCTTTGTTTGACGCGTACAATAGCTCTTTAGAGAGATCTATCCAAGCACTACAAGTTTAGGAAGAAAAACATCGGTCCATGGACCCATGTTGCTCCCAGATTTCCTAAAAAACGTCGTTTAGGGCCTCAAAACGACTCCGGAAGTTCAGGACTTGAAAAACTGCTAAAAATAGTAAATCGTGCTACAATTAAGGAAACTGAAAAAGCTAAAAGAGACAGTTGTGGGGGTCCAAGTGGGATAGGTGGGTGGCCACCATCATCTACATGGATCACCTTCCCAGGCAAAGTAAACAACAATCTCTTGAAGCCCTACAAGGGTGGGCCAGCTATCTGACTAACCGGCTAAGGCACAGTCTTCGCAACCTGAGGAGCCGGACAAAGGCGCGAGACTATAAACATATGTAGCAGATGTCGGTACAACTGTAAGGACATAATTCAGACATGAAGGTCTCAGAATAATGGATGCAGCAGGTTCAACATGC